>CAMGYJ010000007.1:38283707-38809300 GCA_946122785.1 Linum tenue | reverse complement strand
AAAGAGTTGGGGGTCGGCCGTATTGGCTGGGATCTACCGAGAGCTGTGCACTTGCTCGAGGTTGGGAGCGAAACAAGCTGGAGGTGCGATGTTCATACTCAAACTCTAGGCATGGGAGCATCTTCCAGTGTTCGCTCCCCGAGACCCGCGGGAATTTTGGGGTCCAGATGATGAGCTACAGCTTTCTAGCAATCCCCCCTTATGGTGTCAAGTAAGATTAATTTACATGCTAATTTTATTCCAAGTATGCAATTTAGTATTTTAGTGGATTTAGTGAATGTAGATACAATCTAAGTATGCAATTTTAGTATTTTAGTGAATTTAGTGAATTTAGATACAGTCCAAGTATGCAATTTAGCGAATTTAGATTCATTCCAAGTATGCAATTTAGCTAATTTAGTGAATTCTCACATGCATAGCAACACATATATTCTTTTAAAATATCTTATATACGTACTTTTTCTTAATTAAGGTGGATCGGAGCAAATACAAACGACCACCAGCCTGAGCACTCCTTACTGTTTTATCGTGCTGAGTTTGATAAGCCTTGGTGGAACCAGGTAAAAATGTCAAATTGGATCATTTTAAAATTTTTAAGTGGATTAGGTTGCAATTTGTACTAAATCCAAATAATTAATGAGTGTAGGTGACATGGGATCCATATCCACCTCAAGTCGTCGAGATTCATCGTCTTAGACACCCCCAGGATGTAGAGACGTGGTTGTGCAAGGTACCCTTGATCTGTTGGCACATGGTGGAGTGGCACCTGCCAGATCGAGCATTGAGGTAGTATCGGATGGAGCAACCAATTCCAGCATCCCCACCTCAAGGGTTCAAAGAGCTCCATGCCATCGACCTACGGCACAAATCAAAGAATTGGATCCGCAAGCAAGAGTTCTACATCAACATTTGGGAGAATAGAACGACTTGGGCTATCCAAGGTTTACCGGAGACCGAGACGAGGCCAATGAGGTACCACGATGGATACATGGTGTGGTATCGGAAATTCACACTTAGATGGGTGTCAAAGCAAGGTGCTGTGTGGGGGGCAGTGGTAAGTGATTCCAATTCTTAATCTTCGTCATATTCTATGCTTTTGTCCCTAGATTACATGCTTAGATTGAGTCATGGCAATTAACTTGATAGATTAATTTATTGCATTTTCTAATTATTTATATTAGGTTGATGGCTTGGAACATGCCAAGCACACTGTCGAGAGTGCACCTACCATGGACGAGCGGAAGACATCTTTCCTATGAAGGCTTTTCAACGACCTGCTCAGCTGTACGCAAGAGCAAAGGAGGGAGGTCATTGTATACCCTACGGTGCCCTCTCCGCCTCGACCTTCTTTCCGTGATGATGCGCCCATCGTTGCCCCCAGCTGAGCCCCCACGGAGGAGTAAGAAAAGAGCCCAGCCAAACATTGAAAAACTTCGTCCGACTCAGCAACCACAACTGCCTGGCCCATGGCCAGATCATGAGTGGTCAACTTACAATTGGAAGGTGCTCCAGGATCGTCAAGTTATGCCCCGCAACAGGAATATGACATGTTTCCTCAAGGGTTCCCTCATTTCCACCATAAGCAACAAACCCCGATTTTTTCAGACACCGCCTTCTCAGCCTACATCTTCTGCCTACTACCACTCTTCTGGTCCATCTCAGCCATTTGTGCCTCCACCGCCTACCTATACTCCGGTCAGACGTTTGGGTTAAGAGGAATCCGCGAGCAGTAGTCCAACAGGCTCACGAAGAAGCAGGAGGCAGAGAAAGCGGAAGAAGGGGTCAAGGTCGCCGTGGAGGACGAGGACGAGGGAGAGAAAATGAAAGAGACCAGTGAACTATCCATTTGATCTTTGTTTATTTATATCTTGTGTGTTTTCATTAAACTATCCATGTCGTCTTATTCTCTATTGTGTGTTTACATTAAACTATCCATTGTCAAGTTATGTCATGTGCTCTATTGTGTGTTTTCATTAAACTACTATGGTTAGTTATGTCATGTTTGTTTTCGTTACACTATCCATGTCGTGTACAAATAAATGTGTACCAAGTCAAAGCACAAATCCATCATCATTACAATCACTCAACAAGATTCATACTAGAACTCCAACTTAAACACCATTACAACTAAATGACAATAACATACAACAACCTCAGGTTTGGTTCGGATTTGTGCCTGTATCTTACTAGATAGGTGGACCTGGGCACGTCTCTTGTCATGTCCCGGTTGTCTGCATTTGAGCAACGCTTAGGACCTCGCCTGGCACGTTGTGATTGATCCATCTCATTGTGAATCCTTTCGGTTCTAGGACGACCCTTGGTGCGCTTTAAGTGCAACGGTGGGATTATCAACTTCCCATTGTCTACATGCCAATAAGCTTCATCTGGAGGGGGGGGGGTGAAACTGCAAGAGTACGAGTTCTTGATCGCTTGTTCAGTGAAGTAAGGACTCACCAAACTGTAAGGGCTGAGGGTTGTTGACTTAGATACTGTCATTGCATGTGAACACGAGATTCTTGTGTTTTGGTGCTTTTGGCATGTACACTCATCGGTGTGAGTTTCTACGTGTAGAGTAACAGATTGACGATTGTGCCCACGTCTACCTCCTCCCCAGATACCTGTTTGAACAGCAAAAACACCTTCATTGCGGTTGAAAAGAACAACTCTGTGCTTACTTGATTTCTCTTCCTTCATCTGCATGTCCTGTTCGACATGAAGTGATATTGCATGACCAGCACGCTCCTCCCTATAGCTTGCTGAAGTCGCTTCACAAACCACTCGTTACCTTCCATTACGTCATTTCCACTAGGACAGATACAGGAATTGCCCTAACGCCCTTGTAGACTCCATTTATGCTCTCGCCATGGTTGGTAGTCGCAATGCCGAATCTAGCCCCGTTGTCCATGTGGAATGTCCACATTTGCAGATCTTGACCTTCTGCCCATACTGCACCAGCCTGGTGTATCTGACGGATAGCCTTCATCTTCTGCTCGTATTTCTTTGGTTGATGTGTAACCGCTTCAAGACCACAGAACAGACGATGAAACATCAACTCGTTCTGTACTCGAACTTGATCCTCAGTGTATACATTGTTGTAACAGGGCACGAAAACAGTCCCAGGGTTGGAATCCTCCATTGCGACCATTAATCTAGGGAGTAAAGCATACGATTCGTCTCAATCACCATATACCTCAGCCATGGCCTTCTGCTTCCCATGCCACACCTTCTTATACTTGATCGTGTAGGAGTGTCGATCCTTCACCTCGGCCATGATAGCTTTGATTTTAATACCTGGTTGTGCCTCGATCAAGTGCTTAATGGTTCTTGCCACTTTTCTTTGCTTTCAGTTGCCGGTTATCCTGGGACAGTATGTTTGAGGAGCAGTTGTGGTTGTTCTCTGTTGTCTGAATGACCCAGGCACCCTTTCTCTTCATATTTGCAGCCCGCAGTTGCCACAAACAACCTCTCCAGCATTTTTGCAAATGACATGTAGTTGTTTGGTGTCAGAATATTTTACCTTCCATTCGAAATTGTGCCGCATGGCTTCTTCGAAAAAAGCATCTTGAAAATCGACTTTCAAAGTGAACGCCATAGCCACCTCCAAATTGGCAGTCGGATTACACACAGGCATAGGTAGAAAGTCAGGGGGATCGTTCTGACTATATAAAAATTGAGATGGAACCTCTGTGTAGTAAGGCGTTGGTGTCTCACGGAACGCCACCTTGCTATCCTCGATATCGTCCGTATCTTCATCCTCACTGACTGATCTCAAATCTTCCTCACTTTCCTCGTCGCTGGAGGCGAATGGATAGCTCGGCTAAGGAGGATCATCGTTACCAACATAACCAACCTCATCTTCTCGGTCATGTGACCTCCACCGTAGTTGCTTGGACCTCCACCCAGTCGTAGCCTCCTCCAGAACTACCTCCTCCAATGTTGCTTGAACTACCACCCAGCCGTACCCTCCTGCAAAACCATCATCACAAGAATATTGGTGAAAATGAGTTTCACCGACCTGCTCGGTCTGACATACACTTATGCAAGCCGCATCCCGTTGTCAGATAGGAACTGTATCATCATGTTCACTGCGTCATCATCATTTATGACAACTTCTTCGTACATAACTCCTATAGCACTCATGTTTGGATAACGGTAAGTAATTTGACCAACTCTCCTTTGCCCGTCCATACAAGTCCTTTCTGCACAAATGTCACGTAGTTCTTGCCACGTGAATCTCGACTCCATTTTTAGCATAGTGGATTCGCCATTTTCATAGTCGATCCCAAAGTTCGTGTTTGTCACCCGACCATTCCACCGAATAATAGGCTGAAACTTCTTAAATTTACCCATGTCTGCAAATACAATAAGTAACTATTAGCTTCACTCGAATAAGATTACTATAGTATAATTAGTGCATTAGGGATGCAAAAATAATATCATCCAAACCCATTAACAACCACAACTAACTGATCTATCGTGAGAAAACTACCCAAATTCATCTAAATTCATAACTAACTAACATCAATCATACCATAATTCATCTAAATATCTCTAACATAACATATTTTCCAATAACCGAAATTCACTAAATACAGACATATAATTACTAATACATGAACATGTAAACAATACATAATTATAACATACCGAATCCCGGTGAGTTTCTTGTTGCTGTAAGCCAACTGAGAAAAGGACCATAAGGCACTAATTTCGTACTAAATTGCTCTAAGGCAGCTGGAGAAATATGAGGGCTGGGTTTCTATAGGAATTTTTGGGCCTAATCTCCGCGCTTGACAATAGCGGTGAACCATCACCGCTTTTGACCAAGACGGTGAATGCTAGGTCGTTGTTACCTAACTTCCAACCTACCAGGGTTGTAAAACGTGGTAAAATATCCCCGTTTTGGAAGACAGCGGTGAAGGGTTCACCGTTTTAAAACAAAGGCGGTGATAGTTTCCCCACCTTTGTCCAAAACTGTGAACCCTTCACCATTTTTGTTTGCAGCGGCGATGATGTTCCCTGTCTTGGTCTACAACGGTGATGCTCAAACTGCTGTATTTTGGGAAATATTTTCATAAGTATTGTATTTTGGAAATTTTTTCGTTGTAAAACGTGGTAAAATATCCACGTTTTGGACGACAACGGTGAAGGGTTCACCGTTTTTTGTTTGCAACGTGATGATGTTCACTGTCTTGGTCTACAGCGGTGATGCTCAAACTGCTGTATTTTGGAAAATATTTTCATAAGTACTGTATTTTGGAATTTTTTTTTTAATAACTAGTGTATTCTGGAATTTTTTCCAATGGATGCTCGGTCTACAGAGAAGTTTGGCATTGTTTAAACGCAAAACCAAGCAAAGCTGTTGAGGAGAGTGTAGAAGAACTGTGTTTGAATTGTTCACATGGGTCTCCAGATTGCCTCTCCTTGTATGTATACGTAGGTCCTGCAAATTTCCTTTTCCTTTACAATTCTGGTTTTTGTTTGCAGAATCCTTGTAACTCTGCTTTTTGCTTTTTTTTCTTTTAGTAATAATAAAATGACATGAACTTTATAAAAAAATATCATATATTATTTTATCATATATATTAATACTAAAAATATTATATTATATTAAAAGAAAACTAAATCTAAATCCCTGGATCATCAACTCCAACCCTCTATTACTCCATTATTTCGGATAAATTCCCTAAATATTTTTTTTAATTTACCACAAATATAGTGGATTAAAAAGTATTTACAAGAAGGGTGGTGCGCTTTTTCGGGAGATAAAGACATTCAGGTTTATGTACTCGGGTTTGCTATTGCGGTTCGTTGGTAGACAAACAACAGGGTTGCCCACTTGGTGGCAAGGAAGACCCTCGTATTGTCAGCTAGTTATGTGTTAGGCTTTAATTTTTGCACTTGGCTTCGTACGGAGATGTAAACGTTTGATCTATTTCTCTTGGTAATGCAAGCTATCTTTGATTTTAAAAAAAGTATTTACATGAATATTGTGTTTTGAAGGGAGGAGAAGGCGAATCCGTGTGAGCAGGCAAAATAGCCATACCCAACGCGAACCCGCCCCAGACTCAGACGGATCCGCTAGGCAATGAAAGGCGAATCTGCCCCAGGCTCAAGCGAATACGCTAGGTGATAAAACTGCTTTTCCCGTCTTCAACCCCCTACCCACCCCCAGATGACGACCCAAAACTAGAAAAACCCTTTCCCTTGTCTCACGCGGATACGCTGCATTCAACTCCGATTCATCCCTTTTCTCAAGCGATTCCGTAGCAACTTCCTCCTCCCTTCTATTTCCCTTGCGCGGAACCGACCAACCTTGCAGATCTGGTGGCCTTATTTCCCTCCTTCTCTTCCTTCCCAGACCCTAATCTCAGGATCCGAACTCTCTTACTGGTACCCAGTAGCTCGAAGTTGGGGAGAGGGATAGACAAATCGGGGGAGAAGGAGAGAGGAGCAGATTCAGTAGAGAGGGCGACAAGCAAATCAGATGGATGAGGGATTAGTTGGGCAGGTTGACTCTCACTCTATCTTGAATCCATCTCTCGAAATCCATCTCGAAGTAACCCAGTTCTCTGAATATCTCTCTGATGGCTTTGATTTGCTCTATTCTGGGTTCTTGTTTCTCCTTAGCGTGATTCATGGGAAGCTCGATAGGATAGGGAAAAACGGTTGTGAAAGGCTGTGATTTGATATTTTATGATTGCCGATGGTCGTCGAACGGATTACAGAACTAGTCCATGTCGCCGACAAGATTAGAGGGCGAGAGAACCAGGGGAAGGGAAGGGTTTCGCTAGTACGATGCTGATGACAAAAAAAATGCCACAAAAAAAACGTTAGTCAAGTCAGCATCCTTGATATTTCCGTTAAAGTTATGGACGAAATGGCTATTTTAGTGTACTTTTTTTAAATTTGGCTATTAGTGTCACAAAGTGAAAAGTTACGGCTATGCAAGTCTATTTTGCTAAAGTTCTTTGGTTTCTAGTGTTCTCTTTTCCAAACGAATTTCGTCTTTTAAAGTCAAAATCTCTAATTCTCGTTTGAAACGTTTTTCCGTCTCTGGATTCTCAGATCGCTCCAATATCAAAAGAAGCACTACCTAGTTCACTTGAAATTTAACACTGTTTTAGGTTTGGAAATTTCAGCTTGTTTCATTCTCATTGTCTTACTTCAGCTTATATAGCTGAATGGTTGATGGTTTACAGAACAAGTAGAGAAGACAAACTTGGGAAAGAAGAAAGTACAACCCGAAAAGGGAAAATGAACAAAATGAGAAGTTGGGCATCAGTTTGGTAATTTGCTAGAGACAACTTGACTCCAGCTTCTATGCGTCGTCGTCTTGGTTGCAGGGGAACCCTCCTCTGGATACGGCGACGTCTTCATTCCAACGGTCGACAGGTTTGAAGTTTGCTGCTCTGCTTCTGGAATTGGTTCTACACTTGAGATTGGCGAAGAAAAACTGATGTTTTTCTATAATATCCCCCCACAAGCTGGTGGGCAAATGTTTAGCACACCAAGCTTGGACAACAGATGAAGGAATGTAGCTGGCGGGAGAGGTTTGGTGAAGAGGTATGCAAGTTGGTGGAGTGTTGAAACATGGAGGAGTTTGATTGTGTTAGAAAGGATATTTTCGCGAACGAAGTGGCAATCAAGCTCGATGTGCTTCGTCCGTTCATGAAAAGTTGGATTCTCTGCTATGTGGATGGCTGATTGGTTGTCGCAGTACATGATTGCTGGTTGAAGGTGGTTGATTTTGAAGTCTTGGAGGAGGTAGAGCAGTCATTGGATTTCAGAGCTGGTGCGGGCAAGCGCTCTGTATTCAGTTTCACAAGAGGATCGAGATATGGTGGTTTGCTTCTTGCTCTTCCAGGAAACCAACGAATCGCCAAGGTAGACGCAGTAACCAGTGGTGGAGCGTCTTGTATCCATGCGGGCAGCCCAGTCAGAGTCACTGAAGGCTTTGAGCTGAAGATTGGATGTTGCAGAGAAGAAAATGTCACTTGTTGGAGCTGACTTCAGGTATTTTATTATTCGTAGAACTGCCTTGTAGTGAGAATTGCTTGGGTTGGACATGAATTGGCTGACCGGTTGGGTTGCATAGCTGATTTCTGGTCTTGTGGTAGTTAGGTAGATTAGCTTGCCCACCAATCTTCTGTATAGGGTTGGGTCATGGAAGGCATCTGACTGATGAGAGGATAGATGTTCCTTGTAGTCCATTGGTGTAGTGACTAGTTTTCCATGCAAAAGATCTGCTTCTTCAAGGATCTCAAATGTGTACTTCCTTTGGTTGATGTGAATGCCTTTGGCTGATCTTTCCACTTCAATTCCCATAAAGAATTTTAGTGTGCCCAAATCCTTGATACTGAATTCATGATGGAGAAATGCTTTCATGTGATTGATCTCCTGCAGACATTTGCCTCCAATAATTAAATCATCAACATAGACTAGTATAGATGTATAGGTTGAACCTGTGGCTTTGTAGAACAAAGAATGATCTACTTTGCTGGATTGATAGCCTTGGGAGAGAAGTTTGTCTGCCAGTTTTGAGAACCACTGTCTTGAGGCTTGTTTAAGTCCATAGAGTGATTTCTTGAGAAGACAGACAGGTGTTTTCATACCAGTAGGTGCTTTGTATCCAGGAGGGAGTTTCATGTAGGCTTCTTGGTCTAAGTCTTCATGAAGGAAGGCATTGTTCACATCCAAATTATGAAAATGTCAATTCCTTGTTGCAGCAAGAGCAAGAAATAACCTGATGGTTGTCATTTCGAAAAACCCATTTGCATCCAATGGCTCGTTTGTTAGCTGGCAATTCAACCACTTCCCATGTTCCATTAGAGTCTAGTGCTGATAGTTCAGTGTTGACAGCAGAATCCCATTCAGGTGATAAAATTGCTTCTTTGTAAGTATCTGGTTCCTTGTGAGAGGAGATACTTAAAACAAAGTGTTGGTGGGAAGGAGAGAGATTGGAGTAATCCAGGACTGTATTTAGAGAATGCTTGTTACCTGAGATATGCTGCTTGGGAGGATGACTGGTTGAGGGATTCTGCTGCAGGAGGTTGCAATGATATTGCTGAAGATAGGTGGGACGTTTGATATGTCTAGTGGATTTCTTGGTTGGCTGAATTGGTGGTTGTTGCTGTGGTGGTGGAGATGGAATGGTTGGGGTAGGTTGGGGCATTTGATCCATGTTGTCATCACTGTCATATTGGGGTTGGCTAGTGATATCAACTGGAGTTGAGGGAGAAGATGGTATGGCAGGGATAGGATCATCATAAAGGGTGGGATTGGGTGGGGGGCTGTAGGGGTAGTTAGGGTCTGGTGGTGAGTCTTCGAAGGGAAAATGATGTTCATAGAAGTGAACATCTCTGGAAGATAAAACTTCATTAGCGGTTAAGTCATATATTTTGTAGCCCTTCATGCCTGTAGTGAAGCCAATGAAAACACCTTTCCTGGCTCTAGAGTCAAATTTAGTTCTGTGGTTTTTTAAGGAACTGGAAAAACAAAGGCAGCCAAAAACTTTGAGTTCTGACAGGTTAGGTGGTTTGTGAAAGAGTTGTTCAAAGGGGATTTTGTTGTCTAGAATGTACATGGGCACCGGGCCAGGCCGCCCACGGGCTAGCACGGCAGGATTAGAGCACGACATGAGCACGGGCACGAAATAAATGGGCCATCCCGGCACGAGCACGTATAATTTATGGGTCGTGCTAGGCCTAAACTTCATGGGCACGGGCACGAGCACGGGCACGACACGTTATATAAGTGGGCCGTGTCGGTCCTAATATTTTCGAGACTTTATTGAGTATAAGAACGAACATGGCACAAAAATAATATTTATTTGATAGAAAATAAATATAGAAAGAATTATAGGTTCAAATATTACAAAACACAAGTAGAAAAATAACTATTTGTTGTTGTTAGAAGTGTCATAAAGATATTTACGTAATTACTAACATAAGTAAAAATGGACAAAGAATTAAACAAAAGCAAATCACACTCGCTATATTTCCAATTTTCTTTACCCCCTATTTTTTACTTTTCTCAAAGATTATCGGTTAATACTATTTTATTCCGTCCAATTTTCACCTTCTTTTTCATTCTCTCTTTTGTTTTCTTCCTTTTCATTAAACGCGAATACGAGCATGGCACGAGCATGAATAGGCACGACACAATTCAAACCGTGCCCGGGCCTGGGCCGGGCCTAGCAAAGTTAACAAATGGGCTTGCATGGCACGACACGAAAACTGACGGACCGTCACAAGCACCGCACGAAATAAATGGGTCCGAAGATTGCCCGTGCCGTGCCGACCCAAGCACGGCCCAGCGCCCATGTACAGTCTAGAACAATGAAGGGAACACGGTTTAAGAGGTGAACAACATGTCTCACACAGTCACCCCAAAAACCAAAGGGTAGGTTGGCTTGGAATTTGAGAGCCCTGGCAACAGCAAGAATGTGTTGGTGTTTTCTTTCAACCTTGCTATTTTGCTGGGGTGTTTCAACACAGGATAGTTCATGAAAGATGCCTGTTGAGTTGAAAAAGTCTGTCATTTGAAATTCTTTTCCTTGGTCACTTCTGATTCTTTGAACTGGTTTTTGAAATTGAGTTTGGACATAAGAACAAAACTGTTGTAGTTTAGTTATGACTTTTGATTTTGAAGATAAGAGGATTATCCATGTCATCCTAGTGAAATCATCTACAATGGTTAGAAAATATTTAAAACCATCATAGCTAGGAACAGAATTAGGACCCCAAAGATCAACATGTATCCGTTGGAAAGATTGTGTGCAAACAGTGTTGCTACAATGAAAAGGCAGTCTTTTCTGCCTGACAATATGACAGACATCACTGGGCAATGACTTGTCAGTATGAATGGAAGAACATATGTCTCTTAGAGAAGGAATTTTGGAATGAAAAACATGGCCAAGTCTATAATGCCATAGATCAAAATGTTGGAAACTGGCAGCAGTGATGTGTTTAGGTATAGGGTCTAAAGGTTGGGATCAATGAGGTAAAGTCCTCGGGAGAGCCTAGCAGAACCAGTCATCCTCTTTTGCTGCATATCCTGGATTTGACAAACATTTGAGAAGAATGTTAAGCATAGAGAAGTTGTGGTGGATAGTTTGCTTACTGAAATGAGATTGAAGCTAAATTGTGGCACAAAGAGAGCTTCTTGAAGGATTAAACCAGGAACACAAGTGACAGTGCTTGAATGAGTGGCATGTACTTGCTCTCCAGTGGGGAGAGTGATGTAAACATCATTGATGATCCTGTAATTGGTTAGTAGTTGAAGGGAGCAAACAACATGGTCTGAAACACCTATGTCAAGGATCCATTTTTTGTTGTAGGGTAGTTTAGAATCAACAATCAGGGTAAATTTACCTGAATTGCTGGAAAAGGTAGCAGCAGTGAAAGGGGAACTGGAAGGCTTAGAGGGGCCTTTGTCCTTGACCAGGTTCATGAGCTTGTCAAAGTCTGCTCTTGTGAGTTTGACCTCTTGATTTGAATCATCAGATAGGTTGTTGGAAGTGGAATTGACATAACCTTGGCCACGACCAACACCAGTGGATAATTTGGGTGGGAAACCATGCTTGAAGAAGCAACGTTCCTCAGTGTGGCCTTGACGTTTGCAGAAGGAGCATTTATATGACTTTCTTGCAGGATTGCCAGTTTTGGTGGATACACCAGGTGGCCAACCATGTTTGTGGTAACAAGTGTCTTCAGTATGACCATCAATCTTACAAAAAGTGCAATGAGGACGAGGCCTTCTTCTTTGGAAGTTGTTGTTTCCTTGAGCAACCAAAGCCATGTAGTCAGCAGCCAAAGCCATGTAGTTGTCTCTCATGCTGTAGCATGCGCTGGAAGACTCTGTCTATTGGTGGGATAGTATCACCAAACAAGACTTGAGATCTAACAGTTGAGAAATTATCATTGAGACCTCTCAAAAACTGGATAACATAGTTGGTATCTCTGTAGAGAAAAACTAAATTCATAGCATTGCAGGTGGTTGCACTCTCTGGTGTGCAGGTACATGGTTCAAGAGGTTGATAGTTATCGAGCTCATCTTTGAGAGTGATGAGATTGCCATAGTAGTCAGTGACTGAGAGAGTACCTTGCTTGAGTGTGTAGAGGGATTCAATCAGTTCAGCAATGTGAATCAAATCACCTTGGCCATACCTTGCACGTAGACTACGCCAGGCTTCAACAGCGGTTTTGCAGGACATGATTGTCTTTCTGATGGCAGGGTCAACAACTTGTTGGATCCAGGCCAACACCATGATGTTGTTGCGTTTCCAGGAGGTGGATTGGTCACTGTCATCTCCTGGATCTGGAATGCTCCCATCGATGAAGCCAGTCTTGTTTTTGGCGCCCATGGCATTAAGCATTGCCTTGTGCCAATCATTGTAGTTTGTTGTAGTGAGCTTCTCACTTACCAGTTGGGATCCAGGTTGTTCACTACCATGAAGATAGTAGGGATCAGACATTGGATCTGTGTTTTGTTCCATGGGTGGCGGCTAGGGTTAGAACCCATGAGGCTCTGATACCATAACACTGTTTTAGGTTTGGAAATTTCAGCTTGTTTCATTCTCATTATCTTACTTCAACTTATATAGCTGAATGGTTGATGGTTTACAGAACAAGTAAAGAAGACAAACTTGAGAAAGAAGAAAGTACAACCCGAAAAGGGAAAATGAACAAAATGATAAGTTGGGCATCAGTTTGGTAATTTGCCAGAGACAACTTGACTCCAGCTTCTATACGTCGTCGTCTTGGTTGTAGGGGAACCCTCCTCTGGATACGGCGCCGTCTTCATTCCAACGGTCGACAGGTTTGAAGTTTGCTGCTCTGCTTCCGGAATTGGTTCTGCACTTGAGATTGGCGAGCGAACTGCTCCAAATTCTTGTATTTTGAGAAATTTGTTGCAAAGTATTGTATTGTGAGAATTTATCTTTGCTAATACTGTATTTAAGCATATAAACCCCTCTTATTATGATTCTGTTCCCTGCAGCTGAGATTTGATCCTCTCGCAAAGAAAGCCCAAAAGAAGAAAAGGAGGGAACATAATTCAAATGTGAGGCATAAAGACTGGAGTACCACGAATTCAACATTCCTAAAACGGTAAGAAGAAAGGCACAGGCTTCATAAAGCAGAACTGTGAGTTGCCCAAACTGGACTACCTAAGCTAGCTGTGACAGTGAGGGCCTGAGGGGGGAAAAGGACATACATATCCTGCAACACAAAAATAAAAGCTAAAAGGACAAAAACAGAGCAATTATGGAGCCTCATAATCGACAAGGTGGTTCAGAGTAAAAGTTAAAGCTATCCTCCTTTTCTTCCCAAGCCGCCATTGTCCTCTGTTTGTGAAACCTCTCTTCTCCTTCCCTAGTTCCACAGAGCAACAGGAAGAACAACAATGGCTGCTGCTCTCCAAGTCGACCGCCATCCTGCTGGATTCTTCCGAGTCATCCTCCCCTGCTTTCCGTACGAAAAGGAAATGGTGAGCTGATTCCTCCGGAGAAATATCTTCAGTTATTTCAGACCTCGCCAAATAGAAATTTGTTCCTCCGGAAACTCATTTTTGGATTTGATATTTTTTTCTTTCAACTGGTAAACACTTTGCAGGATCTGCCCCTGAAGTTTGTGGTGGTGTATGGGGCCGACCTCTCTTCTACAGCCACGTTCAACCTACCCGACGGATCCGTTTGGAAGATCGGCGTCAACAAAGGACCGGATGGCCGCTCAGCTTGGTTTAGCGAGAACTGGGGTCGATTTGTGGACCACCATTCGATATCCATCGGCTTCTTCCTCGTCTTTCAGTACCTTGGCAGCTCGGAGTTCAAAGTGAAGATATTTGACCTCAGCTGTTGCTCTATCAGCTACCCTCTTCCCTCCGGTAACAGCAGCGAGCAGAGTGGCAGAGGCAGAGCTCAAGCAGTTTCACCCAATCAAGTTGTGAGCCCTGAAGATGAAGATGGCAGCCAGGCTGGTAAGGTTTTAGGTTTAGCTTATTGTTCCTAGGCGAAGTAGAAATCCCTCCTCAGATTGAGAAAAAAAAAAAAGAACTTATTTTTCTGGAGCTGTTTGAAAACAGGGGAGGTGGAGACATTGTTGAAGCGTGTGAATGAAAGTGGCATTGCCAAGGGTCGTAAGTTTGCTCGAACAATATCCAAGTTTTGGATGAAGTCGAAGAAGGGAGTAGAGGAAGCTATTCTGTGCAAGCCGCACAATCGCCCTTGTTTCCTGATGCTGATGACTTGTGCTTTGATTAAAGGGAAGAGCATGGTTGTAAGTGGAACTAAACTAAAACTTCAGTTCTAGATCTTGGTCTTGGTATTTTTTTGTTGACTACTTTTTTGTGGTTTGTTGCAATTTTGGCAGTCCATGCCGAGTGCATTTGTGGCAGAGCACATCGAAGATGGATGGACGGGTGTGAAGCTCCAAGTGCAGCAGGGGAAGAAGCAATGGGATGTGAATTTGAACAGGGTTCGGGGAACCCAGATGCGTTGTATGGATAGAGGTTGGAAGGGATTCAGTAATGACAACGGTTTGGGAGTCGGGGATGTGTGTCTGTTCCAGCTGGTTTCTCCGGTGGAGCCTGTGCTGGAAGTCGCGGTGTTTCCTGCCGAGAAGTGACATCATCCTCACCGGAGTTGGTGGCAGCAAGTTGCATCCCCAAGTTGTTTCAGTATTCTCAAGCGCTTATGTTCGAAAAGAGTTGTAGCGTTTTAGTAGGATTATGAAATGCTTTTTGTTATTAGTTTAGTTTATGAGCCTTATTGGTATGTGATATGGAGGAGTGATTGAACAGTTGGGTGGTGTTGATGGACATATTAAGCAAATCATTAGCAAGATAATCATGTTAAAAGCTAACTGGAGTAGAATATAAGGGAGATAAGATCGAAGGTACCATATACATGTTATTCTGGTTCATTTGCTCAAATTATCAGCCTAGAGTTTGAATGGTCTAATTACTCATCCACTAACTAGAAATCAAGAGTGTAAATCTGTAAGAACCGAAGAGACATCTCACTATAATTGTGGTAATTATATCCAACAACTCTTAACAATTGTTTGCTTGATGGATTTGGTGCTGGATTTGAGGATTGATTTCGATTCATTATGGACTTTGTCTAAACTTTATTGTTTGCTTCATGTATTTAGTGGTAACAAATCCAGGGAACCCTCGGACTTTGAGGGTCCAAATCAGTGGACTCCACATACTAGAAAATTTGACCACTTTAGGCGCGAATTAATCATGTACTTTGAAATCCATCATTTGAGACCAACCTACATAGGGTGATCCCTGTGTGAGCTATTGAATCGATTGCACGACCTGTATTAACTAACTCATCTTGAGCCAAGTACAACTCAAGACGACGTTGTTAATATAGTGGCCAACCAAGGTCGTATTCCACGGATTTCGATACCCTAGGCTACTTCTCATTTGTTCTTATCTAACCGTTCCAATAGGTTCAACCTATCTGCACACTACATCAACATATCGATGGTTACACACACATCGCTCTAGCTTTGCCTAGGAGGGCTTCGCGTTTGGCAAGGGATGGTCACCTTGTCCACCAATCAGATCCCTAAATCAGTCTAGATCATGCACTCCTAAGTGGCGGGCTACTATGAAAAGAGTTAGAGAGACAATCCCATGCGTAATTAATCATAGATGAAGCATATAATCATTAGACAAACAAATTCCATATACAAACCCTAACAAAATTCCATCTACATTCAATAACCTAATTATAAGGTTTGGGGATTAAACCTCTAATACCTTAGACAACCACCTCATAAAAGGGGGAAGAAGATACATAGTAAAAATTAGAAGAAGACTTGAGTTGGGGGAGAGCTCCCTTGCTACTTAGCTCCTCCTACCTTCAGCTTCTCTCTCAAAACCAGAATTTTCCCAAGTGATTTCAGCTCCCTTGTGAAGTTTTTTTTTATTAGAAGCACCAGTTTCCAAGAGTAACTCATCTTCAACTTATGGTAGGCTTAAGCAATGAAGGTTTTTAACACGTTCTTTTGGCCAGTTTAATAGATTGAGTGTCTTTGTTATTTCAAAAAGTTATTTTTATCAGATGTTTTCTTAGATGATCCTTTCAGTTGTTTTGAAAGATCTTTCATTAACTTTCTAGCATAGTTAGCAAGACCACAAAATATTTGTACGTGCTTTGTATTCTCCAATTCATCAGGAAAGTTAACTAATTTTGCGGCTATATGACTTTGTAACCATATTATTCCATTTTCAAGTTGTATGACCAAGTAATTAACTTTCTCTTTACACCATTCTATATTTCTTTCGGATAGAATCATTCCTTCTTTTTAGAATATTTTAGCCACTTTGATGTGTTCTTCTTTCATTTTTCTTTATACTAACACATTATCTATCTAGACAACACAAAAAAAAAAAAAAAAATTAGAATTCTAAAAGTATCGTTCATTTTCCTTTGAAAAGTGCCAGGTGCATTCTTCGATTCGGATGGCATAACCAACCATTTATACATTCCTTGTGGAGCATAAAATCATGTTAAAGGAATTGATTCTTCTTCCATTCTAATTTGCCAATAGCACTCTTAATATCAAACGTAGAGAATATGTAGCTACTATTCTGACAATAAGACAATAATGCCACCAGCGGTAGGAATCTTATAGCCATCATCTTTGGTTTATTTGTTTAATTGGCGATAATCTATAACCATATGAACTTTTTCTCGTATATGCTCTACATGATTGATTACCATGAAAGCATGACTAGAGTGAGGACTAAAACTTTTATGAATTAATCCTTTTTCTAGTAACTCACGAATTCGTTTATCCAATTCCTCTATCATTTGATCACTTGTATATGTTATATTTCTAACTCCGTTAACTGTGTTTGGATCTTTTTATTCAAATTTGGTTGTAGACCATTTAAACTCCATAACTTAATTGGATCTTCACTAAAATTATCAGCTAGCTTGGCTAATATCTTTTGTCATGGTAGCTTTTTAGGTATTATACTTCGTATTCTAGAAATACCTTGTGTTTACAGAACATATACTTGTCATATCCAAAAATTTCTTCATAGCATTTGGGATCATATTCTTCGACTAAGTATCCTTCAAAAGCATACATCGTAGAATATGCTTTAATTCTCATTCTTCCATCAATTTTTTTATTGATCCATGTTTCAGACTCGTGAAATAACTCATGATACCATGTATCACCATGATCAGTTTTCACTCACTATGCTCGCTCATAGGGCCCAGACCAAAAAATGATGAAATTTTAACAAGGTAAACCCTAAAGTTAAGTTTTAATCAAGAAGAGGAAATACTAGGTGATTCGAGCACAAATGTACACATTTTACCCTTCATTTGTTATTCGTTTAGCTTAGTATTCATCGTTCCTCAACATATTTCACGCTAGGTTGTGCTTATTTGATACATTTAAGGTTCTAGCACGTGTAGAAGGGCCGAGGATGAGTTTCGGGATAATTGGAGGTCGAAAAAGCACAAAAACCGCCCCGTAACAGTGAAGTGCAGGTGTCCAGGAAGTAGCCGCAATTCACGGTCAAACAAGGGAGTTCACGGTCTCCCAAGGCCGTGAACTAGAGCCACAAACTGTGAACATCGAGCAGTCCAGCGAGATTTCAGAGGTTACTGACGGCATGCGAGTTCACGGTCGCTAAGACCGTGAACTGGGGCCATTAACCGTGAACCCAGGAGAGTGAAGCGGTGCGTTTTGGAGACGACTGAGTTCACAGACGCGTTTAGTTGTTCACGACCTTGAACTGGCCAACGCGTCCATGAACTAGTCACTTTCGAGCAAATATGAAGACAACAACGGGGAGAGAGAAAAGGGGAGCTGGTTTTTGGAGAGAAAATCAAATCCCTCTCTACGGTTTGCCCAAAAACATCGAATGGGAGTTCTAGTGAGAGAGAGAGAGAGAGAGAGAGAGAGAGAGAGAGAGAGAGAGAGAGAGTGCTAGAGTGATCTTGGAGCATCATTGGAGGCTTGGGTGGATCTTGAAGACAAGGATTCAAGCCTAGAAGAAGATGAAGAAGATCTTGAGCTCAAATTTGTAATCCCTCTCTTCTCTCTCTAGAAACTCACTCTTTTCTCTTGGGTGTTGTTGATCCCTAACTCAATGCAGTCAAAATCAGGATTTTGATAGTAAAATCGTATTTTAGGATTTTACTCAGGTATTTCTATCCTGATTTTACTGTAAAATCGATTCACCTTAAAATCGTTCAAAATCGGGATTAAAATTTTTAAAATCGTAAAATAGTATCAAAATCGGGATTTTTATCTTATGTGAACAAAATAGGGAGCTTGAGCCAATTCAAAAGAAGCAGAACTGTTTCGATGGAAAAGGCAATGACAGGGATCATCTCATATATTTTTCTATTAAAAGAATATTTGAAAAGAAAAAAAACTAATTAGGGTTCGGTCAACCCCTTTCCCTTCTCCTTGTTTAACTCATCAGTAAAACGATTGTCCGAATATTGTAAGTACGTAAGAATTAACATCATTATTAACAAATTATTTGATTAATTAATATTTTTGGACCAAACCAATGACATTAATTATTTTATTGGAGTTCACGTATTCTTAGTATTAAATCATGTTTAGTAGACGATGTCGGAATACTACTTTGAGTTAGACTACCTAGACACAATATGAAAAACAAGAGCCAAACCCCAAGAGCTCTATCCCTTCCTCATAAATTATTTTGAGTTACGCATTAAAAAATGTTGATATGACTTGAATCGGACGGTGTATGGGCTCAATGTTATTTGGGTTCGGGTTCTGGGGCTGGTCAGTAATCGTTTCCTTTGTCAGATTGGATTAGGTTTAGACCCACATGGAGAAGTACTATAAATACTTCTCATACTCCTCTGTAATCTGTAATCTCCTCGATATAGTGAAACTGGCTCTCTCTCGCTCGTGGACTAGCTAACACACATCATGTTAGTGAACCACGTAAATCGTGTGTCTGTGTTTTCGATTCTTGCTTTCGTATTCTTGCTTTGTCGATTCCGGCGATTTTCCGATCCGTAGCAGCGCGTTTATAACAAGTGGTATCAGAGCCGCGGCTGGAAATCAGGCTAGGGTTTTCGATTCAGAAGAATGACGTCGGTGAACATGAAGATCGAAAAGTTCACGGGGAAGAACAGCTTCGCTATATGGCAGATCAAGATGCAGGCTTTATTAAAACAGCAAGGGCTGTGGGGGCCGCTGTCTGCGAAACAGAAGAAGGCAGCGGTCGATGACGATGAGTGGAATACCCTGGAGGAGAAGGCCCACTCGACCATCATGCTATCGTTGTCTGATGACGTCATCATTGAAGTCGCTGCCGAGAAGACTGCCGCGGGCTTGTGGTTGAAACTAGAGAGTCTGTACATGACTAAGTCTCTAACCAACAAGCTGCATCTCAAGCAACGGTTGTTCAGCTTGAGGATGCAAGAAGGTACGCCTTTGAGGGAACATCTCGAACAGTTTAACTCTATTTTGCTGGATCTGCGTAATATAGATGTTCAAGTTGATGACGAGGATGCTGCCCTAATCCTGCTGGTTTCTTTGCCGAGTTCATATGAGAATTTCGTTGATTCTTTTATTGCCGGTAAAGAAAGCGTGTCGTTGGAGGATGTCAGGTCTGCTCTTCATACGAGAGAGATCAGACATAAGGCGTCCGGATCTGGTACAGGTGGTGAGGCATCGGGTTTGGCTGTTACAGGTGGAAAGGGAAAGAAGAAATCTGGTAAAGGGAATTCGAGCAAGAATTCCAAGGGTCCCGGTCCACAGCCAGGTGATGCTTGTCACAACTGTAAAGAAGTGGGGCATTGGAAGTACAACTGTCCCAAGAGAAGAGGGCAACAGAAGAAACAAGGTTCAGTTGCCGTGGCAGAAGTGGACAACAGTTCTGAAGAAGATCTCGCCTTGGCTGTAGATGAGAAGGCACATCGTGGTGATGTGTGGTTTCTGGATACTGCAGCCTCATACCATATGTCTCCGAACAGGGATTGCTTCACAACCTACGAGCAGATAGATGGTGGTAACGTGATCATGGCTAATGGAGCTGTCTGCAAGGTTGTTGGAATCGGGTCCATAAAGGTTCGGACACATGATGGTTCGTTCTGTACCGTGAATGATGTCAGACATGTTCCACGAATGACAAAGAACCTGATCTCCTTGAGTCTACTCGACAGCAAGGGTTTCAGCTTCAAAGGAAAAGGTGGAGTTGTGTATGTCTGCAAGGGTTCGAGGAAGGTACTGAAGGGCGTGAAGCGTGGGACCTTGTATGCATTACAAGGGTCTGTGTTGTCTGGTTCTGCTGCAGTTGCATCGTCTCAGGTTCAACAGGAAGATATGACCACTCTCTGGCACATGAGACTGGAGCATATGAGTGAACGAGGGATGCAAGTTCTATCGAAGAGGGATCTTCTTTGCGGGCACAAGGTGCAGAATTTGGAATTTTGTGAGCATTGTGTGTTTGGGAAGCTACATCGCAGCAAGTTTCCCAAGAAGGGTATCCACCGAACGAAGGGGATACTGGATTACCTCCACTCCGACTGTTGGGGTCCTTCACGAGTTGAATCCATTGGAGGCAGCAGGTATTTTCTGTGTATTATTGATGATTATTCGAGATTTACTTGGATTTTCATGATGAAGCAGAAAAGTGAGGCTTTCACGAAGTTCAAGCAATGGAAGACATTGGTGGAGAATCAGACCGGTAAGAAGATCAAGAAGCTACGAACGGACAATGGTCTGGAGTTCTGCAGTTCTGAGTTCAACGAATTCTGCAAGGATGAAGGGATTGCCCGTCATCGGACTGTTAGAGATACACCCCAGCAGAATGGCGTTGCAGAAAGGATGAACCAGACATTGTTGGAGAGAGCACGGTGCATGCTCTCTAATGCTGGACTAGAGAGAAGATTCTGGGCAGAAGCAGTAAACATGGCGTGCTACCTGATCAACCGTGGACCACACACAGGTATCGAGTGTAAGACTCCTTATGAAGTGTGGTATGGTAAGCCTGCTGATTACTCTTCACTGAAAGTGTTTGGGTGTCCTGTTTATTATCATGTGGATGAGGGTAAACTGAACCCAAGGGCAAAGAAGGGTGTATTTGTGGGTTACAGAGATGGAGTTAAGGGATTTCGAGTCTGGTCACCTTCTGAGCATCGAGTTATACTTAGTAGAAATGTGATATTTGATGAGAAGTCTATGTTTAACCCCATGTTGAAGGTTACTGTTGTTGAAGGTAGCAGGAATGTTGATAAACAGGTGGAGCTGCAAACTCTCAAAGAGAGTGAGTTTGAGCACCAAGGTGGAGAAGATCAACATGATGAGGATGTCTCTGCAGAGCCAGAAATTTCAGAGTCCAGTGCACGAGCTAAACAGTCTATTGCTTCCGGTAGACCGAAGAGAGCGACTGCAGGAGTACCTCCACAGAGGTATGGCTTCGAGGACATGGTGGCGTATTCATTCCAGGTTGCTGAGGAAGTGGATGCAGGAGAGCCACAGTCCTATAGAGAAGCAGTTTTGGGTGGCGAAGCTGATCAGTGGCTTGCCGCAATGGGAGATGAGATGGAATCCCATGACAGGAATCAGACTTGGGAGCTAGTCAAACGACCACAGGGAAGGAAGATTGTTACAAACAAGTGGATCTACAAGAAGAAGGAAGGAATCACTTCTAAAGAGGGCATGAAATTTAAAGCTCGGGTGGTTGCACGAGGCTTCTCGCAGAGGGAAGGAGTTGACTACAATGAGATTTTCTCACCAGTGGTCAAACATACTTCGATCAGAGTGCTACTAGCAATAGTGGCACATTATGACTTGGAGCTCGAGCAGCTAGACGTGAAGACAACTTTCCTACATGGAGAGTTGGAGGAAGAAATTTACATGACTCAGCCAGAAGGATTCGAGGTTCCGGGAAAAGAAGACTATGTTTGTAAGCTGAAGAAGTCCTTGTATGGACTTAAGCAATCTCCGAGGCAGTGGTACAAGAGATTTGACAGTTACATGCTTGAGCTGGGCTACAACAGAAGTCCATATGATTGCTGTGTATATCACAGCAAGGCAGAGGATGGTTCGATGATATATCTAGTTCTGTATGTGGATGATATGCTCATAGCTGCGAGGTCAAAGTCTGATATCCAGAAGTCAAAGGGGCTTCTCAGTGCTGAGTTTGAGATGAAGGATTTGGGAGCTGCTCAGAAGATCTTGGGTATGGAGATTTACAGGGACAGGTCGAAGAAGAAGCTTTTCTTGTCACAGAAGAGCTACATCCAGAAGATATTGTCGAGGTTTGGCATGTCTTCAGCAAAGCCCTTAAATACTCCTAGTGCTTCAAATGTTCATCTATCCTCAGCTTATGCACCGCAGTCAGAGGCTGAGAAGGAGTACATGTCGAGAGTCCCATATGCTAGTGCAGTAGGTAGCTTGATGTACGCTATGGTATGCACTAGACCTGATCTTGCACATGCTTTAGTGTTGTCAGCATGTTTATGATACAACCTGGGAAGGAGCATTGGCAGGCTGTAAAGAGGATCTTCCGGTACCTTAAGGGTACACCTGATGTGGGGATTAGCTTCGGAAGTGTTGACACGAGGAGATCGATCACCGGTTATGTATTCACTCTTGGGAGTTCTGTAGTGAGCTGGAAGGCAACTCTGCAGTCGGCGGTGACATTGTCTACTACTGAGGCAGAGTATATGGCGTTGACAGAAGCTGCTAAGGAGGGAATATGGTTGAAGGGACTGGTTGGTGATCTGGGTCTACATCATGATCAGGCAGTGGTGTATTGCGACAGTTTGAGTGCAATATGCTTGGCCAAGGATCAAGTCCACCATGAGAGGACTAAGCACATCGACGTGAGGTATCATTTCTTGAGGACAGAGAAGAGGATTAAGGTGAAGAAGGTTGGCACCGCGGATAATCCTGCTGATATGTTCACGAAGCCAGTTCCACATGGCAAGTTCCAACACTGCTTGGACTTGCTGAATGTCTTGAGTGGGTGACTCCGCCCTACGGGGCATTGATGGCGGGAGAGAGAGAAGGAGCAGAGTACATCAGACATATGACTTGAATCGGACTATCAGCCGCTACGACTGGTAATCGGGGGTTCGGGTTCTGGGCCTGGTCTGTAACCGTTTCATTTGCCAGATTGGATTAGGTTTAGACCCACATGGAGAAGTACTATAAATACTTCTCATACTCCTCTGTAATCTGTAATCTCCTCGATATAGTGAAACTGGCTCTCTCTCGCCCGTGGATAGGGATGGCAACATAACCCGAACCCATGGGTACCCACCCGACCCAATCCGGTCAACGTGGGTAAAACCCGTGTTGACGGATTTTGGGTCGGGTTCGGGTTTAAACCCGCTACACTATTCACCGGGTCGGGTTGGGTTTGGGTTTAGGTAAACCCGACCCATGGGTACCCGCCCACACACATATAATTACTTTCCCGGTATATTTAATATTCTAAATAATATATCTTCCTTAAACAATTAATATTCTTTATGTTTGTGAAGACATGTATAATTTGTTCTTTCTAATTGTTTAGAATGAAGTTGATATTATGAAGTGGAGAGTGAAGAAACTTAGTTGACGAGGAAGAAGCTTTCAATTAATCTTTTGTTTATAGATGTTTATCTTTAATTTTGAACAATTTGTATTGATCATTTGCGGTTTGCTTGTATGCTCTAAATTGGTGTTTTTTTGCATGATTAATTTGTATGAGAAAATTGATGTTAAACTTTTATTTTGAAAGAAACTTGTTATTGTAAATTTTTTACCACAAAAACCCATGGGTACCCATGAACCCGCGGATACCCAGCGGGTTAGGTTGGGTTTGAGTTTTTCAAACCCAACGGGTTTTACCCTGGGTTTTTTTGGCTGATAAACCCATGGGTTTGGGTTTGGGTTTGACAAAACCTGCCCCAACCCAACCCATTGCCATCCCTACCCGTGGACTAGCTAACACACATCGTGTTAGTGAACCACGTAAATCGTGTGTCTGTGTTTTTCGATTCTTGCTTTCGTATTCTTGCTTTGTCGATTCCGGCGATTTCTCGATCCGTAGCAGCGCGTTTATAACAAAAAACAATTAAAATGATTATTTTGGAACATTAATCTTGAAAATTATCACTTTAAATATTATAAGTCTTTGTGTTATTAATTATTTACCTTATTAATATTATTATATATTAATTTCTATATGGTACTTAAAATCCTACGATTCTACGATTCGCTTTTACGATTCCGATTTACCCCAGTGTTCGATTTTAGGTACAATCCCGATTATAACTGCTTTGCCCTAACTAATACCTTGTAAATACTTGTTTATATTGAATGATTTTGTATGGGTTTGCATCAATTTGAGTATTAGAGGTGTTTTCATGGTGATTGTGCTTAGTTGTGATTTCCAAATCTTGTGTGCTTGCCTAACCGAGATTAGAGGAAAACCACGCATTTTTAAGTAAGCTTGACAAGCTTAGTTTTCCTGGGCACTTTGTGCCTACTATCTAGGTTAGAGATGAGCATCCCCCTTGACTCAAGTTTGCATCTAGGTTGGTCGTGATTAAGCCGCTCAAACTCCGGTTTGAGGGAGAGACCTAGGCAACCCCTAGAGATTGAGTAAGAGATTTATTTCCTTTCTATGGAATTGATTATGATGGTCTGAACCTTCTTCAAATATCTCGGTAAATTTTGAGATAGTCTTAACACTAGGGTTAGTAGTGTTAACTAAGTGGTAGACCAACCTAAAATGATATGCCAAGTATTTGGCCGAGGATTTATTCTACTCATTTTTATGGACTTCGTTCTTAGAGTTAATGAATTCCCTAGAAACTTGTTGTCCAAGGCCATGAGATATTTGGGTAGGCTTGGAACCAAACAGGGCCATTTGACAAGTATGTTTGAACTTCTAATATTAGTTGATCCTTGAACTCTTTCCATCGTTTATCAAGGACATCATCTATCATAGGACTATCCATGGGCAAATAGAATAAAGGGATTAGTCCAACTAGAAATAATCCTATGTGAAAATATTTATATTCATCCTTTTTTCTTTTATTCATGTCCCTAATTTTGCCATGTGTCAATTAAAGAGACATCTAATATTTCTAATTATGTACTAGAAACTTTAGCGATGGATTCTGAATGAAAAACATTTACAAACGGTATAAAGTTCAATAATAATTTTATAGATAACATTATTGTCTAATTCAGGCAGCTTCCATTTTAAAAGATGAATGGATCATCGTACATGAAGGATTCTTCGTGTACCAAAGTGTTATCCAATAGGACTAACCTTTCGTTCATTATGAAGAGTTGGGTTGTCCACAAATCTTCATCTGTATCTGATTCATATTATTACACTACTTCGTAGACCGAGTCTAATTAATTTTTGTAAATGATAATGTTAACGTGCATCCATTTTACATTTATGAAAATATTGATAAATGTGCTGCATATTGAAATGCATAATTAATTTTTCTCATATTTTAATGATTTATTTTGAATATGTAGTAATCATAGATTTATAGTTTAGAGTAATTTTGATATCTCGGACAATATATTGTATCATGATGATAATAAAAATACTAAAATTATATCTACAAGATATATAAAGGCAAAACATGGGTTGAAATTCTCCCATTTCAAATTTCGTGGCTTGAGAGTGATTCTATGAATGTCATTTTTGTCATTGTACCCAGTTCATCTTTATATAATAAAAATGCTATCATTGATAGTGATTCTATGAATGTCATTTTTGTCATTGTACCCAGTTAATCTGTATATAATAAAAATGCTATCATTGGGGTTCGAACCTTGGTCAATTAATTGAAGAAACAACATTATAACCAGCTATTCTACTTAATCTTATTGTTATTTCTTTGAATAAACTCTAGACATATGTTTGGTGATGATACTTCTATATTTATATTTTATCTTAAGTTATTTATATTTTATAAAAAGAGATTAGTTCTGAGATTGATCAAACATTAATATTAAATTGTATCTGTAGTTTAGTTTAGACAAAATACAGAAATATAACCAATACATGGACCTTTGTGACGAGTATATCCATTTTTTGTGACAAATATACACATAATATAATGATAAATTTGGATAATGAGAGTTTCATTTCAAATTTCGTGGTCTGAGATTGATCCTAGGAAGCTCTTTTTCATCATTGCGCCCAATTTATCTTTATATTACGTGTAGATTGTCACAAAAAAGTACTATATTTGTCACAAGTTCCATGTTTTGGCTAAACATATGTATTTTATCTAAACTGAAGCATACATACAATTTAATATTTAATTTTTGAATCAATATTACTTGAGTTCCGATTTCACAACTAATCACTTTCTATAAGATATAATAATTTCAAGCAAAAGTAGGAAGTTTGATGTTTTAAAAATTTTCAGTTCAAATTTCGTGAATTGAGAGTGAAAGTAGGAAGAGTAAGTTTGTCATCATAATTATTTATGTACTTCATATAAAAAAGTATCAATATCAAGATTTGAACCATGGTCTATTCAAACAAAAAGAATAATCACAACCAATTACACTAAATAAATTTATTTTATCTTATTAAATTGTAAACATACACTAAACGGAGATTTGAAAAGTAGGGACTTTTCCATCACTGTTAGCTAGCCTATTAAATCTTTCTGAAAAGCAAAGTTTAATACGTGATTTATAATTTTTTATAACCTATACAATTTTGGATAATCTTAAAATTGCACCCCAAATTTCATTGCTTGAAATAATGCATATCCAATTGAAGTATTGAATATTCAAAAGTCATGTAAAATTCTTTGAATTTATGTAAATTTTCAAAACTACTACGAAGCAATAATATTTTGTACAAACTATAGGTGAATGGTTCTCTAAAATTTTAGTCTAGTTAACTGCTAAACTTTATACCTATTGCTAATTTGGCATGAATGGATCCAACAATAATGAGACAATATTGGGTTTAATCTGATGTTCATTTCACCATTTTTGGATGTGTTAGAACAATTTATAGGGCATTAACATATAAATGAGTTATAATTTACCTCATGTTACAGTGTTAACTCTTCATAATAATTAATTTAATCTTAATATTTGTGATGCTTGATATATTTTATCTATGATTTAGAGGTATACTTATTATTTGTGACATAAGTGGTAGTTGGTTCAAATGTAGTATTTATTTCATTATGTAGTCAAAATCGAATACTGGGTGCATTTATTACTGTTTTTTTATATACCCCTGTTGTGAATAGGTAGAAACTTAATTATTATAATGCATATAACTATACCTAGGCACATGGTCGAGCTAGCACGACACAGTTAGCGCATACCATGAAGACAATATATGTGGATCGGTTCTCTACAAACATGAAGGGCTTTAAGGGCTTGCGCACAAGTGCGAACACCACACAGTCTATATTGGTGAACTCATGTTTTATGGAGAAATATGTCATTTGAAAATAAAATATTCTAAAAATAACATATAAAATTTGAATTAATGAGTAGTTTTTAACATCAATGTGTGACGGCTCATATTTTAAAAGGTTTATATAATATATTTATTGTTTATTTTGATACTCAAACCTTTTTTCCAATTTATGCAACTAAACACTCATTTATAAAATTGTTCTTGATTAACTTCATAGCAATAAAATCTTTTTTTACAGCTTGCGATAATAACAAACAACGTCAACAATAATTTTAGAAGCAAGTAAAGTGAAGAAGAAATTGAGATTTAGTATCTCTTTGCAAATGTGTGTGTTCCGGGGGGGGGGGGGGATTTTATTGGTCTAAAATATTTGAAGAAAGGGTTGAAATTCATATATCATTTTTCTAATATTGCATATTGAATATGAGTATTGAAAATTTGGAAGCGATATATAATTCTTAAATTAGTATTAATTTTCAGCCCGATTGACCAATAGTCTTAGACCTCTTGCTAAACTGACATTATTGGATCCAATAATCATAAGATGAGATTTAGTTTGATATGTTGGTTCAAACCATTTTTTTATGTGTAATGAATTTGTACAACAAATACATGTAAATAAGTGAAGATGGACCTGATTATGCATTTTGATTCTTTTGATAAATAAAATAGTTTAAGCGACAAACTAACTATACGCTCACTCAATTGATTTAATGAGTGTTGTTTTTATCACTTTTCGTAATTAGTTTATTCACAAGCTATCAAACTACTTTGCTCCGTTGAGGAATAAGCGACCATCTGTTCGCCAGGTTTCAGGTGGTTTGATTCACACTATCGACTGTGAATGAAGAATAAGCATTTCGAACGCAAAATTGGAGAATTAATTGATATGTTTCTAGGTTTCTCTCGATTCCAGACGGTGGGAAGAAAGAGGAAGGGAATGGGGAGAGTGGTGAGATTCAAGCTCAGAGGGTAAGGAAGAGGAAGGCAAAGAGAGAGTGAGAACACATTTACAAGAGGGGAAAAATTATGTAGAGTGATATAATTGTCTTTCTCCTTTGCTTAGAGGGTATTGTTATCCCTCTTCTATTGAGTTTTGATTTATTTTAGGGGATGACATTATATTTGACATATTTTTTTCCATTTCAATAAAAAATCCTAAATCAATAATATCATTTGAATGCTCTCTATTGGAAAAAATTTAAAGGGCATACTAAACTCTATGAGAGATATTTTCTTTCTTCTTAAAGGTTGATTATATATGTAACATGAGAAGCAACTCTAATATTCAATTATATGGTTTAATTAAATAATGAATGACAATTAGTTATATTTATTTCTTTTTTCATTAAGTAATTATATGTAATGTTTATATCATTTTTCCCCCTCCTTTCATGTAGGTCTAAACACTTTATGCATAGTTGGATCACTTTCAAAGATGTTATGTGCATAACTAAGGTACAAAACAATCATTTCATGCATTTTAAATCATGTATTATATATATATCCATTATTGTATACCATATTACTCGACAATTTTTTCCTGGCCAACGAGCCGAGCCCTGTGCTAGTTATGTTATGATGGAAACTAAATAACTCCGCCCTCCCCTCTTCCAGCCGATATTGGAATTTTGGATCTGCCCCTGCCACTATGGTAAGATAGACAACACTATCATATCTCTGTCATATCATGAGATTAACACTGTGATAATATCATGATATGAGATTGGTATCCTGACATCAATTTTTTGTATCAACAATAGGATTGGTAAAACTAACAACACCCTCATACTACTATCATATCATGATATTAACACTATCATATTGTGATATGATAATAGTAATATTAACTAAATTTTTTGTTAACAAATAATATGAAAATGAATATGATCTTGTAGAGCACAATAAATCTGATATTTATATGCAAAAACTATTGAAATCCGATTGAAAACGAACAAGTTATGGTCTGATAACTTTTTTAAAACAATTTGAAAAATGCTCTAACATCACACTTGGAAATCTGTGCAGCCAAACAAAATTTTCTCTCTTCTTTCTCTCTCATCTTGAGCGAACCCTAGTTTTTCCGATCGGTGGGGATGGCCGCTCCGGCCAATCCAGCCCAGGCAAACTGGGCACAATTATTTGGAGTTGAGGAGAGTAACAGATTGAGGTTTATTGCACCGGAGATTGTTGACAGTGAGCTTGTTATACAGGAGGAAGTTCGGGAAGAAGGTGTTGGGCGATGGAGGAATTCGATTGTCGGTCAATTTCTGTCGAAGCCGCCGAGTTTGTTCAAGATACGCCAGTGGGCACAACCCTTCTAAGGGAGGGAAAGTATTGTTTATGTTTCGCAGCTGAGTGAGAACTTGTATCTGTTTCAACTCCCTGATAGCGATTCGTGTACCTGTGTGTTTGAGAATGGCCCATGGCATTGTGAGAATAACCCTATGTTCGTTCGAAAGTGGACTCTAGGGATTCAAGCGCTGGATCTCAATTTGCGGGTTCTTTCGATTTGGGTAAGGATTTGAGGTCTCCCCTTGGAGTATTTTATGGTTAATGAGTTGAGTAGAGTTGCAAGTATGTTGGATACGCCACTCTGGATGGATCAGGCGACCAGGATTGGTACACAGATTGGCATAAAAAGACTATGTATTTAAATGATGGTGACATCTGATTTCCCAAAGGAGATAAGAATTCGCCCAGCAGGAGGAGAGGCCATGACTGTGTTTGTTGATTACTTAAATGTCCCGCTATGCGCAATGTGGGGTATTTGGACATCGAATTGGGGAGGGAGTGGAATGCAAGACAGTGGAAGTGGTTACTACTAGGGAGCTGGTTGTTGTAGGTTCAATTGATATGGAAGCGATTAATGCTACTTGGCAGCCAAAGGAAGGGGGAGCATCTAGTAGTGCTGGAGAACCAACGACTGGGGTTCCAGTGCAAACTCCTCCTCAGGCTGAGCAGGTGAGTGAAGTTCAGGCTACGAGAGGTAAGGTAGTGGTTGATGATGATGGGTTTCAGCTAGTCACAAGGAGAATTAGGCAGTCTGGAGTGGGTAGGGGGAGTGAACTCCGAGTTCCTCAATCTGCTGCTCTGGCAAGGGTCCCCTTGAATGCAAAAGGACAGGCTATGATTGCTCCTTCGTCCTGATGTGATATAGATTAGTACAATATTCAATTCCCATGGCCCTAAACTAAAGGTTCGAGTGTGGAGGTACAAGTATCAATTAGGAGCGTTTAAGATGGATGAAGTAGCACAAGCAAGCTGCTCAATTCAACTGTGCATGATTCTTGCTTGGCAATGATGTGATTCCCTGAACAGAAGGAAGAAAGGAATTACTTGAGGACTAAGTCCTTACTTTTAGCGGGATTCTATCTTTATTTCCTTTCCCTTTTGGACAGATCCTTGCTTTATTTCCTTTCCCTTTTGGGTGGATCATTAGTTTATTTCCTTTACCTTTTGGTATTTGCATTCCTTATTTGATAGAGAGGATTATCAAACTTTAAATAAGGATAGATACATTGCTTTGTAACCTCTATAAATAGAGGAGGAATTGCCTATGGGAAGACAGACTTTGATGAATAGAAAAAACCTTTGGTGCTTGATTATTTACTCTTGAATGTGAGTTTGGTGGATTCCAAACTCGTTGAGCTCTGTATCGATCAAGTATTCTCCTTGATTGTGGTCGGGCATCTACCCTAATATTGTCCGAGTCTCTTCCCGTGTGTTGAAGTTGCACGACAATCCATTTCCATCATATCCTTTTATTTTTGTGTTCTTGAGAAAATCCAAGAAAAACCCTAAAAAGTGAGAGCTGCGTATTCTGATTCATGAGCGAGTTCGGATTCCCGAATTCCGCTTATATCAGGTGGTAGTTCGGATTCCCGGATTCCGCTAACATCAGGTCTTGATAAGATCCCGAGCTCGTGAAAGTCTAGGTTCTTTTATCTAAGTTGCGCAGCAATAACTCAAGCTCGGATAGCTCGAATAGATCTTCAAATAAACATAAAATTAAGAGATACGTGAGGATAGATACTCGCCACAATCAAGTGTGATCGCTTGATTGATAAGAGTCTAGCTAAGCTTTTCTGTAATCTTCAACAGAAAAACTCAAACAAGGGTCTTGCCCTAGCTATGGAATCCACCAATAGCTAAAAACAATGAACCATAAGCACGACGACTCCATGGGAAAAAAACATCTCTGTGTAAAATTCTTATTCAACAAAGTTTGCCCTCCCATAGGCAATTCCTCCTCTATTTATAGAGGTTACAAACAATGTATCTACCTTATTTAAAGCTTGATAATCCTATCTATCAAATAAGGAATGCAAATACCAAAAGGGAAATGAAATAAACTAATGATCCACCCAAAAGAGAAAGGAAATAACACAAGGATCCGCCCAAAATGGAAAGAAAATATAGCAAGTATCTGCCAAGAACCTGCCAAAAGCAATGGCTTAGTCCTCAAGTAATCCCTTTCTTCCTTCTGGTGCGGGAATCACATCACGTCCCCTATAAGAAAGGGAGAGGGAAACGAAGAGGTAAATGAGGATATTGAGTTGGAATCTCAGGGGTTTTAATGGCCCTGAGAAACATAGGTACTTGTGTAGGAAGTTGAATAAATATAAAGTGGATATGGTTGTAGTTTTGGAAACAAGAGTTACTGTTAAGAATTCTATAGATATACTAAATAAACATTTTAATGGTTGGAAACATTTAGAGAACTACTCTCATTCTACTTCTGGTAGGGTCTGGCTGATGTGGAAACCTGAGTTGCAGGTGGCTGAAATTGCTCATTTATGCTTTTTCTTGCTTGTTAGCCAGGGCTAGGGGTGAGCAAACGGATCGGTAAACCCGAACCGAACCGAAACCTAATTAAACCGAACCGAAACCGAAATAATGCTATTCGGTTCGGAATTCGGAAGGAAAATATAGATATTTCGGAATACATGATTCTTTCAACCGAACCGAAATTCCGAATTTCCGACCGAAAAACCGAAATACTACAATTGCAACCTCCAAATGGTGGATTTTTATATTTGTAGTTGTTTTTATACTTAAATATTTGAAATGTTTTATGACTTATGTGTTGAAAAGTTTGATTTTATCATTGATTATGCATATAATTCATATTTATTGTTTATATTAGGAGTGAAAAATAATTTAAAAGTGAGAATATACAAGTAGCCACACAAATTCGGTTTTGTGTTAAAAACCGAACCGAACCGAATTATAATTCAGTTTAAACCGACCGAACCGAATTATAATTCGGTTCGAATTCGGTTTGAGATTTGGGAGAATTCGGGGACCCGGTATTCATAATTTCGGTTCGGTCGAAACCGAACCGATCGAATGCCCACCCCTAGCCAGGGCAGTGGCAGAGAATCAGATTCCTCATCATCCTAGATGCAAAGCACTTGAGATTACTCATTTATGCTTTGTTGATGATCTGTTAGTCTTTGCTAATGGTTCAGTGAGAGCTGTAGCTGGTATCCGCAGGTTACTGAATCAGTTCTATAGTGTCTCGGGTCTTCAATGTAACATGGCAAAATGCAGTCTTTTCTGTGTTGGAATCTCGGAAGAGGAGAAGACCTTTATCTCTCAATGTACAGGTTTCCCTTTTGGGCAACTTCCAATTCGGTATCTGGGTATCACACTCATTACAGGGAAGCTTAATTCTGCTGATTGTCAAATGCTGGTGGACAAGATTACTGCTCGAGTTCGAGGTTGGAAGGCAAGGCTTCTTAGCTATGTTGGTCATCTCCAATTGATCTCCTAAGTGATTACTAGCACTCTCCAATTCGGGATGGCTATCTTCTTTCTACCTATGAAAGTCTTGAAGGAGGTTGAAGGAATCTGTAATAGATTCCTATGGGCAGTGGGAGATGAAGGGAAGAGGAAAAGAGCGCTAGTTGCTTGGGAGTTTGTGGCTCGACTGAGGTCAAAAGGGGGACTTGGAATAAGGGATTTTAAGACATGGAACAGAGCGCGTATGGCAAGGCATATCTAGAGTATTCTTGCAGAGGCAGGTTCTATATGGGTGGCATGGGTGGAGAAGTACCGCATCAAGCATAGAACTATCTGGGATCTTCAGTCTAACTCGTCAGGTTCGTGGGTTTGGCGAAGAATACTAAAGAGTCGTGTTATTCTATCACCTTTCATTACATGTATGAGTCCTTCTCTTCTCTGGGATGTGATGGGAAATTGATGAGTAGATATTCATTATCAGTAATCTGGAATACACTCAGAATTTCTCATCCAGAGGTTGTGTGGGGGAAGCCTCAAATTTCGAAGCATAGTGTTTTGGTTTGGTTGATTGTGATGGATAGGATTAATACCAAGGATAAGTTGGTAGCTTGGAGGATGAATGATGAGGCAAACTGTCCGCTATGTCTAGGAGGAATTGAGACCAGAAAGTAGAAACCATCTATTTGGGGACTGTTGTTACCCATCCTAGGTATGGGCTAAAACGTTAGAATGTGTATGCAGTCCACCTCAGTTTTCAAGTTGGGAGATGCACTTAAATTGGAGCACTCAAGTTTGGAAAGGTACATGAGATTAGATAGTGATTGGCAGATTACTATGAATTGTAACCCTAAGTTTTATATGGAGGGAGAGATGCTCTAGAATGTATGGCACTCACGCCTGTAATTCGCATGGGCAGCTTGTTATGAGGATCCAGAATGAATGCAGATTACTAGCAGCTAGAGACCCAACAGATGGAGTGAAGATGAGAGATATATTACTTGAGTTTGATTTTAATTTCCAAAGCTATGTTGTTTTCTGAGTTGTAAACACTTGCGAGGAGGTTATGCAGTTGCATACTCCAAAGCTTAATGCAATTTTTGATTACCCCAAAAAAAATTTGTGCAGCCACAAAGAATCAAGTCAGTTACCCTTAAATTTGATTTCATTGTCTCCCCAAATAAGGAAAGAGAAAGAGAACACATAACTTAAAATGGAGCCGGTTGTACCAATTCAACTTGGCCTTTAAATCGAAACTATTTTTTTTCCCGTGATTCGCACCTGTATAAACTAATCATTTTGTCTTGTCGTAAATTTTATCTACTCATTTAATGATTCGGTTGAAATAAAATTATTCAAAAATAGTTTGAGTGAAAAAATTTCATTTACATAGTATCTTGATTATTACGAAAGACTTATATAACACATTTTGATTGATTTATAAGAAATATTCATTCACTCTTCATAGAATCTTGATTATTACGGAAGACTTATATAACACATTTTGATTGCTATAGAAAGATGTTGTAATATCCTATAACGTGTTATCTAATAATAAAATCAAGTTACATACTAGTCTCACATTTAAATGAACGGTCCTTTTGCATAATAATGATTAACACCACATTATGTAAATTGTTAAGCCATTATAGGAGCATTACAGAACATAGCTGATTGAACTCTTACGTAGCAAATAAGTGCCAATGTCATTATGTAATCTTTATGTAATGTATTTGCATCTTATGTAACTGTTATAAACTGTTATTTAGTAAGTCTTATGTAATCACGGTCCTTTACGTAATGAAGACTAACATCATATTACGTAGAGTGTCGAATCATTACGGAAGTCATACCCAACACACATAATTTAACTATTGCGGAAGAAATTATGCATTTGTATTTTACCTAACTGTTTGAGCCTAACTGAGTGTAGGAGTGAGGCTCGAATGAGAGTTTGGGTCGAGAAGAAACGTGAGAGCCGGGTTTGATCGGGGGAATCAGAATCAGAGAGAGAGAGTGGGAGAGAGATTAGAAAGAGAAGTAGTTCTTGTAGAGAGAGAATGGTGAAAAAATGCGATCCCCTCACCCACCGGAGTAAATGCCATATTTATAGGCTACATGGTGGTGGGTGAGTGGTTGGATTACATGATGGGACCTAGGCTCTGATGTGACCACTGACACGTTGGGGATTTCGGCCATCCCCCTACCTAGGACATGTCAGGGGTGTACCTACGACTGTGTCACTGATCCCTATGCGGCCGACCCTCGGGAAGTGTGAAGTGAGCTCCTTATAGCTTCGAGGCTTACGACGCGCCTGAGCCTCCACGCCTTGGTACTTCACTCTCGCGCAGCTCGTGAGGGGCTCTGGGTGCTCGCGCGTTGGTTTTCTCCACTCGCGCACGCATAGTGGCGCGCCCTTAGGACTTCATGCGCGCCTTGGACCCTCGTGCGCGCCTTCTGTCGGCGCGTCCTGCCTTGCACAGCTAGGTCCGAGTCATATGCCCAACAATTGCCCCCCATCAGAGGGTGTTCTGAGAACGCCCTCTGTTTAGGTCTTCGCTTGATTGACTCGGGCCTGGGCGCTGTTCCCGGGATTCTTCGCGTGCGCCTTGCCATTCCGTAGCTGCGCGAGATGCTCTGTCGTGGTTGCCTGATAGCGCGCTCGGTCCTTGTGGGGTTCGAATCATCGACGGCGCGGTAATTGATCGAGCGTGATTATTGCAGTTGCGATTCTTCCTCGCGTGTTCCGTGGCTTGCGCGAGAGGCTCTGTTGTAGTTGCCTGATAGAGCGCGGATCTTGGGGTCCGAGATTCTGAATAGTGTGTGCGATCTTTCCGAGATTTTTCCCCTCTCTTCGCGATCTTCGCGAGAGATTTTTTCTTTTCCCTGCGGGTGTGCCATGCCCCCCAGGCGTTGTGCGTAACTAGTTACGTCAGCGGCTAGTACCCACTTGGGATAGGTGTCCACGTGTCCTTACCTGGTTGGTTCGTTTGGGCGGGCGAATTTTGAAATTCGAAACGTCTGACGGTTGGGATTTTCGAGGTTACTTTAACCCTTCGCCTTCCCTCTAATAACTATAAGTATCGGGCCGTTTGGGGAGTGGGATTCATTCTGCCTCATTCTTCCATTTGAGCTCAGCTCCTCCTCTCTCGTGCTCTGGTTTATCGCCGAGATTCCTCTCCTTCTTTTACAATCTTAAATCCCCAATTGTGTCTTACCTAACTATTATCAAATTACAAATACATTTAAATGACTATGTCTGTATTTTATTTATTTTAGTAAATTAGATTCATTTGAAAATATTAACTGGACTAACTTCTTATGCAAAACGCGATGACAGTATTTAGTGGTATAAAACTATTAAACCACGGTTTTAACATAAAATACCCTATCACCGACTTTTTCTGTAGATCTCTGATACGGTTTAATAATTTTTGCAATATATACTCAATTTAACTGTTGCTATTATATGGGTTATTTTCACTCATTATGGGTGTAGCGGATGCTTGATTAGCCGACAAATAATATCTAGAGTAAAGACTCGGGTCTATCATAGAGCAGACCGCAGGGTACCAATTCTTTGATTGTGAACAGTACCTGAATAAATGTTTCCGATTAAATAGAAGTTTATGTTATTTTGCCGTATGCAACAGTAAATAAACTTGCAAATTAATATAATTTTATTTATATTGCCAAAACTACACCTCAATTAGATCACGGTCTTCTAAATCCTAAACCCAATTTTTTTTTACTACCCCTTCGTTCCAATCCATTCCAGCAAACGTTTTAACTTTGACACTCTGTTCACTAAGGAAGGAAATGGAGGGGAAGGGAAAGTGAAGAAGGAAAGTGGGATTCTCAATAAGTTTTCCATTGTTTTTTAAGGAAGGAAAGTATGGAAGAAGGGAAAACTTTCCACCTTTTGTACTGTTGAACCCTCCCCTCCAATTTGGAGAGAAAGGAGAGGGACACATACATGGTTCTTTCTTTTGTCTTTCTTTTTTAATATTTAAGTCCATTAAATACTTGTTTTTCTTCCCCTTTCATTTTCCTTTCTCTCCCCTCCTTTTCCTTCCCCTTTCATTTTCCTTTCTCTCCATTTTCCTCCCTTCCTTCCTGAACATAGTTTAAAACTTCCAGTGAGCAGTAAAAGTCTGCAATTAAACATCGAATCATTATTCATATGTTTGTCCCTATTTTGTGATCTATGGTGGAAGACCAAGGTTGTCAAACAGGTTTAAGTCATTAAACTGGTCCATAAAGGGATTTGAGGTTTAATGGTCTGATTAGGGTCCAGTCGGTTTGAGCCATTTTAGGCGTTTTCTAGATATATATACAAATAAGGTAGTAATTAAATATTCAATGATTGAAATAAAATATATCTTACATATATCTATTAAAAACTTGTTTTTCAAAAGATAAATTTATCTAACCTTCATGATCCACCAACCATCTTCCTTCATTCGTTTCTCTTCCTCTCTTCACCCTCTCTTCTTCTCCCTCTTTAGGGGGTCAGATCCGAGACTTTCTACTTTCTACAGGTCGTTTTGAAACTCGATTCGAGTTGGACCGGGTCCAACCGGGGATTCGATAAGGGTTTAATAACCTTGTGGAAGACAATATCATCTTCATTCATGACATACCGTACTCGTGGAGAAGGTAAAATCAGTACTCTGTAGGTGTTGAAACGGTGATGGGTGAACAGGTGGAAGCTTGAAACGACATCAAGAGACTGTGCAGGGATGTTTGTGGCAATGGGATGGACAGATTTTTGCCAGTGATTACAATTTTGGGGTAGGGGATGTTTGCATCTTTCAGTTGATATAAGTCCTTAGGAGAATCTCAATCTTTAGAGCTTTACCAGAAGATATGATATCATCACAGTACCAGTACCTGTCTGAGATGTTCCATTATCATGTTGTTGAACTGGGGAGTTTAGGGTAGAACCTATATGAGATGAAGTACATAGGTGGCAGTCTTTGTTTTTTTCTTGATTATGACTGGATGATTGAGAACTATGTACACTGGCACAAGAAATTAATGATCATTTTGATGAAAATGAATCCCCATAAGCTTGGTGTAGTCTATCATCAACAGCCCACTGAGGGCTGTCAAACTCAAACCATGCTTGTGTTGCTTGAGAAAGTGGAGTTTAAACAGTTGACAGACAATTTTTTTTTTTGGTTTCCTTTCTGCAATTTCCTCATCTTCTTTCTTTTTTTACGATATGAAAATACATAGAAAAAATGAACTTCAATAACTTCATCTCTCCTTCAACGAATGTCTCCAACTTGGTGGAGAACATAACCAACAGAAACTTGGAGTAGAAAGTGAAAACTCTGCCTGCTCTCTGGAAACAAGAAATGCCTGTAAGAAAACTCAAAAGAGCCGCGCCAAATAATAGCGGCCCTTCTCGACGACGACGGTTGAAGAAGTCCTCCTCTCCAGACGGATCCAGCATGGTGTTCTTCAGCATAATGCTTCCAAGTGTCATGGAGAAGAAGAAGCTCGTAAGACCAATAATACTCCTTCCACTTTCCTCTGTATCTGTCTGTTTCATTTTTCATGCGTTTGCAAAGTTACTCACTTGCTTCACTCACGCCTCTTACTCTGTTACCATTTGGACCGAGGTGGCAGAAGCTTCCAGTGAAGTTTGTGAGAAGATATGGTAGGCAACTGGGCGGGAATATGGCTCAACTCCACTTGCCAAACGGCAGCGTTTGGAGCGTTGGTGTATCCAGAGGCAGGGGAACTAGGATTCAGGACATCTTGCTCGACAAAGGTTGGGCAAGTTTCATGGATAAGAACTCTGTCTCGCTGCATTATTTCCTCACTTTCAAATACGTTAGGGAGTCGATCTTCCATGTCCGGATATACGACTTGACCACCTGTGAGATCCCCTACCCACCAATTCATGATCCTACCGACAACAACGGCGGCGAATCATCTGTCATTTACCTCGGCTCCACGAAATCGGAAGATAATGATGATGACGATAATGTGGTTGATGAGGCTCTAGATTCGCGTGGTGAGATGTGAAAATAACCATTTTGCCCACCTTTTTCTTTTCCCCTACTTTGAGAAGGCGATCACTGTTAAATCCCATTTTTTTTCTCTGCAGGTGAAGAGGAATGGGTTCCAATCTTGAATGAACTAGAAGCTAGAGAAATCTACGTGAGCTGGAAGTTCTCTAGTACGTTCAGGAAGATGTCAGAAGCAAGCAAGAAGGCGCTGCGCGAGGCAATAAAGAACAAGCTCGAAGACGGTCCTTCGTTCGTTGCTGTAATCATGTCCCGTGGACGTCATAATCTGGTAAGAGGCACACACTTGAAGCTCTTGTTCTGTCAATTTCATGTCATTCGATGCTTGAAAGGTTCCTAGTTTGATTGGTGAATGTGGCAGATTGTACCAACCGGATTTGTGAAACAGAACCTGACCGGGGATGGCGAGGCTGTGATTCTGAAGGAGGTTTCAGGAGGAGGGAAATGGGTTGTTGAAGCCAGTTTTGGTGGTGACGGGATGTTCAGGCTGCTGGGAGAAGAATGGCAGAGGTTTTACCATGAGAACAATTTGGAAGCAGGGGATTTGTGCCTTTTTCAGCTGATGCCAAAGGAGAAGGTTGAGTTTCTGGTTTCAATCTACAGGGCCTCTCCGTTTGGAGGGTAGTCAAGTTTGAAGGTGATCGGTTGGGGTTGAAGTTCATTTTGGGGTTAGGAAAATGTAGTGCTTTGACTCTCTGTTGAACTTGGGACGATGGTGATTAGTAAGGTCTTTTTTGGGGTTTGGAACCTCTGTTCGATGAGGTCTGGTTTATTGCCTTTGTCAGTAAGGTCTGGGGTGGTTTTAAACGTTGTGTCTATGATGATGATTTTCTTTTCATAATTAAGGTGTTTGAAAATTACCAAGATTGTCAAACCGGTTTACAACGTTGTCCCGATTTGGCAAATGGAATGCTACGATCGGTGGTATAACCAGTTTGTGCCGGTTCATGTCGGTTTAAAAAAAATGTGAAAACAATTAATATCTCATGTATTTAATCATATATAAAACATATTTGTGGACAATTTAGTTACAATCCAACAAATATTATCAACTTTTAACTATTACATTCATAACTTTCACGTTTGTGACAAATATATCCATAACTATCGAAATACACGAAATACCCATAAAAGCGTACTATCGTGTGACAAATCTATCCATTTCCGTTACAAACTTTAACGCCGTTTGTTACGGCGTCAGTAAATGTGACGGAACGCTGACTAGGACCATACCCATCCCACACCTAAGCTTCAGGTCAGCAAAATTTGACATGTGGACGCCATGTCAGCAAAAAATAAAAAATAAAAATAATTCTCTCTGCCACATTGATTTATTCTCTCTCCCGTGGCTCCAGCCTCCATAGCTCGCCGAACACAGTAGCTGATCGAAAAAAAAACCCATCTTTAGAAAACGCCGACGACAAAAAAGAATAATCAGGTAATAATAGTTATGAAACCTAATAAAATCAAATCCCCATTACTCCTCTTAAACCTAATAATCAGATCCCCCATTACTCCTCTTAAACCTAATAATAGTTCTGGAAAGAAACTTGAATCTCGAAAAACTGAAATCAAATCAACCAAAGAAAAATAGAAGGAGAGATGATGAGTTTTTGGGTCAAAAAATGTACCGGACAAATTGTCGTCCTTGTGCTTCTGATTTCCCTTCGCAAACCAGATCCTTCCCCCTGCTGCCCGTACCCAACCTCGAAAAGTAGCATTCAACATCAAACAAAAGGAGGAAAGGGGGAAATCGGGTTCTGAGAATTTTGAGAAGAAGTTGGCTTTTCCCCTACCAACTGCTACCACTGAAAAGAAGCTTATTAGGCAAAAGAGATCTGGATCCGCAACCGCCAGCGGAATCTCTTCACCACATCAATTTCGAGCATCTATTGAACTTCAAAATCATGGGCATGGACTTCTATTGCTTGTACGATTTGACGGGGCAGAGAAAGAAGAATTATAAATGGTTTAGGGGGCGATCTGCTTCCTGGGAATTTCATGGGCGATGCTTGCTGCCAGATTCCAGATGTCGCCTAGAGCTCGCTTGGCGGGTTGACCGACAGTTATGAATCTGGGTTGAAGGTTGGGATAGAGATTGACGGGGGGATTCAAAGAAGAAGGGGGGAGATCGAAGGTTCGGACTAAGATGCAGAGAAGAAGAAGGGTAGATCAGAGGTTGGAAGAGAGATTGATGGGAAGATACAAAGAAGAAGGGAGAAGATGAGAGGTCGCTCTTCCGGGAGGAGTAGGGCGGGGAAGGGAAGAAAAGGGTTTAGTTCAGTCTCTTTCTCTTTCTCTTTCTGTTTTTGTTTTTTTTTTGTATTTTAATTTTTGTTATTTTTTTCTTTATAATCCACGTCATTTGGTGGGGTAAATCAATCGGCAACTCAGCTTCTACCGTTAGTCTAGTTATACCGTCAACTGACGCCGTTAACAAAATCGACGGAATTGGGTATTTCGTGTATTTCGATAGTTATGTATTATATGTCACAAACGTGAAAGTTATGAATATACAAGTGTATTTTGCCTAAAAAAATTTACAATAACAAGTTTCTATCAAAATTAAAGTCAAATATCAATCTCTCAATACAAATTATTCATATATAAAACACCATTCTAGAAAATTCAAGCAAATCACAAATTAACTATACAAATTGTTCAACACCAATCTAGAAAACATAAGACAATTGAAGCAAATCACAAATTATCCATAAATAACATGATTAATTGAAAGCTTCTTTCTCCTTGTCAATTAAGTTTTTTCACTCTCCACTCAATAACATAAACCTCATTCTACACAATTAGAAAGAAAAAAATTAGACATGTGTCCACAAACATAAATAAGATTAGTTGTTTAGAATATTAAATATATCGAGAAAATTAATTATATGGGTGTGGGCGGATACTCATGGGGTGGGTTTACCTAAACTCAACCCAACCCGATAAATAGTAAACGGGTTTAAACCCAAAGTCGACTCAAAATCCATCAACACGGGTTTTACCCGCATTGACCGGGTTGGATCGGGTGAGTACCCGTGGGTTCAGATTTGGTTGACATCCCTAATGGTTGCTGACCAATCTTCTTTATCATAGAGATGGACAGAGAATTACAAGAATGGCAATGATGGATGGGCATATCCATTGCTTGATCCAAACGGAACTATATATTTGGTTATTAGTAAAGTAATATTTAGATTTCAAAGGTAACATAATTTTTGGATTGGGTGAGAGTTGAATTGAGTTTGGATTGTATTTTAATTGAATTGATTTGAAATAACACATCAGTATAGTACTTGAAATTATCCAAATGGTTGTACCAATGTACGTACAATCAAATTCTAACTATGATAACTCATTTTGAAATTACTCAAGTGACTTAAACTTCATGGAGCCAACTTAATTGAGTTGAGATTTCAAATTTCTTTTCAAATTCAAGTATAGGGTTACTCTTAGGATTGATTGGTAACAATTTGAAGTCAAGTAGCTGTTACTAATCTTGAACATTATTGTAAAAGTTTGGAAATAAATTACCATTGAAGCCATGCATTTTCAGCAGAGGTTACAACAACACAAGAGAATCAGACAAAAACATGAACCATTTTCCTGGTTCATCCTAAAACCTCTTGCAACCTTCATCAACACATCTTTCTAATCAATTCCATCCCATCCAAAACCTAATTAACTACGAACCCACAGACCATGACAAAGGATCGAACAGAAAACACACAGACAACAGGAATAATTGGAAACCAAAACATTATCAAGCTTCCTTACAGTACTAGAACTCACTAAGTTCCACTACTTCCCACTAGAGAGTTGGCTTCCCCGAAAGACTGAAACTTTCAGCGCAATCCCATCCCGGGTCGTCAGTTTCTCGAACAAGCATACATCCCCTTCTTCTAACTTCTCGGATTCCATCAGCTCGCGCCACCCCTCGTTAATCCATAGCCCCGAACCACCTCTGGAAACAGTTTCAGCATTCCAGTTCTCCTCTTTACAGCGAAGTGCTATATTCTTCTTGCAATCTCCGCTATCCATATGCTCCTTAACAAACTGAGCAGGCACATTCTGCACCACACAGAAGGTGAGCAATTAGTTCACCATGGCGAGATATTGAAATAGTAAACTTCCAGGAGGAGGAGGTCATCTCTCACCAGCTGAGCCCCTCGCCCAATGTTGTGACGCTGCATCACCACTATGAAACAAGGCACGAGTCTGGGCTGCTCAGCGGCGGCCACTGCTTCTTCCAAGGCCTTCTTGCTTTCGCCGGACATTGTGCGAATTGTGCAGATGAAGAGTCTGCTGACGAAGATTTGTTTTGCTTTCAGGTCGTTCAACATTGCCCTGTTTCCATCTTCATCAACTGCGGAGTTCATAAACAAGAGAGGACTCGAGCATGAAATGAGCAAAAAAAAAAAAAAAAAAAAAAAAAACAGAGCAGGAAGAGTCCAGATTTTACTGTAATCACAATGTTTACCAATTTGGTCGGCATGTTTCCTTTTAGCTGGAAGCCCACTTCCTCTTTTCTTCGTTGGAGTTGGAAGAGAAGATCCAAGAATCTGGACGGAATCTTTATCGTGATCCAAGGATTCATCTTTAACGTTGAACTGAGATGGGTCGACGATTTCACAAGCAGCAGGGATTTTGAGTATCTCAACTTGGAACTTGGATGATCCCAGGTAATCAAACACCAGAAAACAGCCGATTGAAACAGAGTTTTCCTCCACGAAGTTTGGCCACCCCTTATCCAGACAAATCTCTCCAGTTTGTTGCCCTTTGGTCACTCCAACCTTCAAAAAGGTTCCGTTTGGCAAGTAAATCCGGCAATTTTTTCTAAGTTCTTCGCCGTGCATTCTTGCAAACTTCAATGGCAGCTCCTGAAAAGAGAAGAGGCAGGGTGTATTGAAAGAAAGTAGGTGTAAAAAAAAATGCAGAGGAAACAGAGGACTTGGTGTGTAATTAACAACTTACAAGCTTCTTAAGGCTGTCAGGGAGGATTACCCTGAAGAAACTTTTGCAGGGTCTCTCCATGGATGGCAGACGGCCCTTGTGGTTTTTCTTCTTTGAGCAAAATAAATTGTGGACGATCTTTTTGGCTTTTAATCTTCAAGTTTGAGAGGTGTAGAAGGAGAACGGTGGCCATTGGCATATGTAGGCGCGTAGGGGAAGTACCTGCTAAACATTTGGGATAATGGAAAGTTGGAAATTTGGAAATTTGGATACTGTACTGACAGTCAGGATATCTGTCAGCTGAGCTGATCCCTGGCTAGTTACTTCTTCTTTACTCTTTTAGTCTTTTACCAATTTCCCTAGGTTGTGGTAATAATAAAAAACTAGCTCCATTATAAATAAAAGAATTGCCGCTGGAAGGAGTTCAATAGCGATTCATTTCCCCGTGACCCTTGGAATTGCCACATCACTGTAACTCCCTCTCGTTAGTCTAAAGTACCCAACTGAAGAACCTTTCAGTTCCCCTCAAAGTACTGTGAAAGAAACAGAGCATTGTATCCGAAATAAGGGAATATTACCCATCTCCAGCAATCCTCTGCCTCTCATGGCTTTCTTCACAATAATGCTTCCAAGCATCCTCCAAGAGAAGAAGCTGGTAAAAAAAAAGAACATAACAGCTCATCCCCTTTCTTGTTTCTGTACCCAAATGTTTCCAGAATCCTCTGCAAATCTTAAAACATTTTTCTGACTGGTTGATTATCAGAAATTGCCTAGGGAATTTGCCGGACAACAAGGCGGGAAGCTGACGGGAAGGGCTCAACTTTCCCTGCCAAACGGTCGAGTTTGGGATGTTGGCGTTTTGAAGGGACCGGCAGTGGGGGAATTTTGGTTCGACGATGGCTGGTCCCGTTTCGTGGAAGAAAACTCTGTTTCGGAATACTGGTTTATGTCATTCGTTTATGCGGGAGCTTCAAGTTTCAAAGTTAAGATCTTTGACCTCACCACTTGTGAAATCGATTACCCTTCAGGCGGCTTTGATAATGATGGTGTCGAAGAGGACGACTCGCCGTCTGTCCAGATTCTGGATTCTCCTCCAAATCCACCAACCCAGCAAACTCCTCAATTCACCGCTGTTGAAGATGGTGACGAGGACGACTCTGTTCAGTTTCTCTGTTCTTCCCAGCCACTCAAGAAGAAGAAGAACAATGCTTCTGATTCGGGTAATGAAGTTGTTATGTTAAAGGAGTAAAAAAAAGCCATGTTTCTCTACTTACATTTTCGTTCGACTTGCAGATGGCGACCAAGATTTGGGTGAAATGCTGGTAAAGGAACTGAAAAGGAGGGAGATCTTCCTTGGCTCAAAGCTTTCACGCAAACTACATGGATGGTCGATGGAAATCAAGATGGCAGTGAAAGAAGCCCTGGCGATCAAGTGTGGAAACTTACCGTCTTTCCTTGTGGTTATGCAGCGACACAATAACAATCCACATCGCATGGTAGAAAGATGGCGACACTCGTATAACTTCAAATTCAACTTATAGGTGTTGGGTTTTGTGGTGTCATTATTGTGGCTAATCTGTTTATCTGACTATATGATTGTGCGCAGTTCGTGCCACTTGAGTTTTGTAAGGAGCACATGATGAATGCTAAATCTGTGAAGCTGAAACTTTCAAGAGGAGGGAAGGACTCAATGTGGGATGTCGAGATGCGCTTCATGGATCAAGGAGGGCCGCGCCTTTCTGGGAAAGGGTTTACCAAGTTTTACAGAGACAATGAGCTTAAAGTTGGGGATGTTTGCTTGTTCCAGATGCTGCGGAAGGTCAATGTTGTGCTCCAAGTTTCGATCTGTGTTTGTTAGTTAGTGACTGTTCGAATGAAAGCCTCATTTGGTGTGTTAATGGTGGCATTTTGGCTTGCCAAGTTTTACAGAGACAATTTGGTGGTGACCTTAGTGACTGATAACTCTTCGAATGAAAGCCTCATTTGGAAGTAGAGAATGTTGAAAGAGGAACACAATGATTTGTACCATATCTCATCTATGAGTAGCCTAGGTAGTATAAGAATGCATGAGTAGCCTGAACACCTGCAGACTCCTTTCAATTTTGAAAAGATGAAATCACTTTGATAACTCTAAACAACGAAGATGAAACGATTTAGTTTTGCAAACACTTGGGGAAGGAATAAACAATAGCCTAAATACGTGCAATAACCCGTTGAGCAAAAATGGACTCCAAGTTTTAATTCGGGTAACATTGATCTATCAACTTCATAATCTACACAAAATGGACTTATTCAGAAAAAAGAATAGCTAACGAGTTAAAGAGAATAGGTTAAAGAGCTCCTCATGGATCTAAGAAAAAAACACACACCATTAAATAATACTAGCAAAAGCGCGCTTGTTAACGCTTCGCCTATCAGAAAAATAAATATGTTAATGAGTAATAGTTTTAATGTTGACCTAAAAGTGAAAGTATTCTTATTTCATTCTTTTCATAGGTTTGTTATTTACAATAGCATATGGTCGATGAACTTGCATCAGTTAGAAGGGTCGTCAAATAGATTATTTATGTTTAAACTTCTTTCATGACCCCAATGTTTCAATTTATATGGCTAGTAGTTGATCCTGCTATAACTTTTGCAGAATGAAGCAGCTTCTCTGGATCTTTTCAAATTAGGTTGGATACTCATTGATTTGGGTTCAATTGTCTTTCTCAAACAAAAGGAAAAAGCAAAATAAAAAACACTCAACCTAAAACTCGCTACCGACTCAAAACTCGTCAACAACAGGCTCAACTCGCTTTGACCTGATTGGATTGAGTTTTGGACAAATTCACACCTGACACAACACGCCAATTACAAAAACAGATAAAACTCGCTCCCGCCGAAAACCTGTAAAATGGGTCCAAATCGCTTTGGTCGGGTCGAATTAGGTTGTATACCCATGCGTTTGGACTCAATTGCCATCTCAACCAAAAGGAAAAGGATAAAGAAAATACTAAAACGGATAAAACTCGCTCATGACCCCAACAAAAAGGAAAAATTGAAAGAAAAAAAAAACACTAAAGCGAACGAAACTCTGTCCTGATACAAAAGTCGTCAACATTGAGTAGATATGGTATGGAATTTCGGTAGCGGCATTTAGTTCAATTGTGATCATGCTCAACAAAAAGAAAAAAGAGAAAGAAAACAACACTAAAGAGGATGAAACTCGGTCCCGATAGAAACTCGTGATATCAGCCTTGGGAAACGATGGTGGGGAACAACTTAGGATTTCGCCAACAATATTTCTAAATGGGCTGCAGAATGGTGGGTAAAGGCGATGACTTTTGTTCAAGTTAGGATACCCATGTGTTTGGGTTCAATTGTGATCATGCTCAACGAAAAGAAAAACAAGAAAGAAAAAACACTAATGAGTATGAAACTCGGTCCCAATACAAAACTCGTGGTAGCGACCTTGGAATCGGTGGTCGGGAACAACTTACCCCCTGTTCACTTTCATTTTCGTTTCCTGTTTTCTGTTTTCATGTCATAACTTTGGCAACAGAAACGAGAAAACTTGTTTACTTTTCATTCGGTTTTCTATTCGTTTCCAACTATGAAAACAGAAAGTGGCAACTTCCTGCTGTTTTCGGAAACGAAAAAATGTTGTTTTCACCTGTTTTCAACATCTGTTTTCTCAAAAACAGGAAACAGAAATGAAAGTAAACAGGCTATTAGGATTTCGCCGACAGTATTTCGAGTTGAGTTGCAAAATGGTGGGCAAAGGCGATGATTTGTGCAAAAAGTCATAGATGAAAACCTAGCGAACAATAACTAAACACAAAGGCAATGATTAAAGGCAATGATTTGTGCAAAAAGCCATAGACGAAAATCTAGCGGACAATAACTAAACACAAAGGCATTGATTTGTACAAAAAGTTATAGACGAAAACCTAGCGAACAATAACAAAATACAAATGCGATGATTTATGAAAAAAACCTTATATGAAAACCTAGAGAATAATAACTAAACACAAAGGTTGTAGAATGGAGAGTGAGTTAAAAGAAGGGATTGGAACTTCCCCACTTGCACTTGAAGGAGAGTGAGAGCTACTAATGAATAGTAACTCATATGTTAGGCTTTTATATATTAAAAGTGTGTTCTAATTTTTTCACTGCACCCCAAGAAGAAGATAGTTATGTATGTTTGTAGAGAACAAAATTGCATATTCATATTCCAAGCAAAATATTGGATAAAAATCTCAAACTACTCTCTTTCTCACTCAAGCTCCACAATTGAAATTGTAGATGTAGTTAAACTCTCTGCCTTCTCTCTAGGCTATCTCTTCGAAATTTTCAAAGGGGTCGTCGACACATTCTGGTGACCAGCGGCAAACCACAATCACCCACCTCCCTACTTTCCTTATCTGGTTCTCCTTCATTTGTTTGCTTGTTTCTTTTCCTTTTTTTTTATGTTGTTGCTTTGCTCTCCCATATGTGGGTTCTTGGCTTCTAGCTTCTGTTTTCCCCATTTGTGGGTCTTTACCAGCTCATCTTTGGGTTCCCTTCTCCCCCTTTGTGAGTTGATCTTTTGCCCTCCGTTCTAATCTATCAGAACTAAAGATGTCTCAATCTATTTAGCAATGGAGGCTGGATTTATTTTGAATCTAACTTGTTTTCTCATCTTCTTTTTCGTTTGTCTACCTCCTTGCTTCATCTCGCACCTTTGGCTTGGACTCGGAGTTAAGATTCCGGCGACAGAAGTTCATCTCTCATGGCTCCCCCACCAATCATTCTTACGATCTGAAGTTTCTCTTGTTCCTTCGGATGGCGAGGGGCTGAAGGCGTTTGGGCTAGAGAGGGTTTGTTGCAGAAGCATTGTTGTGCCTTCACTGCCCTCCTTCCGGGTTGGTTAGTTCCAGCTCCGCTCCATGGTGCTTGCATATTTGGTTCCATGTCCCTCGACCTTGAATGGCGGCAGGTGGTGGTGCTTGATTTTCCACCGGCGGTGGAGGTGATAGGGGGAAACAATGGGCAGCTAGGGTTGAGAATTGAACCTTGGAGCTCTTTGACTGGGCCCATTTGGGTTGTTGGTCTTTTGTGGGCTTGGTCTTTTATTTTCTTTCTTCTGATGTACAGTGTGACCTTTTCCTTTGGGCTTGGTCCAATTGCTATATAATGAACTGATTTGTCAAAAAAATTGAAATTGTAGATTCTTCATTTGTTGTACAAAGAAAAAAACTATTGTCGTTGCATTGATACTCCATATATCTAAAGTATTCCCTAATATAAAATTCTTAGATAGAGTATAGTTACTAACACATATAGTTAAGAGTTCAAATAATTAAAAGATTGATGCATATTCTTGTAAAGTTCATAGGAACAAGGCTAAAAATATTAGATGAGAATAGAGAAGGGGAAGTGAATAGAAGAGAAGAAGGGATAAACGAAATGATTGTGTTTGGGAGCTATGATTCTCCAATCTAGTAGCAACATTGCATTTCCAGAATGTTGAGTAATATATCAGTTACTTCTGGAGAAACTGAAACATGTGTGCCATGAGGACTTAGTAACACTATTTTCACATGTGCGTAAGAGACTCTTGATATATACTTACGTTTGTCTAAAACATGATGGAAGAAGATGGAATATCTTCTTCTTCTTGTTCAGACTCATCCTAAGAGACTCTTGATATATACTTACGTTTGTCTAAAGCATTATGGAAGAAGATGGAAAATCTTCTTCTTCTTCATGCTCATCCATCTTCTCTTCCAATCATCATTCGTTCCAGTCCACTAGTCATGGATCTTGCAAGAAATTAAAGGGCTTAACAAACTCTTTTCCAACAACTCGAGTTATTGGGACCAAGTGGTTAGTTCGCTAACATGGTATCAGAGCCTACAACCGAAAGGTCATGGTTGTGAATTCTCATGACGACCCCATTTAATTCCATTTGTTTAGCACAAGGGATGGTATGTCCAACCTGTGCAAACTAAAGCCTCGTGGTTTAGCAACACAAGGGTTCAACCTGTGCAAACTATACAAATCCACAATTTGGCATCGACTTTCGTTTGAGGGGGCATGTAAGATATTACACATTTCCTAACAACTCAAGTTATTGGGACCAAGTGGTTAATTCGCTAACAGATCTAGAGCAAATTCTTGGTATCCCTGAAGTCATGAAAATAAATTAACCATAATCTAAGAACCTAACTACAAAAAGTATAAAAGGATTAGGCTATGCCTAAAAGGATTAGCTGAATTCATGAGAATGGTTTAATAATTCTAATTATAAAACTAGCGGAGAGAATTCAAATAGATAAAAGGATTAGACTATGCATAAGACAAATAAAAAGGAACAAACTAATAAACTAAGGGAGTATGAGTAGACTGAAGATGGGGACAAAATGTATTGATAATTTTCTCACACATGTCTGGTTCAAGTTGGGTTACATAGACAATTCTTTAACTCTTGGTTCCCAAGGGGGCGTTCATTGGGGAACCATTTCTGTTTCCATAGTTTTGCTTTGAAGAAATCCTAACGTTTTTTTGACAGTCAGAGGATCCTTATACTCCATCCGAAAAGAAACCAAATGTTCGTTACAGCAATGGTGCAATGATATTAACAATTAAAATCCATTCCAAAGGTAACGAAGCTTCCCTAGCTTGGCGAGCAACCAAATCTGAAAGCCGGTTAAGACGTCGGGGAACGAACTCAATCCGGATCCAAGGAGCAGACTGAAGGAGAGACATCTGAGCAATGGTAGCTCGACAATATCATGGCCATGCCGAGGAGTCCAGATTGAGAGCAAGAGAAAGCACCTGGAAATCCGTACGAATGTAGGTAGGAATCCCATCATGAACCGCAAGCAGGAGACCAAGGGCTCCAGCCTGAATCAGATGCGAACACAGTAAAGTCTCAGCCTTGCCGTCGTACACCTGGCCATTAGAATTGACAATAGTAATCTCATAAGCCGCCAAACTCGAGTCGGAAACAAACGACCCATCACAGTACGTCACTCGAGAGAACAACGTTGGTGTGGCGTTGGAACGGGAAACCCTAGGCTGAGGGTGCAATAGAGTCTGTTGAAAAGAAGAAGAAGGAGTAGGAAAGTCTGATATTACTCCCATTCCATGAAGTCACGACCCGACTTAATTGCGAATGAGGCCGGGGAAGGAGCCATGTTGTCGAAGATGAAAGCGTTCCGGGCAAGCCAAATATTCCAAAGGTGGTATGCAATCTTGCAAACATGAGGGTCAGAGTGGGTTTCCTTCAGGTTGAAGAACCAAGAGGCGAAGGAGGCATCTTCGGAGGGAGGACCAATCAATCCTGAGAGATGCCAAGTCTCCGACGCATGCTGACACTGGGAGAGGCTGTGCAACATCATCTCTGGCCCGTCACAAATGGGACAATTTGGGATTGGTGCACAGGACCTGGAGAAAAGTCTTTCCCTTGTAGCAATGGCTCTCTTATAGCATTTCCAGATAAAGAAACAAATTTTTGGTGGGAGAGCCAGCGACCAGAGCCACTTCCTCTAAAAAAGAGTGAAGTAGGGAAACATTACCGAACTGGGTGTCGCAACTGTCCTTCGGACTAGTCGGGGGCAGCATGGTATTCGCTTTGGAGTGGTCATCGATCTTATTTGGATTGAATCGAAACTCTTTGGTTGGTTCTAATTTTAGAGTTAAAATCGAGACTTGGTATGCTATATAGATTTCTAGATTCATGATTACGATTATGTGTGGGGAAGTTATTCACAACCCACAATGATGATATGATCCCAAATGGCCAACTCTACATGTTTTTATTACTTTCCAAAGAAGCTATCAAGGTTGGAAAGAAAAGGCAGAATTTGGTTAAGTGTTGGAACAGTTTCGAGATGCCTTCTTTGGAGGCATGGTTCTCACAATTGGGTCACTAAAAATTGGAGTTCAAGGACTTGTTTTAAAGATAAACTTGTCATCTTTTGAATGGTATTATTTTTGGATCCATACGAAGTCATTAAGGTTGTTTTCCAAGGACTCAAAGTTGCTACCTCAAAACAGGAAAACTGCCAGAATATGTCCAAGTATAAATATGTGTTCATGAAGCCTACTTTGGAGCTCAATTCGAGTCCAAAGGCTTCTACAAAATGAAAATAGGTATGTTTTTCTACCAAAGGAAGGAATTGGATGAAAGATCGGAGTTCTGGAAGGCCTCGAACAAAAGGCGCGAAGTTAATACGAAAGTTGTTTTGGGACTGTTTGCTGGTAGCTTACTTGTGCTTCAAGAAAGAGAGTTTGAGTCCGAATTTTGTGTCCTTTTTAGTGTATACTTTTACCTTATTTTTTTCCTTGTTCATCTAGAAATGTATTAGGTTTTATTGGCTATAAATAGCCTTCTATTTTCATTGTAAAAATTCAGACTTTGATTAATCGAATTGAGAACCTTTTGGTTTTTGTGCAAGTTGCGACTTGTATTGGGTTTGGTGGATTCCAAGCTCGTGAGCTCTTTTATCGATTGAATAGTCACTTCATTCGTGGTCGGGCATCTATCCTTATATCAATCGAGCCTTTTCCTAGGTGTGGAATTGCACGTTTGATTCCGTTTTATCCCAAACACCCAAGAACATCCGTTTTTTGTTTGAGATTCGTTTTAATCAATCCAATCCTTGGATTAAGTGTTTTGCTGCGTCCTTTTATAAACATACACCCCCAGGGGTGTATTAAACGCCCTAATTCGGTACTATTTAAGTTGATAAGTTTATATGCATTGCGTGTATGGTTGTTAAACCAGTGGCATGACGCTGGTTGTACCAGGTTTAACTAGGGATGACAATGGGCCGGGTTTGCCTAAACCATCCCATCCCCATCCTGCTTTCAAATATCCAAACCCTTACCCGCCCCAAACCCATGCGGGAAATGTTTTGCAAACCCATCCCCATACCCGTGGGTTTCGGGTACCCATGAGTAATACCCGCCCCGTACATCCAACATTATAATGCCTAAAAGTTTACATGTAAATTATCAATTATAACATTAAACACACCTACTATATCATGAAGTCGACAAAGAGACAATCATTCTTAATATGGTTCAAAGCATCTTATCCTAAAACATCTATTAATCCATAAGATAGAGTACAATTAAATCCAAATCATTATTCTATGACATTGATACATCTACTAAGTAATAACTGACTAATATAATCTTGTTAACACGAGGGAAAAAGTGAAAGAGTAAATGCAGAGTTGAAGAAAAGGAATTATGTTTTAATTTGGGTGACCACTCAATTGCATTTATATTATTTATTTTCTTGATTTACCCTCACTATTATTGATAGGTTACATTTTGATCCATGTATATTTTATATGTGAAGAAATGCTCTTGGTGGGGCGGGTCTGGGTATGGGGCGGGAGAGGCTAAAACTATACCCGCCCCACACCCATCAAACGTTTTACGGGTTTTACCCATACCCGCCCCATACCTGGTCAATGCGGGATTCTCCGCATTGACTGGGTCGGAGCGGTCGGATACCAACGGCCATGGGTTTGATTATCATTCCAAGGTTCAACCGGCATCGGTCACGAAACCTGCTGGAATGCCACCGGTATTAAGCTAAGGTCAAGTCCGGTCAATTTCGGTCAATTTTGGTCACAACCCAAAATACTGGTAGTCCAACCGGCACTGTAGTAAAAAATGCATTTTAAGATGCATAAAACACACGTTTTTACGTTTCTGACTAGGGAAAATGCTTGAGTTTCTATATAGACACGTATTGTGTGTAAAAACATTAAAAAAAGTGATGAAAATTGCTCAAAAACGTGTTTCTGATCCGTTTTTGTATGTTTCTAGTTGAAGGAGTTTTAATCAATTTCGCACCCTCTCCCAACAAAACAGAATTAGAACAAGGATCCCTATTGGCAAATCAACACACAAAGAGTTTTGAACCTGTCCTCAAAGTTTGGGGACGATCTAACGATTGGCTTCTCCGAAATCCTCACTAGAATAACTGTCCAGCTATAGGAAAACAGGGTTGCACCCTATCTTACCAGTATATTTTTTGACGATCCCAATGGGCGGATTGGATCTTAGAAAGTATGGTACGTGTCCGCCAAATTTGAAGACGATCCAACGACAAGTTTTATGGAAATCCCTTCTTGAACTCACTGCTTTCCTTCTCAATTCCCCAGCTCTAGTTCCTCCTAAATTTTCTGGTTCTTTCAAGGGAAGTAGGAGAGGAAAGAAATGAGTGAAAAGAGGGAGAGGAAGGCAATGAGTGAGGGTGCAGATTTTTGCATCTTCAATCCCTAAGAATCTATCCTCATTTCTCTTCTTCCCCAATCACAAATATCCCAATAGCCCAACCAAAAATTTGGTTGCCACTTGATTTTCAATTAAGTCCTTCAATTTTCAATTCACTTCACATTCTGTTAGAATTAAAATGATTTTAACCTAACCTAATTAATCAAGGGATAATTCCACTAGAAAGTCCAACCTATTCAAAAAGTGTCATTTGTGTCCTAAACTATTCAATATGACAAATTTGGCATGAACTATTTTTCAGTTAATGTTGACCGACATTGATTGTTAGTATTTAACGAACTATTTTTCAGTTAATGTTGACCAACATTGATTGTTAGTATTTAACAGAAAATCTAGTCAACATCTAGGTGGTTTGTGCCAGATTTGTCATATTGAATAGTTTAGGGCAACAATGTAACGAAAAGCATATAGTTTGTGCCAGTTTTGTCATATTGAATAGCTTAGGACACAAATGACACTTTTAGGATAGTTTGGACTTCCCAGTGGAATTAGCCCATTAATCAAACACTTTCATCTTGTTGTAGTTAATCAATTGAACGATTGCTTCATATTTAAAACTCATCCAAATATTGGGATGACTCCACATTGATGCGAGTATGACATATGGCATGTTCAAGAGGGACAATGATGTTACACCACAGCTTCATCAAGTGATTACTTTGTTGTTTGATGTACGACTTAAGTGATTAATATTTACAAATAATATGAATTCTCGCATTCAATGAAAGAAGAACCTTATAGTAAAAGAAGCCTCAGTAATCCTGTTTAATTTGACGTCCAGATAGAAACAAAACAGCGGATAATGAAGTGTAGTTGTTAATTGGTTATACTTTTTTATCAATGAGCAAGCCTCATTATTTCCTTATTGCATTGTTGGTTTAGTTGTTTGTTTGCTCCACTATTAAAAGTTTCTCAAATTAGGTTATCTTCATGAGTACTGACCTATCTACATGAGACATTTAGTTTGTTGAAGATTAATAAGATTATACACAAAACCTTACGCTTTTACACTACGCTTTTAGTTTTACGTTTTCACTTATGTTTCCGCTTAATCGTAGAAACGTGCATTTGACTACATTGACGTGACCGTGTTGACTGTCTGAAGAACGGGTGCCTTCTTGTTATCTTGCTACATGAGGGATAAAGGGGACAACTCTAGTGATAAGTCGTTGTCTTCCTGTGCATCGTTCTGGCCCAATAAGAATGTGACTATGACGGGGATCATTGCTTGTAGGGCTCGAGGGCTTATGTCGCCTCCCTCATGAGCCCAAGGCAAGACGAAACTAGTTGGCATGCGAATGTGGGGAAAGTTGGTCTTGAGGCTGCGAGAGCCTCAATACGCCGCACGGACCTAGGAAAAATAAATTTCATTTCAGCGGTTCGGCGGGGAACTTCAACTCCAACAAAAGGCGGTGGCTACTCTCAAGAAGTGACATGATGCAGCGAGCTTCCTCGCGGCGGATCTCCACGTCGCCGATGTGGTGGGCGGAGAAGATCTCCATGGTGCTGACACGTTGTAGGTTGCGCTAGCTATCGTCGTAGGTGGCCAAGCTCGCTAAGAAGGTAGAGGAGACTACAATTTGATATGGTTCTCGAGGCAGAGGGAGAAGATCAGGTCGTAGTCTTGGGCGAGGGCATGAAAGGTGTGGTGAATTAGGGGTTTCAAGAGGATGGTGCAGCTAAGGATTGGGAGCACCAATGGCAGATCTGGAGGAAGTTTCTGGAAAAGCAGATGACTGAAGGTTATGGATTTTAGGACTAGCACGCCGATTTCACAGCTGGAAGCGCGGTTGAATTATCTCAAGGGTGAGGAATTGGGACATTCTGCAGGTTTGCAGCAGTCTCTACATCTTCCCCAAGATAAGGAGGGTATTAGAGAAAAAGAATAACTATTCTTTTTTCATTTATTTATTTACTCCCTCTACTCACACGTTTCCACTCCTCAACTCCCCTGTACATTCTTCTTCAATCACTCAACAAATCAGGTCGTTTGATCACAATAATATCCTTTCTACAACTGATTCTCCTTCTAATATGGTATCAGAGCTAGCCAAGTTCAGCTAGTCTATCCAATTCAACTTCTTCTTCGTCAATCCCAAAAAAAAATTTCTCTCCCAAAGCGCTTCCGCACCCACCTTACTTGTGTTCTTCCGATCGATTTTTGGGAGGGCATTCTCCTAACATACTATAACCAGATCACCACATATTTTTTCCCTCTTCCTCTCTGTCACCATGTCCGGCAGCTCCAACATTAACAACACGACCACTTCGACCGAGGTTCCAGCCATTATCACCTTCAACCCGGCTGCTCAGCTTCCCCTGAAGCTCACCTCCACCCACTTCGCCTCCTGGCGTTCTCACCTAGACACGCTGCTCATGGGTGTTGACCTTTTTGGCTACATCGATGGCACCACCATCGCTCCTCCTCGCACAATCACGATTGACTCTGTCGAGACGCCCAACCCCAAATATCAGCATTGGTTCGGGCAAGACAAACTCATTCTCCACGCCCTACGTTGTTCATTTTCTGAATCGATCTATTCTTTTGTCTCTGCTGCTTCTACATCGAGGATTGCGTGGTTAATCCTTGAAAATCTCTATGCGAGCAATGCTCAGTCTCACGTCATTCATTTGAATGGGAAGTTGGCCAAAACTTCCAAAGGGGATCGAGATGTACTCACGTTTGTAAATGACCTTAAGATCACAGCTGAGGAGCTCGTCCTCATCGACAAACCTGTCTCCGACATCGATCTTGTCATCTACTGTCTTCGCGGCTTGGGTGAGGAATACACTGCCTTCACCGCTGCCATTCGCGCTCAGGGACCTGGTCTCTGCCTCGAAGATTTGGTCGATTCGCAGGTGGAATATGAGGCCGAGCTCAAAGCTCAGGTGCGCCAGTCGGTTCCGACGACATTTTATTCGCAGGGCCAGCGCAGCTTCAGCGGCGATGCTTCTTTTGGTGGTTCGCCCAACTCTCGCTCCCCGTGAGGGTTTCTGTAACACCCCGATATTTTAGATTTATGTTCAACCATATTAAATGATCGGTTTGATCGACGATTACGTACGAAAGGTTGGAACCGTAGATTAGAAATAATAATAACTAATTTTATTATTATTATTATTAATTATCATCATCCGCCAATTCCACCATCTGTAACTAAAAAAAAAAAAGAGAAACACCAAAACCCCTCCCCACCCACGTCTCCCCTTCCCTTGATAACCAAATAAAACCCCCCACCTCCTTAAGTGCTTTCCCCAACAGCAGGTTGCGAAGAAGAAAAAGTAGCAGGGGAAAAAAATGGGGCAAGCGCCGGTTCTTCCCCCACTGCAGCCTCTTTGGTTACACCGACCCCAATTTCCCGATCCCATCCCTTTCGTATTTCTAGGTAAGCATCACGGACCCCTTCACGATTTCTAAACTCGATTCATCGATAGTCTAATTCAAAACTCGTATTTTATTAGCGGTGACGTTTGAGGGTTCGATCATCAATCAACGAGGAGATCAACGTCCCGGGCCATCCAATCTAGTCCTAGGGACGTTATAGAGGTTTGGGAACTCGATCCCTTTGAGTTAGATCGATCGATTTTTTGATTTTTTGTGAGGGTGCAATTCTGGGTTTTTAGCAACAGATGTTACAGGCTTTTAGTGACCGATATTGGGTTGTCACTAAAGCTGCTGGAAATTTGCATAAACTTATTTTGGATGTTTTAAATTATTTCAAGCCATTGTGGGTGTTTTTTCCTAGGTTTAACAATTTTATAAATTGAGGGTTGTCTAGGAGATGGCTTTAATTTAATTTGGAGATTTTTGAAGATGTATTTCTATTTTGAAAAATTGTTCGAATGTTTATTTTAATTAAATAAAATCTTATCGAAGGGATTTTAAGGGTTTGATAATTTTACAGGGTATAGCTTCTCATGATTGACATAGGAAAATTATTATCCTAAATTTTAAGAAGGTTCAATTTAGGTGAAAAATACGTCCAAGACAAATATAATTAAGAAAAATGGTCAGTTTCGAAGGGATTATTTATAGAAAATTTTTAGAGGGGGTTAAGTGACCTTTGGAGTGAGGCTCGAGGGCTGGATTTTGAGGAGAGGATGTTCTAGTGATTCAAAAGGAGTTTTAAATCGAGAAAAGTCGTCTAAGAAAATGGATTCTTATTAATAGGTTTCCCCAAGATAATCCGGCTAAGGAGGGGTTTCTTCGAGGAAGGAATTGAGGAGTCATCTTTTCGAAGTGAGTGCAAAGGGGGTAAAATCTCTGTCGTAGGTCTTTTAGTTTATGTTTTTCGTACAAGTTATTAATTAGTTAATTTTTTTTAGTAACGCGCAATATGTGTGTGAGACATCCCACCGCCTATAAGGGCGGAGGCACGCGTTGTGCTATGTATGAATGTATAGATTTGTGATGGTAATAGTTGATTAATGGTAAGATGAACCCCCGGGCGGTTGGTTCACTACTGGACGACGAGACGTAACGCAGTGCCATTGCCGAGTTTGGGTATGCAACCGGACAGCGAGACGTAACGCGGTGGTCCCTAGTGTTGGTGTCTATGGATTAAGAATATATGTAAGGAAATTCTAAATATAAGATCGGAGTAGAGATCTCTTATAGAGTGTTTGATAACAAAGTATAAAGGATGAAAGCGAGAGCGGCTTTTGTCTAAGTCAAGAACCCTAATAATGTGTTTAGTAAGGGTTTGCTTAGGGAAAGACCTTAGGAAGTAACGACGAGACTGACCCCTTCTCACTCACCAAGTTGAGGAAGGGTTAACATATGAGGATTTCGAGAAGAGGTAGGGCGAGGCGAGAAGCCGCACCAGCATTGGCGAGGTCGCAAGGAGCTTAGCGAGGAGCTAGAGTTAGATTTAGTAGTTGTCTTGTGTATCATGATTATGAGTATAAACTGGAGGTTCAAGGTTCGAGATTTGTGGGTCAAGTGTTTTGGGATTTGTTATTGCCCAAGTGTTGGGGCTTTTTGTTTGAAATTCTTAAACATTGTCAGTTTGTTTATTTTAAAAAGTGGGTTGGTTACTCCGGAGTAACCGGTTTTGTGGTTTGAGTTATGGTTTGGTTTTCAAAAAGGATCGGGTCGTTTCAGTTTCCTTCCCAGCGGGCTTCCTCCCCGCGCCAAGCAATTGGTTCCCAGTGGGCCTCAGGCCCACTCACAAATAATTATTATGAGCCTCCTCCTGCTGTCTCTAGTCCACGCCGACCCACTATTGTTTGCCAGTTTTGTGAGCGCCCGGGGCACTCCGTACGCTAATGCTTCAGCCTGTTCCCCCAGGCCCGTCAAGAGTTCCAGGCCCATCACACAACTGCTACTCATGATCCATCTTCTAGCCCCTGGCTACTTGACTCCGCCGCCTCTCATCATGGCACCTCCGAGCTAGGCAATTTATCTCTATATTCGGATTATTCTGGGCCAGATGAGATACTCGTTGGCGACGACACAGGTTTGAAAGTAACACATATTGGGTCTACTATGCTGCACAATTCCACCTCTTCCTTTCAATTATATGATGTGTTATGTGCTCCTGATATCAAACGTAAACTTATCTCCGTTGCCAAGCTCTGCCGTACTAATCCCATTTTGGTGGAATTTTTTGCTGATTGTTTTGTTGTGAAGGATCTTCGCACGTGGGCGTCGTTACTGAAGGGGGAAAATAATGGGGACGTCTATGAGCTTCCTGGTGATGTGGACAATGTTCGTCCTGCTCTCGTGACCACTTCCATATACTTCTCTCTTCAATCTTGCCCCCAATTACCATAAGGTTCGTGTGTTTGGCTACTTGTGTTATCCTTGGTTACGTCCTTACTCGTCCCACAAACTTGATCCTCGTTCCCGTTCATGCATATTTATTGTTTACTGCCCCTAACGTAGAGCCTATAGGTGCTTTGATCCCGACACTCACCGTATATTTCTCTCGTCATGTACGTTTTGTCGAAAATTCTTTTCCTTGTTATTCTTCTAACCCTTCTGCAGACACACCTACTGTTGCGTCTTGGCTTCTTGATCTCAGTGCGTCTCCCACTACATGGGCCTCAGTCCAACTTGGCCTCCCAGCCACCTTCAGCTCCACCCTGCTCGTCGGTTCCCTTGCACGGAACATCAGAGACTGGGCCGCCCCTTGCTCCTGGGCCCATGCCTCGCTCTTTCGCCTTCCTAGGCCCGCCATCCTCTCTTGGGCCGACCCGACAGGCTGGGCTTGAGAATTCCTCGCCCAACCCCTCCACCATGCAGCCCGCTGCTCCTCCTCCGCTCCTCTGTACGCACCGCATGACCACCAGAGCTCAAGCTGGTATCTACAAACCAAAGAAGCTGTTCACAGCATACTATATGACAAACTCACCTCCGCTTCAATCCCGCTTCGTTCGTGAGGCCATGCAGTACTCAGAGTGGGATGCGGCCCTATGCAAAGAGCACTATGCTCTTCTTCAGAATCACACCTGGGATCTCGTTCCTCGGCAGCCACACTTCAATGTACTCAGCAACAAATGGGTCTATCACATCAAGCATCATTCTGATGGTTCACTCAATCTATTTAAATGTCACCTTGTTGAGAAGGACTTTCACTAGCAATCCGGTATCGATTTTCAGGACACCTTCACTCTCGTGATCAAACCTGTCACTGTTCGCACTATTTTCACCATTGCCCTGTCTCATCATTGGCCGATTAAGCAGTTAGACGTCAACAATGCCTTTCTCCACGGGCCACTAGATGATGAGGTATATATGGTCCAGCCTCCCGACTTTGTTGACCCGGATCGTCCCACTCATGTCTGTCGTCTCCATTGTGCCATTTATGGCCTCCGCCAGGCCCCGCGTGCATGGTACACAACACCCAACTCCTTTCTTGTTGATTTTGGGTTCCGGAAGTCTCAGTCCTATGAATCTCTCTTTGTCTATCATCAATCAAGGGTTACTCTATATTTCTTGGTCTATGTCGATGATCTTTTTCTCACTGGAAATTATCCGGCTACTCTATCTGCCTTTCAACTACCGTTGGCCACCAAATTCTCCCTCAAGGAACTCGGCGATGTGAACTTTTTTTTGGGCATAAAGATCATCCCTAATGCCACTGGGTATGTTTTGTCCCAACACAGATACATGGTTGATATCCTCACCTGGTTTCATATGCTGGATGCCGCTCCTGTTCCTACTCCACTGGCCACCTCTGCTACGCTCACCCTCTCCGATGACACTCCTCCCACCGATGTCACTCGATATCGACAAATCCTGGGGGCGCTGCAGTACCTAATCAACACTCGTCTCGACATTGCCTACGCGGTCAACAAACTGTCTCAGTATATGCATGCCCCTACCACCAACCATTGGCAGTGTCTTAAGCGTCTACTCTGCTACATTTGTGGGACCCTCTCCTACGGCTTGGCTATTCAGCACACTACTCTACCTCTCCGCCTCACTGCATTTGTTGATTCAGACTGGGCTGGCAACAAACATGATCGCACCTCCACATCTGCGTATCTTGTCTACTTGGGTTCCACTCTTATTTCCTGGAAATCTCAGAAACAACGGACAGTGGCTCTTTCCATACTGAGGCTGAATACTGGGCTATTCCCCATGCTACGGTAGAATTGGAATGGGTGCAGAATCTATTAACAGAGCTCCACCAGCTGCTCATCTCTTCTCCCACACTATACTCCGACAATCTAGGCGCCACTTGCTTCAGCTCGAACCCCGCTTTCACTCACGTATGAAGCACCTGGCTCTGGACTATCACTCCGTCCGTCAACTCGTGCACGTCGGTCCTCTCAACGTCCGCTATGTACCCACTGCCCAACAACTGGCTGATACTCTCACCAAACCCCTGCCTGCACCGCGCTTCAATCTCCTTCGATCCAATATTGGATTCGTTGATACCTTTTTCATCTTGTGGGGGCGTATTAGAGAAAAAGAATAACTACTCTTTTTCATTTATTTATTTACTCCCTCTACTCACACGTTTCCACTCCTCAACTCCCCTGTTCATTCTCCTTCAATCACTCAACAAATTCCCATGTATCTCCTGTAACAATGTATAAATATTGCTGGACACATCAATACAAATCAGGTCGTCTGATCACAATAATATCCTTTCTACAAATGATTATCCTTCTAATAGAGGGCAAGAGGAATGCTAATGCAACCCTGGGGGGTTGGATTTTTATCAAAGGACGTAGCAAAACAATCAATCCAAGGATTGATTGATTAAAACGAATCTCGAACCAAAAACGGATGTTCTTGGGTGTTTGGAAAACGGAATCAAACGTGAAATTCCACACCTGGGGAAGGCTCGATTGATCTAAGGATAGATGCCCCACCACGATTGAAGTGACTATTCAAATCGATACAAGAGCTCACGAGCTTGGAATCCACCAAACCCAACACAAGTCGCAACTTGCACAAAAACCAAAAGGTTCTCAATTCGATTAATCAAAGTATGAATTTTTACAACAAAAATAGAAGGCTATTTATTGCCAAGAAAACCTAATACAAACCTAATAGAACTAGTAAACAATTAAGGTAAAAATCTACTCTAAAAAGACTCAAAATTCGGGTTTAAACTTCCTTTCTTGAAGCACAAGCTGCCAGCAAATAGTCCAAAAGCAGCTTTCGTACTAACTTCACGCCTTTCGTTCGAGACCTTCCAGACGTCTGATCTTTCATCCAATTCCTTCCCTTGGTAGATAAATATACCTTTTTCATTTTTTGAAAGCCTCTGGACTCGAATCAACTCCATGCTCCTCGAATTGAGCTCCAAATTAGACTTCACAAACACGTTTCCATACTTGAACCATTTTCTGGTAGTTTTCCTGTTTTGTGGTAGGAACTTTGAGGCCTTGGAAAACAACCTTAATGACTTTTTCTGGATCCAAAAAGCATACCATTGGAAAGATGGCAACTTTATATTTAATAAAATATGGTGAGGAACAGCCGATACCCTTGCTTGCCACTTCATTGCAAAAAGATGATCTATTTTTTACGTGAAGTCCAGGATGGATGTAGATTGGTTATGATTATAGTGGCAAGAATATAAGCTGGTTCTTGGCTTTCAGAGGTACTATCGTCCCTCCACCACTACTGCAAGTTTGAAGTCCCTCCCTAAATTATACAACAGTTTAAGAATGATGAAGAATCAGTGGAAAGGCAGTGCAATGGGAAGATGATATAATGAAAACTACCTGGTACGTACATGAATGATAGCAGAGGACGATGGAAGATTCAAGTGAAGAAAGACCTTGATGAAGATGAAAACATCAAGCTTCAAGTAAGTGTGAGGAGTCCCAAAATTTAATATGTGATGTTCAAACCAAGAGAATCATAATGGAGAGACTTTTTTGTTGATCTGGAATAAGTAACTTGTTATTGATTCGTTTGGTCCTATTAGTGTTGTTGAAACTTCAAGTGGCCATTTGTTGTTAGGATTTTGCCATCTGTTTGTACTTGGGAGAATTGAGATATTAATGTTATAGTTAAGGATTTTCATTTTTTTATACATATTTCATTAAAACCGGCATAAACCGGCTGTGCCACGGTTGAATCATTTCACTTCCGAAATCGGCACACGGACGTAAACCGATTTGGCAACCTTGGTTGGGTGTAATTTTAATAATAGGTGTGTATTTTTTAGGGTCCCACTGGACCGTTGAAGAATTTTATCCTATTAGTTTATGATTTAATTGTATGGCCAGTCGGCCACTAATTTACAATTTTCAAGATAAATGATTGATTTAGAGAAATATATATAAATCGAATAATATGTTCAATCTTTGTAACATGAAGAAAGGTTTTACGTATTTGAAAAAGAGTGGAATTGACCTAACTTAGAGATTCCTTTTGCGTATACAATTTTGTATTAAGAGTGTTTAAAAAAAAAAAAAAAAAAATGTGAACACACTAACTTAACAAATAATTTAGTCATAGACCAACTGGTCTGCCTGTTGTGACGACTATCCTCATTTTTCTTTCATTTTTTACAGAAGAGGAAGAGTAGTACGATAATTGCTCAAAAACACGATGGTGGCCATATTATGATAGAAAGTGCATACATCTCCTATCACTATCGTTGTAATACCTTGCATTTGTATTATGATTGCTTCAAGTGTTTTAGCAACCCTAAGTTTCGGTGGCGGCCATATTATGATAGAAAGTGCATACATCTTCTATCATTATCGTCGTAATACCTTGCATTTGTGTTATGATTGCTTCAAGTGTTTTAGCAACCCTAAGTTTCTTTTATAAATATTGATACACTTCTGGTAGCATTTTGTGCATTTTTAGATCAAAGCATACTAGTGGACCACTTGCCAGTCTTAGGGGACATCGAGATCCAGTTGCGGGAGTCCAGATTTCAGGAGAGAACGTGTTAAAGAAATGGCGCCCAAAACACCATTTTGAGGAAGGAAAACGATGTCATTTTCGTCGTTTCACAAAGCACAACCACTTCGTCAGAAATTTATCCTAAAGCATCATGATTCGCTGGCCACTTGTTTGGAGGCTTCTGATTGGCTGGATGACGTTGGAGCTGCAAATTTATCTCTCTAAAAATCCTAATCAAAGGCCTATAAATAGGTCTCTAGAGATAGAAATTAGTGAGAAGATACGAGAGGTCGAGGAATGGTCGTTACTCTGCCAACAAAGAAACCCTCTTAACTTAGAACGAGACTAGCATTTGAGAGATAAATGGCTCCCAAAACAGTGCCCCTTGGCCAGTTTTCTCTATTGTTGGTGTCGTTTCCTATGGACATTATGGGGTCTTCACTTCAATCGATGAACACCTAGGAACCCCTCCCCAAGGGGTTCTAACCATGTAAACTCGATGTTTGGTTTACTATGATTGTGTTTATTTCATATGTATTGATGTTTGATTTTTTTTTTTTTGTCGATTCAAATGAGAGCTTAGTCTACCTTTGATAATATCGGATTTGCACATGTTTGCACCCTCGTTTCTTGATCATTTTGGCTTGATTTTTTGCTTTCTTTGACTATTTTAAGCTAGGTTGTGTTCCTTTGTCACATTTCAGGTCCTAGCATGTTAATTGAAGCATAGGCGCAAGTTTCAAGTCAATCGGAGATCATTTGGCAATTCGGGCGAAGAAACACGAGCATGACCTGAGGAATAATGGAGTTCTACCTCATATAATGGACAAATAATCATGGAATTTTTTCATGAAAAGAAAGAGGACGAGACTACGAGCGTCTGGGATCAAACGACGACTGATTCGGAGTCCGGACGAGGGAGAAACGAAGCATTAAACAGAGGCTGAGCAAGCCACACGGGCAACCCTAAAAACCCACACGACCGTGTGACCTGGCCGTGTGGAAATCACCGAGCCTTCACACGGGCAGCTGGGAAAGCCACACAGCCGTGTGGCCTGGCCGTGTGATCGGGAATTTCTATTTAAAACCCGATTTTCAGCAAAAAGGAAAGGGGAGAGCTGGGTTTTTGGTTCCCAAACACCCAAGGGACGAACCCTAGAGAGAGAGCGACTTGGGAACATTCTTGGAGCTATTTTGGAGGATTTCTTCGCCATTGGAGCTCGGGAATCAAGCTTGGAGATGGAGATTGAAGATCTAGATCAGATTTCTTCTCTATGGAGTAACTTCCCTTCACTTAGGTTTTGAGGAACCCTAGTTCCATGTGTTAGGATCTTTCTTGTATGAAGTGTTGGATGCTATATTGTTTGATTATAATCGATTGAGGATGATTTATTGAGTCAATTGAATCTTGATCAAATTCTCTTGATTTCTGCTTTAACCTATGATAGATAGAATCTGATTAGGTTAAGAGAGCTTCCTTGATTGATAGTGGTGAATTGGTTGTGCGAGAGTCAATCAATTCACTGCTTTGTACTGGAATTCATTCCAGTAGTGGAGATCTGTGTGAATCGCCTTAGCAGTCTATCCCGGTGAAGGCTAGTCGTCTGCCGGGTATTCTGTCTGAGAGGGCTTGGTCAGCTTAAGAGATTCCAAGCTAATTTAGGATCTTCCGCAGTTTAATCAACAGTAGATCAACCAAAGGTAATTGCAACTTGGACCTAATTGAGGAGCTAGGTGGAATCATACCTAAGTGAGTTCCCAACTTGTATTTAGTAGAGTAGTCAGTAGAATAGTTTATCAATCAATCCTTAATCTAGTTTGCTAGATAATGAATTGAAGCTGAGTAATAGTAACTCTAGAGACCCGTGGATTCAATATTTATTACTTGTGCCACTATACTGCAGTCCCTTTCATTGGTTACACTTGACCATTGTTAGGTGTTTTGTTTTAGCGTGTCAAGTTTTTGGCGCCGTTGCCGGGGATTTTCTAGATTATTACTTTAGTTTTTTTCTTTTGTTTTCCGCTCTTGCTTTTCACTTGGGTGTTTTTTGTTTTTGTTGGTGCAGATCTGAATCATGGACCGTCATGGCTTCTCCAATCATTGGGGGTATCCACCACCATCCGAGTGGTATTACCCCGAGACTCCCTGGAGTAACCAAGGAGGAGAAGACTATGGAGTCGGGTTTCAGTACCAACCCCCTACTACGAAGAACAATCAGACCCCTGGGTATTTCAAGAACAATCTCCTTATCAAGAAGAATTCCTCCCACAACAAGAAGGGCCATCAGATCTTGAGTTCGCCACAGCCTTCACGGGCGATCCGGCAGAGCCATGCTACACTCCACAGCCAGATCCAAACTATCACTTGAGGCTTCTCGTGGAGCAGATTGCTCAAGTACCTAAGAGATCCTTTCCCGAGATGGATCCTCATATCCAGGCCATTGCCCAAACTGACTTCTCCTTTCCCCGTGAAACAGAGGATACCCTTCGGAGCATAAAGAAGCACATAGAGGTCATTGAGAAAGCCTGTTCACAGTTTTCTCAAGACAACCTTTATGCTGCCATACAAGTAGAGGTGGAGGAAGAAGAAGGCAATCGTGAGGATGTTGAGGAGCATACAGAAGTTGTCAAGGAAAGCTCCAATGATAATCATGATCAAGTGTATCCTCTGGTGGTAGATCACAACTTTCCCGATTTCCGCTCTGACATGCTGGGCCCGAGCGAGGAGATGCAAGCTGAACTTATTGAGAACCTTGCATGGCGACTTGCTCTCCAATCAGTTATGGAAGAAGAAGAGAGAGAAAGGGTGAGGAAAGAAGTTGTGGAGGATGAGGAAGAAAGCAAAGGAGAGGTAGTTCTTGATCTTTTCCAAGGAGAGAGACCACATTTTGAAGACGGAAGGGGGGTTGAAGAAGCGAGTGGTATCCAGGCTGAGGATGAAGTTGAGGTGGAAGAGGCTTGCACCGGCCCTATAATACAAGTAATATCCCCACCAAACTTCGAGGAACTGCTTAGCAAGGACCCATTTGCAGTGTCTCTTTGCCAAACCAAGGCCACATCGACATCGGTCCCTCTTGGTGGACGTGATGGTGGTCAATCGATGTTGTCATATATGGTTTGGGGCAATGAGACGAGAGAAGAGAAGAAGAGGTCTCGAGGATGGATACTTCATCTGCATCAAGTGCACGAGCTTCCATCACCATTCATACCACATGCTCGTGACTTGCGACTCCACCTCATTGACGAGAACCTCAACTTCAAGGAGGTTCTAGCATGGACCGAAACTTAGGAGCCATCGTCCGGCTAAGCGCTTTTTGGGAGGCAACCCAACCAGTCGGTTTGCATTTCTTTCTCTATTTCTCCTCGGTTGAGTCAATTTTGTTAGATTTTGTGTGGTGTTTGTGTTCTGATTACTCTATCTTCCTGGAATGCACCGCCTGACCCGTCCATCATCATTCACCCTTGATCTGGTAACTTCGTTCTACCCTCCTTATCTTTCCTCCATTGAGGACAATGTCGTGCTTAAGTGTGGGGGGGGGGGGGGTGTTCGATTATGTATGCGGGGGAATGTTTGGCTGTTTGTGTGCTTCGAGCCTAGTCCACTGTCCAAATTTTTTAATTTGAGGGCTCCAAGTACGTGTTTCCTTGCAAATTGCCTGCTCAGTATGCTTTGAATCGACAGTCTCTATAGTAATGTGCAACCTAGGGAGGTAGTATAGCACTATGGAGGATGGTATAAGATTTTTCCTATCTAGCTCTCTGTTGTGCCAGTTGATTTTGTGAATTAGTGGAGCTAAGACCGTTGAATTCATGTGGTAATGGTGACTCTGTTTGGATTGTGTTATGGACTCGTGTATCGAACAGGGTGCTCATATGGAAAATGGGAAGCAGTTGGTCCTCCATGTCAAAATCATTAAATCTTAAACATGGGGTAAGCCCAACGTGTGCGGCACCGTTCATTGCACAAAACCGGGTTTTAGAAGTGATTTTAGTGATCCTTAGTGGGGTACTCCTACAAGGTGAAGCTAAGCTGTCTCTAGTACAAGTAAAACTTCCACCCGTTGAACGGTTTGCCTACATGAGGATGTGTTTTAAAGGGCACGGATAGAGCTTCCGACCCCCCTTAATTTCATTGACCCTCCACACGAGTTGAGGAAAAGGAGTTAAAAGAAGTACTCTGGCGAGCGCCAGGTGTACAAAAATTGCTCTTGCTCGACTGATAAGGGTCGACCGTGCAAAAGACTGCAGTTGGAACCCCACCAAATGAAAGAAAAAAAGAAAAATGTAAATGAAAGTGAGAAAAAGGGTTCCAACGGTGAAATGAAGTGAAAGAGCACCCCGGTACAACGAGTCCTTGGTTGTGAATGGTGTGAGTCCCTTTATCCATCAACTGGTTGTCTTACTTCCATTCTTCTCATGATCTTGGCTTGAGTCTAGTACACACATTGAGAGAGATAGGGGACGTCTTAAAAGACCAGTTGACCTCGTAAGCTGCTATATGATCTAGGAAATCCTCTACCGACGGTCGGGGTTGTTTGTTGCTATAGAGGTCTGGAGAGCTGCATTGGTTTGAGTTAGGTTTGCTTGGGGACAAGCAAACGGTTAAGTGTGGGGGAATTTGATAACATCGGATTTGCACATGTTTGCACCCTCGTTTCTTGATCATTTTGGCTTGAGTTTTTGCTTTCTTGGATTATTTTACGCTAGGTTGTGTTACTTTGTCACATTTCAGGTCCTAGCATGTAAATTGAAGCATAGGTGCAAGTTTCAAGTCAATCGGAGATCATTTGGCAATTCGGGAGAAGAAACATGAGCATGACCTGAGGAATAATGGACTTATACCTCATATTATGGACAAATAATCATGTAATTTTTTCATGAAAAGAAAGAGGATGAGACTACGAGCGTCTGGGATCAAACGGCGACTGATTCGGAGTCCGGACGAGGGAGAAATGAAGCATTAAACAGAGGCTGAGCAAGCCACACGGGCAAGCCTAAAAACCCACACGGCCGTGTGACCTGGCCATGTGGCCATGTGGAAATCGCCGGGCCTTCACACGGGCAGCTGGGAAAGCCACACGGCCGTGTGTCCTGGCCGTGTGATCGGGAATTTTTGTTTAAAACCCAATTTTCAGCAAAAAGGAAAGGGGAGAGCTAGGTTTTTGGTTCCCAAACACCCAAGGGACGAACCCTAAAGAGAGAGAGCGACTTGGGAACATTTTTGGAGCTATTTTGGAGGATTTCTTCGCCATTGGAGCTCGGGAATCAAGCTTGGAGATGGAGATTGAAGATCTAGATCAGATTTCTGCAGTCTCTCTCTTCTCTATGGAGTAACTTCCCTTCACTTAGGTTTTGAGGAACCCTAGTTCCATGTGTTAGGATCTTTCTTGTATGAAGTTTTGGATGCTATATTGTTTGATTATAATCGATTGAGGCATGATTTATTGAGTCAATTGAATCTTGATCAAATTCTCTTGATTTCTGCTTTAACCTATGATAGATAGAATCTGATTAGGTTAAGAGAGCTTCCTTGATTGATAGTGGTGAATTGGTTGTGCGAGAGTCAATCAATTCACTGCTTTGTACTAGAATTCATTCCAATAGTGGAGATCTGTGTGAATCGCCTTAGCAGTCTATCCCGGTGAAGGCTAGTCACCTGCCGGGTATTCTGTCTGAGAGGGCTTGGTCAGCTTAAGAGATTCCAAGCTAATTTATGATCTTCCGCAGTTTAATCAACAGTAGATCAACCAAAGGTAATTGCAACTTGGACCTAATTGAGGAGCTAGGTGGAATCATACCTAAGTGAGTTCCCAACTTGTAATTAGTAGAGTAGTCAGTAGAATAGTTTGTCAATCAATCCTTAATCTAGTTTGCTAGATAATGAATTGAAGCTAAGTAATAGTAACTCTAGAGACCCGTGGATTAGATATTTATTACTTGTGCCACTATACTGCAGTCCCTTTCATTGGTTATACTTGGCCATTGTTAGGTGTTGTGTTTTAGCGTGTCAACCTTCCACTCCTTTGAGGTGCAAAGATCAAAGTCCAAGTCGCTTAGGATGGGAATAGAAATAGCAGTCCTAATCGATCAAACGGCGTGACGCCGTAAGGGAAAAATCTTAAGGATCCTTGTCGCCTATTAGTTTGGGTAAATGCTTCAACAAAAGGTGGGATGTAACGAAATAAGAAATCTACAGCTAGTATGCCGCCAATCATCGAGGCACACATGGTTAGGGGACCTAGGGGAACTTGCCTATGCAATGTCTTCCTTCTATGATCTATCACTTGCCCATTAACGTAGGTTTAATTTTTCTGCACCGCTTTACCTTTTCAAACTCTTATGTTCTCCAAAACCGGAGGCACCTCAACCTCCTAAACCAACATCTTCTTCAATTGAACCATACCCCGCTTCCGGAGTAAGGGTTCTACGAGAGGCCCTAAGGAAATACGACCATGACCTTAGGGCCAAGTAAATTTGACTATGTTCAACAACAGATCACAGAGTTCAATTGTGGGGTATTTCTGATGACACTTAATTTATAGTGTTTATCACTCTCATATTTGATACATTTTCCCCTTTTATTGAAGCATCTTTAGCCAATTCAATGATATAACTCATCTAAATCGAAACTATTTGATGAATGAGCTTTTAATAAACCTAGGCAATGTTCTTGTTCAATTTGAGGGTAAAATGCCTCGGGTACCACTAAAGTATGAGAATTGGGGGAGCTATACCACTTAACTAAGAATATGGCATCGCGTACCACTGAACTTTATTATATGTGTGTCCGGTAACACTTCAGTTTACTGCTAAGTGCATTGCGTTAAAGAACAGTATATTCTTATAATATTCTGTTTTCTAAATTTCATAATTGATCCTTCTACTTTTCTTATTGTAAGAAAACCATTTGGACTAATGAAAAAATAATAATTTTTTATAGTTTAATTGGAATCCTCTTTTGAATATTTGATACCAAATCAGTTTTTGAATAGAAAATTTAGAATCAATTATCATTATAAGTATTTTCAATTATTATTATGTGTTCTTATCATTGGATAATTTCCTGAAGCAAATATATCTTATGAATTCTATCTCAACATAAATAATCAGAGAATGTTATATTTAGTTCTCTTACATCATCGTGATGCTGTCTAATTTTTCATGTTAAATCTCCCTTTGATTCTCTAGTATTATATTGTAGATGTTTCATATTAATTAAAAATAGTAATTCTAATTCTCTTTCTATAGTCATATTTTCTTTTCTATATTTTTTACTGAATGTTGTAGTTTTTATAGTTCATTTATAACTTTGTTACTTTCTGTCTCTTTTCGTTCTAAATGTTTTTTCAATTACTGGAATATATTTTATTCATTATGATTGTGTTCCATTTATCTTTCTTTGGTTTTGATGTATTGATGATCGATTAGGTTCTTTTAACTATTTCTAATGGTGCTTCTAATTGAATTAGGGTGTTTAAATATATATTGTAATATTAATTTTGAATATTTATCATTTTTCTTAATATTTGTTTTATAATTTTACTAATTTATCTATTTTATTGAAAAAATTTTATTAGCCATTTAAGTAATAATATGTTTAGAAGGTTTTCTAAATTTTATATTAGATAAAATTTGTTGAAATATAGTTTTGAATGTTTTTAAAAGTTTTGGGTACCAAAAAGTAATTTATATTTTGGGTTGGATGGAAAAGTAGACGGATGCACATTTTGTCTACTTTAATGGTACCCGACGCCCTATTCAAACTTAAGTGGTTAGTCTACCCCAATTCTCAAACTTAAGTGGTACCCTATGCATTTTACCCTACTATTTGATGCCTTCTTAGTATACTGGTTTTGAAGGTACAAAGAAACCTAAGGAAGATTGGATCAAGCATTGAGGAACTCTAGAGGACCAAATGAGCTATCAAGAGTTTAAGGAGTTTTCACAAAGGAGTGGTCCAATGATAGAGAAATCAACTAGAAGTTGTTAGATTGTGTCAAGACAAGTTCATAGAAGGAAGACACGGCTCATTTTTAAGCAAGAAAGAGTTATGGCCCAAGCAAAGGATCCAACTGTCGCTACCCAAAGTTGCAACCCAAATTATCTGGAATTAAAATCCATGGATCAAAAAGCCCAAATCAAAAATAAACAGAACGGTGGGCCCAACCAAAACACCGTCGTCGTCGCTTCCCCTTTTCCTTGTTGATGAAGTTTTTTTTAAGTCTAATAGGTCTAAGAGACACTTTCCTAGTGGATTTAGGTTGTTTTAAGTCTAGTTCTCCCTATAAATAGAGGGTATTACTCCATTGTAATGTAAGGTTGCACAAACACACAAATCTCTATAACACTCTACATGAGTGCATAGTCTAGTCGAAGTAGAGGGGTTTACGACCATGGAGATGATGTCATCATCAATGGTGGAACCTTCATTCTCCTCTATCTAGCTAGTCAACATTAATCGTATTAGGATGTGATCTTGTTTATTACTATGTGAATGAATGCCATGATTTCATCTCATGCTTATGTTTGTCTATGAAGATTCTGATGCCTATGATGATCATTGATGCTTTATTGTTTTTTCTGCTTGTGATTGCAATTGATTTTTCTATAGTATGAATGCTTTTGATACAGTTGATGTTTATGATTCTATTGTTTTTTACTATATGCATTGTGCTTAGTATTGCCTAAATTGTCAAGAAATCACCTTTTATGGATACCCTATTGATGCTACACGAGTATGGGAGGATTGATCACTTATCTATGCTTTAAGTAGTATCAATCCTTGATTGTTAGATCATATATGCTACAGGTTATAGTTATGGGTCGTGGAAGCCCACAATTAACCATATTATATCCTAAATTCCTTGCTCTTCATTGATTAGGTAGGGGCATAAAGCAAAAGCACACATTAGCTAGTTAAATCTCTATCGCAAGAAGTGCATGCACGGGTTGAGAGTGGCCGTAGAGGAAGGGATAGGGCATTACAATAGATAAACCATCGATGATTGATTTAAATGATCCCTAGTTTGCATGATCTTATTCGAGTTCATGATCTAGTACAATAGCATATCTTTACTTTATGCATCTGTAAATCAAAAACTCCTAAACAACTTTACTCTTCTTGCTTTGCTTATTTGTCTTTGATTATCATGTATGTGTTGATGATTGGCATGAGCAGTTATGCATTAGAAGACCTCTAAGAATACGACCCTAGGCACATCTAGAAATTTATAACCTGATCTCGCATCAGAGTGAAGAGAAGTTTGGAAGCATAAAGATGAAATTAGTAACCATTAAGAAAAAACTCCAAAATATCCAACCACTCCCAAAGTCCGGGGAAGTTATTGGACAAAGTAAGATGCTTGAGGCGAAAAAAATCATACTTGAACTATAAAAAACTAACTGATATGGAGGTAGCGATCCGGAGTGGGATGGCTCCGGGCATGAGATAAAAATATTAAATTCTTTGTCATGCTAAGGCATCTGCCAGACAAACGGGGAATACTATCAAGAGGTTAAAAGACAAGAATGGCAAAATATCAGAAGGACAAAAAGAGGTTATGGAGTGTGTTAAGATTTATTCACCAGTGAGATTGAGCAGAATTCAGAGATAGTTATCCAAGATATTGAGGCAATGGTTACGAATGATATGAATCAAGTCCTTATCGCCCCTTTTCATGACGATGAATTGGATCATGATCTAAAACAAATGGGATCATCTAATGCCCTTTGATTAGATGGTTTATCAACAACTTTCTAACAATAACATTGGTCTCACATTGGACCTATGGTTTAAAACTTGGTTTTAGAATTTCTCAATGCCAACTACATCCCTGCTCAGGTTAACCATACTCTCCTAGTTTAAGAACCCATCATCTCCTGAAAAGTTTCGCTCCATCAGCATATGTCGTGTGCTCTACAAACTTATCTCTAAGGTCCTTGCGAACCAACTCAAAATCATCCTTGATGTACTTATTTCTGAAATCCAAAGCGCTTTTGTCCCGAGCCGAGATGACTCATAATAAATTATGTTATTTCAGCCTTTGAGTATTTCATTGAAAAATAAAAGAAAATGGTAGGAAAGGCCTCTTTGCTACAAAACTCGACAACACTAAGGCCTATGATCGAGTAAAGTGGAGCTTCCTTTACAAGGTTATGAGGAAACTTGGTTTCCATGAATAATGGATTATGCTTTCATGACATGTATATGGTCGGTTTCTTAATCAGTTATAGTTAACTGTAAAAGATCCATGACTTTCAACCTTCTCATGGTTTGAGACAAGGCGATCCCTTATCATCGTACTTGTCTCTTATATGAAAGAAAAGAGTTTCGGTCATTTTAAAAAAGGCAGAAAAGTGTGGTTTTCTTGATGAAATCAGAGTTTTTAATAAAGATCCTATTGTCTCACACACATTTGTTACTTACGATAATTTTCTTTTTGCTAGAGCTACTAAGGAAGAATGCTATGAAGTAAGAGAAATTTTGGAGATATATGAAGTGGAATCATGTAAGAAGGTGAATCTTAGAAAATTGGAGGTAACTTTTAGTAAGAATATTGAAGGAGACAGAAGAAATGAGATATATGAGGTTCTGGGGATCAAAGAGGCAAATACGACAAATATCTAGGACTCCCAATCCTCATTGGTAGAGCAAAGAAATAAGTTTTTGCCGGCATATCGAACTATGTTCCAAGCGATGAAGGAACTGCTGAAAGCGGTGACACAAGAACAAGTTTCTTGTCCTGTGTTGGTTTTCAAAATACAAGGAGTCATCGAAGTAATAAATCCTATATCGTAATTTTGATGGGTTCAGAAGAACGAAGCATCTCAGAGGAATTAGCTGAGCATGAACAAACTTTGTGATGAAAAAGATTTCGGGTCATGGATTTTAGAGACTTCAAAGCTTTTAACAAATCGATGCTGGCAATACAGGTGTGGAATGTAGTAACCAAACCTACATCCTTGGTAGCAAAGATCCTAAAAATCTAAGTATTTTTCCAAAGTATACTTTTATTTGGGCTAGAGCAAAACAATAAAATAGTTATGTCTAAAAGAGTCTTCTTAGTGCTAAGGGTTTATTACGAGAGGTGAAGAAGATGGAGGATTGAGAATGACAACTTGACAAGAGTGTTTAAGTAATAAGGTATGGCGAGATTGGAACCTTGGAGGTTGATTAGGAACTCTATTTAAGAAATTAAATTTAGGAACTCTATTTAAGAAATTAAATTCTATTTAAGAAATTAAACTCTATTTAAGAGATTGGAAGTTGGTGAGATGCATCACTCTCGTTCCACACAATTACAAGTGTTAGCTACAAGATCTAAAGGTCATTCACATTATTTCACAAACAGAATCAACATAAACAATTATAACTTGACCAGATTGGAGGTATGGTCCATCTGATTAGTTGGAACTTCTAGCTTTTTTTAAGTACGTTGTAAGCAAGACAAGTCAATGTGGTGACTTTTTGGGAACCGATAATGATAGTTGTAGTTAGAGTGTGGTATAAGATCCAGCATAACCTTTTCCTAACAACTCGAGTTATTGGGAGAAACTGGTTTATGACATGGTATCAGAGCTGGTTGGACCAAGTGGTCGTGTGTTCGAATCTCCACGACCTTCAATATTAACAGTTAATTAAAGCGCAAGGTATGGTAGGCCTATGCAAACTTCAAGCCCGTGAGTTGGCTTTCATTTGAGGGGGCATGTTAGAGTGTGGTATAAGATCCAGCATAACTTTCTTCCAACAACTCGAGTTATTGGGAGCAACTGGTTTATGACAGTTGTAACTAGGGTGGCAATCAAAACCTAACCATAGGTATCTGACTGCCATGATCCAATCAATAAAGAGAACTTTCATATTGATTGGATATGGATAGAAATTTTTAAAAAATTTGATAGGCATGAGGCACGTTTTATTTTAGCTTCCACCCAATACCCATACTCACTTCACCAAAATTATTTCCTCATATATTAAAAATATAAGGATTATAACCTCTAACCAAAAGAAAAAAACATATTCTTTCTATTCAATATAAATTATCTTTTGTAAAAAAAAAAAGATTAGTTTTTTATTGTGTGCACTATCCAAGTGTAAATCATGTCCTCAGTAGGACGTCATATTATTATACCACACATTCACACACGATCAATATTTACAGGTGATTGAGTGCCTTTAATGTAATACTCTACTTTTTGGTGAGTGGTAGACAAACGTCAGTAGGCCTAAACACCAATTAACATAGAGCTAAACTACTGAGTATTGACCAATCTACCAAACCCATTAGTTAATCCACCATGCTTTTGGAAATTCTGTCACGTGTCATATGTTAGTAGAGACGTGCAAGTGCAACGCTTCAATTTGGTCAAGAGTCACTCCAAAGCAGGATAAAATAAGATTGAAAAAAAGAAAAACAAAATTCAGAATTAAAATTGAGTGAAAAGTGTATTTGATTGGTTCGATTTTGTTGGGGATGCAGCTCAGATCCTGCCGCGCGAGTAGGACGACCTTGAGACCCCGCGAGCGAAGACATGTCCGCGAGCAAATGAAGCATTAGGCGGCGTTGTTTTACTTTACCCAAACCGGCATCGTTTCACCCTGCCCAAACCGTTGTCGTTTTGGTTAGTTCGCACTGTGAGAAAGAACCGAGAAGAACGGCGTCGTATCCTCTGAAGGAAGAGTCACATCCTAGTCCTAGTCCTAGGTATAATTATGGCCTAAAGCATGGCCTATGTATCTGACACACGTAGTGGTCTTGTCGCATTAAATATCCACCTACCACAATGTACTATAAATAGAGCATTTACTACGGTAGGTAAGGGATCGGTTTTCCAACTCTCTCACGTATACATCGACTTCTCTCTCTAAGAATCTCATTCTCTCAATCTCATTCCCTGAGACTCTTCGCCATTAACAGATTGGAGATTCACCTTGCAGATTCTTCTCTCCCCACCTTCTCGGAGTCTCACTCCTACACTCAGTTAGACTCAAACAATTGGCGCCCACCGTGGGGGCAGCAGAGAAGCAGGTGAAAAACAAACCAATGGCGGAATACAACCCCAACAACCCTGACGAAGCAACGCCCATCAAGGCAATGACAAACCCGAGAGAGCACGCGGAAACCAGCAACCTTAACGCGGTGCTCATTGAAGAGGAGGAGCCTGAGCTGACAGCCAAAGAGATGAGGCAACAAATGGCTAAACAAAATGAGGTCATAGCCGATATGCAAAAGAAGATGAGCAAGGAGGCCGCGCCACCGACCCCCACAGAGCACCACGCGCCACCACAGGCGGCCGGTGAAGCGTCAGAACCTATTCCCCTGCAACAACCAATGCCGAACGCGTCACCCGCGGACGAGGCGCAACAAGCGGAGCCACGCCCCAGAGCGGACCTCAGTTTCCTAGAGCAACACTTGTCTCCGCAGTACCGCCCTCACCCGCCAAGGAAAGTCCTCCATCAGCCGCTAAGCGCGGAAATCATGGCAGAACACCTAAGCGGAATGCCGCCCGCCCTCCCAACGTATAACGGGACAACCGACCCAGAAGATCATGTCAGCACGTTCTGTCTTAGGATGCAACTCCAAACCAATTCCAACGCGGCACTATGCAGAACCTTCCCGTCAACATTCTCTGGCATATGCCTCGACTGGTACAACAGGCTCCCCAACGGGATCATCCGCTCATTCGAGGAGTTCATTCTCTTGTTCACCACCAAGTTCGCATCACAAAAAAGAAGACCACTCCACCTTAAAGCCTTGATCGACATCAGGCAAAAGGATGGGCAAAGCTTGCGCGCATTCTACGCCAGGTGGTCCAGGGTGGCAATGCCCGTGCAGGACCTCACGCCCGAAACCGCCGCCCATCACCTCATGAACGCCACTACCAACATGGAGCTCAAGCGAGCCCTAGCCAAAAGACCAGTCACTCTTTCGACGGAACTGGGGGTCAAAATGGAGAAGGCCATAACTCTAGAAGAAACTCTGGGGGCGGGTTCCATCAGGCGCTTCGAACCCTCGAAGCCGCCCAAAGAAGATCAGGGGAGGAAGCCACTCCCGTTGTCGCGGGAGCAGTTGGTACAAGCGCACAGCGGACCAAGGCGACCTCACGCCCCGCCAAAACAAGCTCCGCGAAGGCGCTCGCCGAAAAGACGCCCACAGAATGTGATGCCCGCCTACACACCGCTCAATGACTCGGTGAAAAATGTATTTCATGTACTCCGCTAGAAGGGGTACAAGATCAACTGGCCCGCTCCTGTCAAAGCAGCTCCGCACATGCGCGACCCAAGCAAGCATTGTGAATTCCACAGGAAGACGGGTCACTTGACGGAGGACTGCAGGGAATTGAGGTACAAAATAGAGGGACTCATTCAAAGGGGACTCTTGTCCCAGTTCGTTCAAGGAGCGGAAGGGCAGAAAGAGCAGCGCGGAAATCCGCCGCCACCCCCACAACCTGATTACGATGAGGCCACCGGTGCGTACCTCGTGTGGAAAGAGATAGGGGTGGTGACTGTCGAAGGGAACCGTCCAAGCAAAAAGACGAAACGAGAACGCGCGTTAGAATGCGCGACATCAGAGACACAGCCAAAGTGCAACCTGAGTTTCGACGACGCGGAATTCCCCCACGGAATTCCGTCAGAGGACCCACTCACCGTCACCGCGTTGATAGCCGCCTGCAAAATTCACCGCCTGCTAATAGATGGGGGTAGCGCGTCCGATATCCTCTTCAAGAGAACCCTTGACCAAATGGACATCGACCCACGCCTAATCAAGCGCGCTCAAGGAAACTTAGTCGGATTCTCAGGAACAAGGGTAGCGGTGATCGGCGTGGTTACCCTTCCCGTCGTAATCGGAGACCAGGAGCCGTGGATCTCCAAGCAAGTCGAGTTCACGATTTTCGACTGCAACTCGCCCCACAACGGCATCTTAGGGTGACCGTTCCTCGCCAAGTTCAGGGCACTCCCATCGACGTGCCACCAAAAGCTCAAATTCCCCACCAAGGAAGGAACGGGCGAATCGCGCGGAACGCCATGGGAAGCTCTAAATAGAGAGGGTGAACCTCGCCAGACCAACATTGTCGACACAAGGGCAGAAGATTCGTGCCTAGAATCTATGGACTCAGATTTTGAGGTTGCGCTCGACCCCACCGAACCAACGAAGAAGATCCGCATCTCGACCCATGTCCACAGCGACGTGATCGAGCCGCTGATAGCCCTGCTCAAAGAATACAAGGAGTTATTCGCCTGGTGTACTGAAGACATGCCGGGATTACCAAGGCAAGTAGCTCAACTTTCTCTCGCGGTTCCCGCCAACGCGCAACCAAGGCAACAAACGCGATGAAGCTTCACGGGCGACAAGCTGAAAGCCATAGAGGAGGAGGTCTCGCGACTACTAGCTGCGGGACTGATCCGACCGATGAAATACCCAAATTGGTTGACAAATGTGGTTTTGGTAAAGAAGTCTTCGGGAGCCTGGCGGATGTGTGTCGACTATACGACAATAAACAAAGTGTGCCCGGGAGATCCTTACCCACTGCCGCGCATTGACCAACTGATCGATGCAACCGCTGACCATGAAACACTGTCCTTCCTAGACATGTTCTCGGGATACCACCAAATCCCAATGTCTCGTGAAGATGAGGAGAAAACGGCCTTCATGACGCCATTCGGAAATTTTTGCTTTGTCGGGATGCCGTTTGGCTTGAAGAACGCTGGCGCCACCTACCAAAGGATGATCGACTCAGTGTTCTCGCGTCAGATTGGGCGGAACTTCGAGGCATATGTGGATGACCTCATCGTCAAGACCAAAGCGAGAAACTCAAGTTTGGAAGACTTGCGCGAGACTTTTGAGGCGCTCCGCGAACACAGCCTCCGCTTGAACCCTCTGAAGTGTGTGTTCGGAGTGGAAGCGGGCAAATTTCTAGGGTTCATGATCACCAAGCGCGGTATTGAAGTCAATCCGAAACAGATCACTACGGTTCAACAGTTGCGCGCCAAGGAGCGCGTTGGAGATACAATCCTTGAACGGCAAGATAGCGGCGCTGGGAAGGTTCATACCAAGATCAGCCGACAAGTGCGCTCCTTTCTTCAACACGCTCAAAAACGGCGTGCGGTTCGCATGGTCCAAGGAATGTGAAGCGGCTTTCCAGGAGCTCAAGTTATATCTTGTATCCCCCCTGTATTGGCCGCCCCGAAGTTTAATGAAAAACTTTTCCTGTATCTTGCCGTGTCAACAAGAGCAGTGAGCGCCGTACTAGTGTCCAGGAGAGACGTCCCGACAGAGCGACCCGTGTATTACACGTCGCGAACTTTGGTGAGCGCGGAAACGAGATACTGCCCAATCGAGAAAGCCGCCCTGGTACTAGTAAGTGCGTCGCAGAAGTTACGCCCCTACTTCCAGGCACACCAAATCACTGTCCTAACCAACCTCCCACTAAAAAAGATCCTAACCTCGATGGAAGTGTCCGGGCGAATGGTTAAATGGGTAGTCGATTTGTCGGAGTACGACATCCAGTACGCCCCAAGGCCAGCAATAAAAGCTCAAATCCTCGCGGATTTCATTGCTGAAGGGGTCACTCTTGATTCGGCACCAGAAGGAGTATGGGAGGTCTATGTAGATGGCCGCGAGTAAAAAAAGACACAAAGAAATACGTGGACCAATGCCACAAGTGCCAAGTTAACGCACGCCAGCATCATCTCCCGTCTACCGAGCTCCAAGGCAACCTGAGCCCGTGGTCTTTCGCACAATGGGGAGTGGACCTCTTGGGTCCCTTTCCGACGGCAAAAGGAAAGCGCAAATACGTCATCGTAGCAGTAGACTATTTCACCAAGTGGATCGAAGCAGAAGCACTAGTCTTGATAACGGCGCAACAGGTAACGCGCTTCCTGAAAAACAATATTCTGGCACGCTTTGGAGTCCCAAATGCGCTCATCTTCGATCATGGAAAACAATTTGATTGCGCGGAAGTGATAGACTTCTGCGACCAAGTGGGGACCATTGCGAGGTTTGCGTCGGTAGTGTATCCCCAAGCCAACGGCCAAGCAGAATCCGCCAACAAAGCAATCCTGCACGGCTTGCACACCCGCTTGGACGAAGTCAAGGGCAACTGGGCTGACCAGCTCAACACCGTGTTATGGGCACACCGCACCACGTACAAAGTGGCAACAGGAGAAACCCCTTTCGCGCTCACATACGGCACTGACGCGGTGATCCCCATCGAGACAACAACCCCGACCTATCGAATCACTATGTACAACGAAGAAACCAACGAAGAGGCGCGCCTGCTGGACTTGGAGTTAGCACAGGAGAGACGAGAGTTAGCGGCCATCAAGCTGGCCGCGACGAAGGAGCAGGTAGCTAAATACTACAACCCGAAACTGGTCCCGCACAAACTAACACTCGGAGACCAGGTACTGCGACGGAACTTCCGCCCCGATCCCAGACACGGGAAACTCGCCTCAACATGGGAAGGTCCCTACCTAATTCGCGAGATGGTAAGCTCCAACACTTTCAAGCTTAGCAAATTGGGGGGCACCAAAATTCCAAGGACGTGGAATGCGCAGAACCTGAGGAAATATCACAGTCCCACTTAATGTGTATTTTTTTCCGAGAAGGCGCATTTGCGCGGACGAATGAATATATGGTTTGGCAGAACATAAACGCTGATCATGAATCGCGCATATAGTTCATAACATAGCAATAATCACGAATTATTCGCGCCCGTGCTCCCGCATAAGAACGTAAACGCTGATCATGGATCGCGCATACAATTCATAAAATAGCAATAACCACGAATTATTTGCGCCCCATGTTTCGCGCATAAGAGCGTATACGCCCGATCATGAATCGCACGAAACGTTGAACAAATAGCAATAATCGCGAATTATTAGCGCCAGCGCTTCCCGCAAAAGATCGTAAATGCTGATCATGAACCGCGCAAAGAGTTCAATTAATAGAGATAACCGCTAATTATTCGCAACAAGTTCAACGAAAAGGGGATCATACAACGCACAAGAAAGAAAGGATCAGAGTACTTTCGGATTTCATTGATGGGAGCAGGGTACATACCGCGAATATATCCGCGGCATAACATAACAGCGGAAAAAGTAAATGGCTATGACAACAAACGGACATCAAGGAGCCGCGACTACACTTAATTTATCGTAACGTTGTCAGTGGTAGTGTCCACAGCCTCCTCATCTGCTGCCTCCTCCTCGTTTGACGCCGCGTCTGGTTCTCCTTCCTTGCCCGCTCTGGACCCACCATCTTCGGTCACTGCCTCCGCGCGCACTTCATCTTCCTCTCCCTCCGACTCCTCCGACCCCTCCTCCGACTCAGAGTCTGACTCCAGCGACTTCTTCTCGCGCAGCCATGTCTGCACGTGCTGAACCATAGCGCGAGTATCCGACTGGTACCCTGGATTCTCCGGTCGCACCTTCATGCCGACAGCGATCACCGCCTTGGTCATCGCGTCCGCCAAGATCTTCCCAAACGCAAGGGAAGACTTATACTGACGGACTACAACAACCTGCGCTTCTCGCACAGCTTCCGCCTTAGCCACGTCGTGAAGGCGGACCAGAGCCTCCTTCTCCCTTTGGAACTCCTCGCGAGCCTGCTTCAGCTTGTCCGCATGATCAGACTCCAACTCCTTCCTCTCCTGCTCCCTTTCATCCGCCAGACACTTCTTCTCTTCTTCAAACTCGCTCCGCAACTCCTCCCAAACTTGATCCCTCATGGCACTCACATCCTCCGCCAGCTTGCTCTGCAAAACGCCGAGCTCCTCGAGCGCCTCGTTGGCCTTGTTTGTCGCCAACTCCGCGCGGCCCTCAGCCCCCACTAGCTTACCTTCCAACTACACGATTTTAGACTCCTCGACCTTCAGCTTCGCGCGCTCCCCGACCGCGCTCCTGTTGAGCGCGGAAGGTCGCCATCAAACCCTGCACCAACAGCGCCAGAAGACTTAACGAAATTCAATAACACAAGCAAGACAAAGTACAAGTAAACCCGGCCCAAACTTACAGCAAAATGGACCTGGGCTAGGTCTCGCAGTGGGTCGGACTTTTCCAGCCGCGGGGGAACGCTGAGGATGGGCCCGAGCGCCCGAAGAGCGTCCTGAGCTGCGGTAGAATTGCACGCCGCGCCGACGTGAATCCGCACATCACGATAGTAGTTGATGGCGGTCATCTCCGGTAACGTCTGCAGAACGGTCGCCCTAGAGGCACTGGCGGCCGCTCCCTTCTCCGCGCGAGGAGTTTTACTCGCCTGCGCCGTTTGCTCTATAGCCTTACCCACCCGGCTCGCCGGCTCAGCAATCATTAGCGGCAGCGGTTGTACTGACGGTAAAGGTTGTTCAGTTACCCGCGCGGCCTTCTTAGGCCTCTCCGCAACGAGAGCCACCTCCACGTCCTTCCTCTTCGCGCCACCAGCACGAGCGGCCTCTTTCCTCTTCCTCTTCCTCTTCTCACCGCGCACGCCGCGCGGAGCCTTCACCACATCGTCCACCGACATCATGCTTGCCAGCGAAGCGAAATCAACACCTGCACCAATAAGTCGTAAGACGGCCGTTAATATGACAGAATGCAAGAACAAAGAAACATAACTAACCGTTAGCAAAGTTACTCAAGCGTGGACTTCGGTGGCAGGTGGGAAATGGGGCGCGGATCAGGGTTCTTCACGATGTATGGCTCCCGTCGACGCCTCCTTCATGTCCTATCTTGAAACCGGGTTCGTTATCCTGTCCACTTCTTGTCTCTGATCTAATTTGTGCTAACTCTTTTGTGTGGAATAAAGCTTTGGTGGATGACCTGTTCACCCAGGAAAGTGTGGACCTCATTCTCTCCATCCCTCTACCCACTGTACATACGCATGACAGGCTAATTTGGCACTACTCATCTTCTGGTGTGTTTACCGTTAAGACAGGCTACCATTTATTGTCAACTGAACTTAATCTTGTCCATCCCCCGCCTGCTCTTCCATTTGATGACCGCTTCTGGAAATTACTTTGGTGCCTCCCACTTCCGCCAAAACTGAGGTTTTTCTTCTGGCGTGCTGTTCGTGGATTTTTGCCGCTTCAAACTGTGCTCTTCGCAAAGACTCTGGTCTCCGACTCGACATGCCCGATCTGTGACGCGGAGTCGGAGACATTTCCCCACTTTTTCTTTGACTGCAGGGTTGCTAGGGGTTTATGGCAGCTGGCTGGACAGGAGCATCTTCGGTCGGTATTGGGCGAGCTTTCCCCGGAGGAGGAGTGGAAGCATCTGTTCTTTGAATTAAACCTATCCAAAGCTGGGATTGCGGATGTTGTCTTCATCCTATGGCGAATCTGGAAAGCTAGATGCTGGTCGTTGAATGCATACATCCAATATTTACCACCTGCTCTTTATCGCCAGCTGCAACATCAGGTTAATGAATGGAGAGAAGCAGCAGACACAAGACAACCTCCTACCCGTAATGGTCCAAGGGACAATTCCTCTTCGATGACAGGGAGACCTGGCGAGGGGGACTCAACAGGCGCATCCCATCTCCCGGAGCTCATCCACGTTTGGTGCGATGGAGCGGCCAAAAGAGACCAGGGTGGCAGCATTGGTTTTGTAGGATTCCAAAGTACAGGTACGGTTCTCTTTGCTTTTGGCAAGGCGTACGCCGGCATTTTTGATCCATTTATCATGGAGTGTTTAGCTCTTAGAGATGCTTTACAATGGTGCTTATCACATGGTTTTGCTGCTGTCAAATTGCATGGGGATTCTCAACAATTGATGCAACGGATGGTGCGGCGGGATTTCACACATGATCGGTGCGGAGCGATTCTCGAAGACGCGAGGGAGTTGGCTTCCCAATTCAACTATATTTCGTTTTGTTTTGTCTCTCGTCGACTTAATAGGGCCGCCCATCTTGTGGCACAAAAAGCCCTTTCATCGGGAGCTCGACGATTAGTCGACTCCCGCGCTCTTCTTTCTGCTATGTATATCTAAATTGTTACCGCTAACTTTGACAAAAAAAAAACTAACCGTTAGCAAAGAGCTCCTCCAAGCAAGCCGTGCCGACTCCGCTGGAGTACAGGTTTATCCTATGAGGCATGCAGGCCTCATACTCATCGTCAAGCCCATCGTATTTGCCCAACTCGGACTCGAAGCTGCGCAAACTCCCTTTCTTCCAGACAGTGGGCTCCTCCACGAACTCAACGGACCAATTCCCCGGAGCGGGCTTCACGAAGAAGAACCGCTCGAACCAGTCCTTCTCCAACTTCGGGGACCCATACACGTAACCATCGGGCCGCTTGTCTCGCCGCCTAATGGAAAGACAATCGCTCGTCTCCGTGGGCCCCATTATCTTGTAGATTTTCCGAAAAAGCCCATAAGTAGGTTGAATCTTCAGCCTCATACAAACGAGGAGAAGACAGGAGGCGTGCATTATTACAGATGGGGATAAGCGCGCGACAGAGTAGCCCAGACGCCGGTAAAGGGCGCACAACAAAGGGTCGATGGGAAACTTGAAACCCATTCTCCAATATTCCGAGTACACACCAAACCAACCCGGGGGGGGGGGGTGGGGGGCAATTCCCAATTCTGCTTCGCGCGGATGGGACTGCGTACTGCCAGTTGGGGGGCAAACCCAACCCGCGTACCAAGTCAGTTACCTCCCGTCGCCGTTCACAGACACGTGGTCTGGCCCGCGTACCAGATTATCACATGGGATTTGCCCCGCGTCGAACATTTCCTCCCAATCCAGGATTGTGTACGCGGCCCCCACCCCACGCATGCCGAGGCGGATCATTGCCTCCGTGACACGAGACACGCAGAGCGGCTCTGATGAAGTCTCCGATGTACCCGGCGCGCTAACAGGAGTAGCGCCGGACCTGTTTGCGCGATCGCGGCGGATTATTAAAACTCCCCGCGCACGCGAACTTGCCTCACCACTAGCGCGGTTCGTCTCACCCGCATTGGAGAAGCCATACGTCAGATCCTGGCCAGAATCGACGTCGTACAACAGCGTCGCCGGAGCACCGCCCTCATCTGCTGCGCCGTCGCGATTGTTGTCGGACTCGGCCAGAGCCAACGATGGATCGGAAGATACAGGAGAGAAATGAGAAAGATTACCTTCTTCGTCTGGTACGACCTCGATCTCACGGTTCGCATCGCTGCTGGCCATTGTACTTTCGAGAGAATACTACGAACAATCTCGAGAGTTAAGGTCGTCGGAGAAGGAGAGGAATCTTTTCGGCAGAGAAAAAACGATAGAAGAGAGAGCACAAGTGATGGGAAAAGTAACTCCTTTCAGTAAAAAGGGGGAGTACTTATAACCCACATAGGGGTAACCGAAGAGTCCAAAGCACATCAGGAACCAGAAACGTCAGAAATTTTGAATTTCAAAAGCCACCGCCCGAACGAGTGAATGACAGAGCGCCACGTCATCACCTATCTATCGTAGGGGCTAGTCGGTGACGTCATAGAGTACGCATACCGCCTGGGGGGCATGGTGTACCCGCGGAACTCAAAAAATATACCCAAAAACCAAAGCTACGTCGCGCAAAGCTATTGAAGGTGCAGTAGAGCGAGCGAGGAGCGCGCACAACCGGGCCTGACGCGCGAGACCAAAACAGGCGGCATTCACAGAATACCCCACGGGCATGGTGTACCCGCGGAACCCAAAAAATATACCCAAAAAACCAAAGCTACGCCGCGCAAAGCTATTGAAGGCGCAGTAGAGCGAGCGAGGAGCGCGCACAACCGGGCCTGACGCGCAAGACCAAAACAGGCGGCATTCACAAAATACCCCCTGATGGGGGGCAATTGTTGGGGATGCCCAAACCGTCGTCGTTTTTGTTAGTTCGCACTGGGAGAAAGAGCTGAGAAGAATGACGTCGTATCCTCTGAAGGAAGAGTCACATCCTAGTCCTAGTCCTAGGTATAATTATGGCCTAAAGCATGGCCTATGTATCTGACACACGTAGTGGTCTTGTCGCATTAAATATTCACTTACCACAATGTACTATAAATAGAGCATTTACTACGGTAGGTAAGGGATCGGTTTTTCGACTCTCTCACGTATACATCGACTTCTCTCTTTAAGAATCTCATTCTCTCAATCTCATTCCCTGAGACTCTTCGCCATTAACAGATTGGAGATTCACCTTGCTGATTCTTCTCTCCCCACCTTCTCGGAGTCTCACTCCTACACTCAGTTAGACTCAAATAGGTTTGATTCACGTATGTTTTTTCATATTTACTGTGAATCAAAGCTAAATTACATTGTATTCAATCCATGACAAATTCAATTCAAATTTTGGATCAATCTAACTCACACACCGATTGGTAACAAATGAATTAAGAATTCATTGCATTTCAGAATAAACAAACCATATTTGAAATACGTTCAGAATTGAATTAATCAATTAAATTAAAAGTTACCAACTACACTCTTATTAATTTCTAGGAGAAACAATATTCATTGAAAATTCATCTTCTAGAAAATGCAAGGGACAAATTATTATCGAACCAATAAGACAAAGCTAAAAAGATAAGTTCGGAGTATACAATTTGAAGATCCATCTTCTAAAGGCTTTCATTGTAATTCAATTTTTTTTCTTTTTTAGTCAAGCGAGCTTGATCTCTTCATAATGGATTTGGATTTGCCTGTAATACAGAATTTAGGAGAAAGTATATGTATTAGGTTAACATATCAACGAAAAGAGGAGGGTTAGGCGCACATAATCTGTGTATTGGTGTCAAATAATATATGTAGAAGTAATTTGGGTTAATATTTTCGTATGGCCTGAACTTTGACCAAAGTAAACATCTTGGCCAATCTTTTCGATCTATAACATTCTGGCCCGAACTATACACCAAAGTAAACAATTTGGCCAAATCAGACTTTTGACCGTTAACTTGGACGGTCAAACGCGTTGACCGTTAGTCAACGCGCCATGTCACCGCCAACTCAGCAATTAAAAAATTAAAAAAAATTAATTTCCACCTAGCCAAAAGTCTGATTTGGTCAACGCGGAGGTTCTTCACCCAAAGGGACTCCTCCTCCCGCCTCCGCTCCTGCTCCGGCCGGGAATATATGGAGAGAATCCAGCTACGATTTCCTGGAAGGAATGGATAAAGACAGGAAGAAGGAGAAGCAGCCCGAGGGCGGCGCCGACGGGAGTGGGAGCTACAGATTCGATTTCAATCCGGCTCAGAGAGGCAATACTACTGGAGTTCCGGAGGATCCGACGTCGAAGCTCATTGGGCAGTTCCTGCACAAGCAGCCGGCGTCGGGGGAGTTCTGTTTGGATATGGATTTGGAGATGGCGGAGCTTCAGAACGGGAACGACAACAACAACGACGGTCTGCATCACCTCCGGCATCTCGCTCCGGTTTCCGAGTCGCCCGTGTCGGTTCACCAGCGAGTCTCGTTCGAGTCGAGCGAGTCGATTAGGAGGAGGCAGGCGAGCAGGTTCAAGGAGTCTCTAGGGATTCAATCGAACGCCGGGAGTCCTGCTGCTGGTGGTGATGGAGGAGGAGGAGGGGAGGTTTTGAGGTGCAGTTCTAGAGAAGGTGTTGGTTTGTTTTCTAGCCAGTCGTCGTTTAAGAGGAAGTCGAATTTGTTTAAGGAGAAGACGAAGTCGAGATTGATGGATCCACCGCAGCATCAGCAGCAGCCGGAGAAATCCGGACGGATGCCCGCCGGTAAGTCCGGGCAGTTAAATGGGCTAGGTGGAAATTAATTTTTTTTTTAATTTTTTATTGCTGAGTTGGCGGTGACATGGCGTTGACTAACGGTCAACGTGTTTGACCGTCCAAGTTAACGGTCAAAAGTCTGATTTGGCCAAATTGTTTACTTTGGTGTATAGTTCGGGCCAGAATGTTATAGATCGAAAAAATTGGCCAGGATGTTTACTTTGGTCAAAGTTCAGGCCATACGAAAATATTAACCCAAGTAATTTAGTTAATAAATAAGAATAAAATATCATTCTATTATAATTAATAAAATAATTCCATTTGTAAATTCCACCTCAATTCTAAGGAATTGTTATAGTTAGTTCTAATTTTATAAAATTCAAAACTTAGAATACACCACTCTTAAAGACCAACTTTGCATCGACCACAAGACCAACTTTGCATCGACCACATGATCTCATCGTTCCTTTCTAGACTATAAACGCAAAGACAAATCGAGCTTGAGAACGAGTGGGAAAAGCACTAGCAAAAGCAACCATGTCCTCTTCACTTCCATCAAACACATTAGAAGAAAAAAAAAACTAGCCTTTTTACTTTCTGTACGATAAGAGCTTTATCTTTATATATCAACAGTATCAATTTGTTCCTGAACATTCATTTTTCTGCATTGAAAGACGTGTTCAATACATATGCATCCTTAGTTATTCATTCATTCTACACTGTTGACAATCATAATCACCATCTTAACTAGATTACGAGTAGCTAGTGCTTCGACGATGCAGTCTTTTGATGGACTTACTTAAAGCCCTCGATAATGGTGACAGCAGGACTATCACCACCTCTGCTGGTGTTAAGCTGCTCATATTGCTGCAGTCTCTGGCTGGATTTCCCTACTGATTTCAGGCAAAGACAACCAGTGACCAACATGATTCCACTAAGTATCCAGCTGAACTGCAAGTTTGCAAGAGCTCTCGCCCTATGATCTGCGTAAGAAGATTCACAGGTGACTGCTCCATGAATTACAGAACCGCTGTTCCCACCTGACTGCATCATATTCATAGAGCATCCCTGGGGAACAAACTGAGGCAGCCACAGCATACAACCCATGTTCATGAACCAACATCCCTGGAATACTACTGAAACCGAAAGAACAAGGGCTGCTGGGAAGCTGGTTGGGAAAAAAGTGGAAGCTAAGGCTGATAGAAGAGAGACGAATATTATAAGCTGAAGGAGCCAGTGGTAATGGCCCTCTAGACCTACATGGTCAGCTGAGTGGAAATGAAGGAGGAAAAGCTCTTGGCTAAAGAGGGAAGTAGCAAGTATCCCAGTCACACTAGACAGGATGTGAGACGATTCAGTTATCTCTGTGCAAAGGGTGAAACCTGCAAAGATGGCAAGATGAAGGAACATGGTTGCATGTTCCAAGTTGACAAGCTCGAAGGAGAAGCGGAAAAGAGGGAAGTTGAAAATTTGGTTCAAAACTGAGAATATGGAGAAGAACAGAATGAGGATAGGCTCCAAGTGTTTGAGCCTGGAAAAAAGACAATTAAAAGGGTGCCAAAACTTGACCATGAAGCTTGTTGAGGTTTTGTTGTTGCAGTAGGACCTGGTAGTGTTGATGATGTGCCATAAGCCAAGAAGAGTTAAAGCCAAACCAGGCACGATATGAGCTATAAAATTCCCCATGGAAGCTTCAGTTGTAGCATATCAGGAATCAATTACCTATAAATATACCAGCAAGTGAGTGAATGAAAAGGACAGATTTAGTGCAAAATGCATGTGTTCTCCACCAACCCATACTGTAATAAAGGGACATTGTGTGCGACAATGACAAATCAGAAAGCATTTACCATTGTGAGTAAGAACCAGAAAGTATGTACCATTTCTAAGGATATATTTACCAAGAAATCCATTCCAATAGGTCAATGATTCATGGAAAAAAAGTGAGATAGCGTACCCTATCTGCTAAAGCTTTTATGCACAAAGCAGAAAAAGCAGCAATGATCCCCTCTCAAATTTGGGAAAGAGTTCATTGCCCCTTATCAATGCAATATGAGTATGCAGGTTAATGCTTTGAAATAAAAACGTGCACGGCTCTTCATGTGGCTTTGAGGCCAAGTAAAACCCTCAAGTGTATAAGTGGTTAATGATGTGTCTGGCTTTGTCCAATTATATGCTGCCTGCAGAAATCTCAATTGAACAATCATGCAATTACCACCAAGAGGTTAAGATTCCCGGTATATACCAATTACCAAAGAGTTGTGGCTTATAGAGAAAAGATGGATTTTGGTGTTTGAGTCAAGATCCACTCCTGGATGCTAAAGGTAATGAAACAGAGAAAAAGGAGAAAGAACTCTGAACACATCAAATTACGAATTTGTGGAACTAAAAGCATTATAAGGGTTCCTTTCTCAAGTTTCTCACGCATCTCATGCATTATTGAGCCAAATATGAAATTGTGCATACGGTAGAATAGCATTTCGGCGCTTTTCATCATATCAAATACCTTGTAGAAGACTGAGCGCTATCCAGCATGTGCAAAGCTATGTGGACTGCTATGCAAGACGGCATCCTAGGAACTTTGAGGAATACAAGACTATCAACAGAAACCTTCTGTTCTGTTGATTCCCCCTGCTACTATCTGCGTTTCCCCCGGCTTGGAGTACTGAGAACTAGTTAAAAACAAGTGTGATACAGTGTATCGTTTTCCGGTCATGAAACTGATCTTGAAGTCTTACTGCTCAAGAACTCATCAACATTCCCAATCCCTTCAATCAAAGAAAAGTACGTGCTATCATCAGGTGCAATGCCTCTGCTAACCATTTCTCTAAGGAGCTCTTCAGCAAGATCCCCTTCTTGGTTTTTGCACAAACCTTGAATCAGAGCATTATAAGTGAGGCGTGTAGGGTTGAACCCTATACTCAACATCTCATCCCGAACGCTAAATGCATCCTTAATATCACCTCTCTTACTATAACCACTAATTAGAGTGTTGTAACTTATGTGGTCAGGTTTAATACCTCTACTCTTCATCTCGTCGATAAGAGCACGAGCCTCTTCAACTTTACCCTCCCTGCAACGGCCCTGCATAAGGGTATTGTATGTCACTTCGTCAGGCAAACAATTCATTCTGTCCATCTCTTTCAACAATGCAAATCCACGTTCCATATTCCCATTTGCACAGTGACCATCAATCAGTGCATTGAACATTATACGGTCAGGCAGAATGCCCTTCTTCACAATCTCTTCAAACAACTTGTCAGCCTCCTCCATCCTTTTCCGCTTACTCAGAACGTAAATGAGAGACGTATAAGTTACTCGTGTTGGCTGAATTCCTGCGCTCAGCATTTCATCATGCAGGTTGAATGCCTTTTTAACATTCATGCATCTTGAATACCCGTTGATTAAGATGTTATAGGTTATAGAATCAGGAACAATACCCCTAGCTCTCATGTCCTTTACCATCTTATCAGCTTCATCCATTTGGGCTTCAATAAGTAGAGCATGAATGAGCAGATTGTAAGTCGACACAGTTGGCAAAATACCTTTCCCAATCATCTCATCCTTGTAGCGTAAAGCCACCTCCAAATTGCCTTTATTGCAATACCCATCAATCAAGATATTGTATGTCACGGCATTTGGAAGCAACCCAGTTTCTTTCATTTTCTCAAGCAATTGGGAAGCACCTTCAAGTTTCCCTTCCTTGCACATCCCAGTAATAAGTGAACCATAGGTGTATTGATCAGGTTCAACCCCTTTGCGTTTCATTAGATCCACAACCAAAAGAGCGGCTTCAAATCTCCCCCTTATGCAGTACCCATGAATCAATGTGTTGTACGTAACAGCGGTCGGCCTGATTCCCAAACTCTCCATGAAAGGAATGAACTCCTTTGCCTGCTTCAGTTTCCCCTCTTTGCACAACACATTAACCATAATGTTAAATGTGTACACACTGGATTTGATCTTCAACCTAAACATCTCTGCATATAAAACCCATGCCTTGTCTGTCCGATTCAACTTCAGAAACAGACTCAGCATTGCGTTACACGTCTCGACCGTGGGAATGACACCATTTTCCTTCATCTTATCAAAACACACAAAAGCATCATCACCCTTCTTCATTTCGCAACAAGCTCTGATCAATAAGTCGAAAAGTAAAGTACTTTCGTTGCGCAACTTATCCCGTGCAAGCGCCAACTCGACGAAAGCTTCACCCGCGCCATCCACTCCACTTCTAATTGTTTGTTTTAGCAATTGCAACGTGGGTTTTAGGGAGGGGGACCTAGAGACCACTGCAACAGCTAAGCATTTGGTTTTCAAATCAAGAGATTCAAACCCAATTGAAGTAACGAATCGGAGAGCAGAATCAGGAGCTTTCTGAAGAGCAAGGAGAGTGGAAGAAATAACAGAAGTTGTCAAGTCGGGAGCCAGGTGTTTGACGGAATGCCACTGTGAAGATTGAATTAAGTTGAGGATCTCACCCTCCTTCCCCGCACAAGGGGGTTCTGCTGGTGTACTTCGTGACTCGATCCCCTCTGCGGAAGAGAAACAGCGACAAGAATCCGGCGAGTTCGGAGTGGCGACAACTGTGGTGGTTTTGACGCCTTTGAGCTTCGACAATCCAGTATTGAAGATTCTAATCGGCTTCATACTGCCGAAACAGTTACAGCTTCCAGCAGTCACTAATTCAGCAGCAAAGAAAGAGAAAATGAAGCTGGGAAGAGAAGAGTTAAGAGAAAATACTAGTGGTTCCAGGTTTTTGCACCGGACGTCCGTCGATTTCTAGCTTTGCGGCTTTTGCAGTCACGGCACGGGGCCTGAGCATGGAAAGAAGAAAAGAAAACACGTTTTGGGCCCAAAGGCCCATCGAAATTCAATCACGGCCCAGAAATAACTGTTCGGATCTGATAAAGATAAAGCCTTGGCTTTTCGGCTTTTCCCCCTCTCTGCCCTTCCCTCCTTCGACATTGATCAGCTTGCTCCCAACGCGAAACCCTAATTGAAAAGTAAACGAGGCAGCCCGGCAAAGGAAGAAGTGACCAGAAGAACCCACCGGCATCGCCAATCTTCCTCCGATTGTTTAGCTCATCCACCGTCTATCTCGTTTGAAATCGGCCGCCGGCGAGGAAAAAGAAAAGTAGTGGGCAGCGCGCGATGTCGTACGACGACGTGGAGATAGAAGACATGGAGTGGAACGAGGAGCTCCAATCTTTCACGTATCCGTGCCCGTGCGGCGATCTGTTCCAGATAACGAAGGAGGACCTTCGGCTCGGTGAAGAAATCGCTCGGTGTCCGAGTTGCTCCCTCTACATCACTGTGATATACAACCCCGAAGATTTCAACGAGGACAAGTCGAAGGGGAAGAAGAAAGGCAACGCCATCCAGCAGGCGCAGCAGCCGGTCTCTGTTGCTTGAAATTGAATTTTCGCGGTGAACTTCTTGGAGCCAGGTTTTTGTATTGAAATCAACAGAGTGATTCTTTTCTCCTATTTTTGTTGGATCGGTTTGCAGGTGTATTTGTTCAACCCTAGTTGCCACAGAGAATGAAACTAGAGAGCATGTGTTCTTTCAGTGCTCATATTCAGCCTGATCAATAGCAAGTCTTAGTTTGCTCTATCAGAATTCAAAACAAAACGTCTCCCGTGCGGAAACTGAATCAATACACAGCCATTACGCAAAATGTTCGTACACCCGTCCCAGTTTGTTGGTTATGCTTGAAATTGAAACCGACCCACCCGTCCAACCCGATCCAACCCACCCATATTTATCGCTAAAACGAATGTTTTGGGTTGGGCGAGGATTTTCTTTTGTACAACCCGCCTCTTTTGGGTTGGGTTTGGATTTTTGATTATACAACTCGTAGAACCCGACCCAACCCGTGTTCCAATTATTAGTATGAGTTCGTATCCAAAAAAATATTTATGTCGTATATAGCCATACTTATGAGAAAATTAAGATATTTCGTCATGTTTTTCTCTTAAGGCCCGCCTAATCTAATACATTTTTCGGATTAAAGTTTAGACATAAATTTGATATAGCTATGATTCACATAATTATTTTTCTTGTGTACAATTTTAATAGAATAACATGTTATAGATGCGTTCATTTGTAACCTTTTTAGCTTATTTCAACAAATTTCGCGAAAAAAATTAGACATAAGTTGAAGTAAATTAGATTTTATTAAAATTCAAACAACATTTGTGAATTTTAATACCTTTCACCTCGGTTTATTCGTTCGAATTTTTAATTAGTTATAAATTATTTTTATGGTGTAGAATAATTATATATTTTGTGTTGGGTTGGGTTTTTACTTAAAAATATCGCCAACCCGACCCAACCCAATTAGAAACAAACCGTAGGGTTTAGATTTTTTTGGGTGGGTTTGGGTTTAATATTTCCCAAACCGTAGTGCATGGATTTAGTGATTAAAATGTCTAAAATCGGACCACCCGACCCATGTACACCCCTAGTGGCAACTGGCAACAGAACACACATATTGCACTAGTTATTCATACTCACAGCCAGGGACGGACCTACCTTTAAGCAAGGTGTGTTAACCGCCATACTTTGGTTCGAAATTTTTGTGAAGAATCCACATTATTTCAGTGTAAAAAGTTCGAACACGGGACCTCCGACACACTTCTAATAATTGTAACCGACACATCTTATTACATAACAAAAATTTAGTTGTCATAATTTTATTAAAATATGTATATATAGAGTTATCGGACTTTTAGATTAGGTAAAGTCAAGTAACAAGATAGTGTTGCAGACTGTATTTCCCCCGTAGATTCTTCCATAGATTTTTCTTTTAAGTTAATTTTCAACTTGCTTTCTAGTTTAGTCATTTCTTTCCACGTTGACGTCTGTCGCACACTCCAGTTATCGGCTGCGAACCGGCGACATCCTCATTCAAACTTCCATATTGACGCTTGTGGCCACCTTTCCAAATACTCATACTAGTTTTCCCATCTTAAAGTAGTGTTGACTTTACCTCTTGCAACTGCAAGCTACAGAATGACATTTTACATTTTATGAGTTTAATCGAGAACAATCTTTGGTATAAGGTGAGTGACTAGTTTATGTATAATTGTTTAATCATGTACATAAAAAGATTTGATTACAACCTAATGGACAAATGTAACTACTAAATTTGTTAGAATATGAAAACTCGTCTTGGTTCACTATAAAAAATAATGAAATTGGTGAAATTTATAAATAAAAGGTTCATGTTTATTTTAAATTATTTTAATTATTAAATATTTTAAAATTATTTTTATTAGCCGACACACCTATCCTAAAATTCCGGGTCCGCCATTGCTCACAACAGTGGTTTAGACATAGTAGTAATAGCATCAATAACAATCAAGCTTGTACCAATTACGTCATCAGTTTTAGGTCTAACAATGTTCCAAACTCTCTTAACAGAGTATTTTATTGTTACGTGTCATCAGTTTTAAGTCTACCAATGTTACAAACTTTCTTAACTGGGAGCGGATCCAGCGCCCCTTCTCTTTCCTGAAAAGTCTTTTATTTTCCTCATTAATCTTTAACGGACGATATCTCACTCGTTTTAAGTCGTTTTTTTTTCACAGTTAGATCAAATTAATTGTGCTCTTCAAAATAATATCCACTTTGATATATTTTTTGAACAAAAAAATTTGAGTCATTTTTTACTAGTCTATACCATATGGATTTGAAATAAGAGCATACCTATTGTATGAAAAGCATACCATGGTGGTATGAACAAACCAAGACTGTAGGATGGTTGAATACATGATAGTAGAAGTATATTAACTTTCATTTACGACTTTTAACATTGTGTACCACAAGATATCATCCCCGTACCAAGGTGGTATTGTGTGATATTTTTTGGTCCTTTATTTTGTTCACCCAGAAATTTGTTGATCCAATAGATCATGATGAACTCGTTCCTTTTGTGCAAAATTTTCAAAAATGAATTAAAAACGAAGAAGATACCATATGGTTACAGTTGGTACGGAGAGGCACGAAAAAAAATTCTAAAAAATATTGAAAATGGATCTCATTTTGTAGAGCACAACTAGTGATGGCAATGGGTCGGGGCGGGGCGGGTACCTCAATACCCATGCTCCCGCCCACGCTATTACGGGTCGGAGCGGGTAATACCCGCGTGGGTACGGGGCAGGGCGGGTTGAGCCACTCTTATATGCTATTTGAAAAAAATACAAGCAAATTTTTACTTTTTATGATAAAACGAAGGGGAAAAGACTTCATGAATGAATAATAATAGTGATAATATAATGGGTAATTGAGTCTATTTAGTTGAAAGATCAAGTCTGACTAGTTGAAGAAAAGCCAAAATAGGAGATATATGAATGGATGGCGTAAGAAATTGACCTAGAACGGGCCAAGAACGGGGTGAGGGGGGGGGGGGGGGGGGGGTGGGGGACAGGGCGAGTCAGAAGTTGATATCCATGCCCTGCCCCATGCTACTGCGGGTCGGGTAATACCCGCCCCATCGCAGGTCGGGTCGGATAATACCCGACGGGACGGGTTCAAATTGCCATCCTTAAGCACAACGTACTCGTTCCATCTGTGCAAAAAAAAAAAAAAAAAAAGTAAAATCCGAGTTCAAACGAAGAAGATATGAGCCGATTAAGAAAACAAGGGGAAAATAAAAATGCATTTAATTCTCCACCTTTAAATCTGAATTTCCTGAATGAAGGGTCCAGATTTAGTTACTGATGGGTGCATAGCGGCTCAAGATAGAGTGCATAACCTTAGGGTGCATAACGATGAGTAAACAAAGTTGGACACTTCTTTTAAGTGGCTGTAGATCTAAGGGTGGAGAATTAAAGGAATTTATTTCTCTAGTTTTTTTGATTGGATCATATCTTCTTCATTCTAACTCGGATTTCAAAATTTTTTTTTCCACAGATGGAACTAGTTCGTTGTGCTCTACAAAATAATATCCATTTTCATTATTTTTTGAGAATTTTTTTTCATACCTCTCGTTTCCAACTCCATACCATATGGTATCTCCTTCGTCTTTTAGTCGTTTTCGTAAATTTTTGCACAGAAGGAACGATTTAATCATATGATCTATTGGATTTAAAAAATTTCTAGGTGAAAAAATTTCATACCTCTCATAACCAACTCCATACCATACATACTATACCACCCTGGTATGGGGTGGTATTTTTCATACCATATGATATGCTATTATTTAATACCAGTCAATACCATATGGTACAGTTAATATCATATGGTATAGACTAGTAAAAATTGACAAATTTTTTTGTTCCAAAAAATATCAAAGTGGATATCATTTTGACGAGCACAATTAATCTGATATAACTGTGCAAACAAAATTTAAATTCCAACTTAAAACGAGTGAAAATCATCCGTTAAAGATTAAGAGAAGGAAAATTAAAGCTTTTTCGAGGAGAGAGAAGGAAGCGCTGATGTGGCAGATTCTTATTGGATTATGCATGGGGTTACACCACAAGGTTACTGACTGGATCTGTTCCCGTGCATTATGCACTATATCTTGAGCCCTCTTAACTGAGTATTTTATTGTTACCTTTTTTATTTTATTTTAAGGAAAAAGTGGCTCAGCGAGAAGAGGATTGTACCATGAGAGAAGCAAGGTTGTCGTCAGTGCGTTGTAACAGAGGTAAGGTGAAAATGAGAACACTCACGGGTGATGTCAAGAGAGGATAAGAGTTATACAAACAAAACTACTCAGGAACCCCCTACAAGCGACACCCTAGAGAAGTCACCCAATAAAGTTGAAAGACTAACTCTAGGAAGGACAATAGCAGTGCTTTAAGCACCACTCATAATACTTAGAAATGGCTAAGTAGCTAACCAAGTCATTCATTTTGAGTATTCTCCTCCATGTTCGTGCAATGCATACAATGCCGTCAAAATTAGGGCTGCTATACAATGTCGGTTCGGTTAAATTGGTTCGAATTGATTCGATCGTGGTCCGTCTTTTCAGGAATATGAGGACCGAAGAAGAGATTGGATACAGTCTGGTCTTGATCCGGTCCGATCTTGATTCAGTCCGGTCCCAAGTCGGTCTTGATTTTAGATAGAGCTTGTGGGGATTTGAGTGGCCTAAGGCCTGAAAGGGTGAGGAGTTGGTTAGGTTTTGGGTGTTGGGCTCTCTTATCCGGTCTTTACCTGTAATTGGTCCGGTCCCGAACGATTTTAACCTCAAATCTAAACCCGAAAACGAGATTGGATTGTTTGTCCTCCAATCCCAGTCCGTTCTCGGTTTGGGTTATACAGTTCGATTTCGGGTAAAATCAAAAATTTCTAACCAAATTGAAATAGCCAGCCCTAGTCAAAATCGTGATTCTATGTATAAGCGGTTTGGTGACCTAAAAACATAAAACCAATGTTGTCATAACCGAATCGGATTATAAGCCAGTATAGCGAATGACTCATACTTTACTGGTTTAACCGATATTAAGTCGTTAAAAATTGTTAACGAACTGGTACCTTATAAAAGTTTATTTCCAGAAGTTTTAAGATGATAGTGCTTTTTTATTCTTAGAAAAGTGTAGAACCAACTTCAATGCAAGTTCGCAAATTTGGAGACTTCCATCCCCAAATTTGGAGATTGTCCATATTTTCTTCATTTTGGCTCCAATACTACCATCCCCAAAATTGGGGATCTTCCTTTTTTAGTATTTATTTACTTAAAAATGTACTTATTATCATCTTAATATAATTTGTTCATGTTAATTTTTGTATAGTTTGTCATCATTTTTAAATACGAATTTTTCTATAGAATTTATTTTAATTCTGAGACCGAAGTTTTAAATAAAAATGATAAATCATTTGAAATAAACCCTTACTTAATCTCATAAATAATTACCTAAACAATTCCCTAGTTAAACCCCTAATTAATCTCATAATTAATTATCAAGAATAAAAAAACCCATTAAACTCCTGATTAATGGCCCCCACCACCAGATTTCCGCATCCCAATTTTTCCGGGAATCCGCATTCCCTTCCCCATAATTGGCGATTGTCGCCATTAATGGCGAACATATCATAAATGTCGAACGCGTTGGAGTCAGCCTTAGCCTTACTCTTGCAGCGGCCCCAAGGTAAGGAAAGAACAAAAAAATCAAATCTCTTCATCTTTCTTCTTTTATTTCCCTCTTCTGTGATTTTTTTCTTCTTAGTTCTTTCCCTTTCTTCTACTAGAGTGTGGCTTCCTGGTGGTGCTACGTAGGCCTGTAAGCATTACCTTAGATATCCACTGCCTCGCCCGTCCCGACCCTGACTCTCAGGATCGGGGCGGGTTAAGTTTATCTACAGGGTCAGTTTAGTGTCGGGTCACTTTTTGATCCTATGACCCATAATGCCTTGAATTCCTCATACCAACATATTGGACTTGTTTGCAAGCTTTTAAAAGTTTCAGTACTATAATGTAAGAGACAAAATATAAAGGTACCAACGTAATTTTCCACCAAATTTTTTGGACCTATTTGTACAAAAAATTAAAATTTCGATATTAAATTGTAAGAAAAAAATAATTGAGTACCAAAATGTAATTTTTTAAAATCAGTTGTGATTGCCTAGGGTCGACATTTGACCCGTCCCTACTCGACCCAACCCTAAAGGGCTAGACAGGGTCAAGAAGGAATGAGGGGCGGGGCGGGTCAGTTTTTAAAGTTGACCTTGCAGGAACGGGTGAGATAGGATCATGGGCAATTTTCAATCCTAGTGCTACGGCTGCTTGGAGGCAAGGTGCGCGGTTGGAATACGATGGCTGATGGCGTGGAGCGGTGGGAAATATGGTGAACGCCTGATGTGGAGCGGCGATCTAGTGGTGCAATAGTGGCACGGATCAATAGTGGAGGATCGAAAAACACAGTGAAATGATGAGAAGAGAGTCGACGACGATTATGTTCAACCCATCCTTTCAATTTTTTATCTACGCTTTCAAATTTAAAAACTTACGTTTTTATCATTGTTATTAAAATCAACCAGGACCAATCGGTCAGTCCGACTCGAAACCCTTCAAAAGGCACTACGTTTGGAAAGGTCGATCGGTGAGTGGCAAACCCATGTATCTCACAGAAACAACTGTCTCTTGGAAACTAGAAAGCTTCAAGGTTGTGTTCTTGTACAAAACAGATTCACCCCAAAAATATATCTCACACTTTGAAGGATTTCATTTTAAGTCAGATAAGAGCTAAAAATCTTTGACACACTTTGAATGATTTCATTTTAAGCCAAATAAGAGATAAAAAATCTTTGAGAACTTCTTTAACTTTCTTAATTGCTTGTGCATTGCCTACTATAAACACCAAAATATCATCATCAAAACCAAGATTATTTAATCTAACTTTCTTGCACGTAGGGCGATATGATATTTTTCTTGTTGGAGCAGACCTAATTAGCATAGAAGATAATCTCTCCATGGCAAGAGTAAACAAATAGGGGATGGTGGGTCCCCTTGTCTATCTCTACTTAGATCACCCAATTCGCCCCTCTGCCCTCTACGTACCCGCTCCAAATCGCCAAAACGCGATTTTTCGGGCGTTCGTCAAAAAAACGCGAACTACTTTTCATGAGAGCGCGACTTTGGATTTTGAGAGCGCGTTCTCTCGACGAACTCGGAAGGACAACATTGATCTTCTTCCTCTTCTTGTCGTTTGTCCACTTGAATTACATTTTGAACCTAATCGCCACAACCAAGACTCTGTTCAGCTATTGGGTCAAGTCTCTCTGGTCTCTAAAGATCGATCAAGAGGAAAGGGGAGAAGGAAATCTGCGAGTTCTATGATTCCTTGGCGTTAGAGCTGCATGCAGTAACACCAAAGCCAACAGTGGGGAAGTGCTGCTTGGAATTTGTTGTTTGTGGTCGAATGATGAGGCAGGGGAGAGCTTCTTATAGTTCTGCGTTTCTGGATAGCAGATCCTGCAATTGGGTGGAGAGCTCCGATCGGCAAAAGGAAAGGTGAACGAAGAGGGCTTCTCACCATAATCTGCATAGAGATTTTCTAAAATTTATTTCTTACCTTCCTCATTGGTGATTGATTGATTGAATCAAAGAGATGTTCTTATCACTTTAATTGTTCTGCTCCAGAAGAGGAAGGAAGGTAAAGGGGGAAGAGAGAGAGAGAGCAGAAAATGGTGGGTTGAGGAAAGTCTGGAAAGATGCGAAGAGATAAGAGAGATGTTTCTCTAGTTTGTGGGACTTCTTTTTATATTATAGTAATAATTCTATAATTATTCCAATTGTTTAGCTGGTGAATATAAGCAGATATGTTGACTAAATTAAAGTTGTTCTTTCACAAACTGCAAGTACATTGGTAGTGGTGGTGTATCATAGAACAAGTAATAGTAATATGCAATTATTCACATCACATAAACTTATTTCGTAACATTAAGTTGTGAATATTGCTCTTATTTTATTTAATATATTTCCAGCAAAAAAATATTAATATATTGAATAATAATTAATTAATATAATATTGACGCTCTATGCACGCTTTCAATATTGAATTCTTCAAAAGTTAACGCTCTGACGCTCTCGCTCCCGCTCTCGCTCCCGCTCTCGCTCCACGCTCTGGTTACCTAAATCTCTACCCGAGCTTTGAAGAAAGCACACAAACCACCATTTAAATTAAAGTTAAAATATGTTGTCTGAACTCAGATTTTGTTCCACCTTACAAACCTCTCTGGAAACCCATCGAGTTCATCATTAAGAAATTGTATTTCTAATCAAATGAATCAAACGCTTTTATTATAGGGTTTTTTACTAAAATGTAGTGTTTTAGGAAAAAAATGCCCAATATAACATTATTCAAATAATATTTTCAAAACTATGGTATATTTATGTTAATTGGGGCGCGTTAGCATCAATTCAATTTGCTAATAATAATAACATAAACAGGGGTGAGATAAACGAAAACTGAGGCGGTCAATTGGGGCATCCGGGTCTCAAATGGTGTTTATCAATTATTTGGCCTCCAGCCCTCCACCATTTTGGAACCATTAATTAGGGTTGAGAAACGGTGCGGTCTGGTCCAGATCAGACCATATATACGGTCTGTTGTCCAGATCGAGAGGCTAAAGTATAGACCAAAGACCATACCACAGACTATACGGTCCGGTCCAGACCACGCCTGTGCGGTTTGGTTCGGTCTGGTCCAGATAGACCACACTCAACGAAAACTGAATAATTTGTTGAGTCAACCACACAAAAAATTGAACCAATAACCAAGAAAAATAATTGTTATTTTCCTTAAAACATTAATCCTAACATGCATGAATAATTTTGATACTCTAAATCTTAGTACATAACAAAGATACAAAGTAAAAACATCCCAGCTTGAACTATAACATCATAAACATTAACATAATGTCATATGGAGACACTATTATATCTACTCTCTGGTTAAATGTGGTTGTGAATGAAGGAGGGAAGAGATTCACAAAATTAAGGTTGAGACTTGGGTGTCGTTGTGGGAGTTTGGAGAGTGGTCGAATGGGCTGTTAACACGTATTGACAAGTCAGTTGGGTCCACGGTTTGGTCCGGTAAACCGCGGTCTAGACCAGACCAGACCAAGAGATCAAATCATAAAATAATACAGACCATGGACCAGACCAGACCAGACCAGACCATACTTCACGGTCTACGGTCCGGACCAAACTGTACGGTACGGTTTGGACCACGGTTTTTCTAACGGTCTGGTCTATTTTCCCAGCCCTACCATTAATTGTCGCACGAATGAGGGATAGTTTATTAACTCTTTTTTTTATTTTTTTTATAATTCTTCTTCCTTTATGAGCCATTTAGTTGTAATGGTAGTTATTTGGTGCATGCACTGTAACGTCACATTTAAGGGAATATATATTTTTGACAAGTCGGTTTATACCGTGACATAGGTTTACTAAGTGGTTCTGATTAGGATACAACTCGTGTATGTCAATATATGTTGGTTTTAATAAAATATGTAGGAAAATTAAAAAATTGTTGATATGACTTGAATCGGACTATCAGCCGCTACGACTGGTAATCGGGGGTCTCGCTGATATGTTCACGAAGCCGGTTCCACATGGCAAGTTCCAACACTGCTTGGACTTGCTGAATGTCTTGAGTGGGTGACTCCGCCCTACGGGGCATTGATGGCGGGAGAGAGAGAAGGAGCAGAGTACATCAGAGATTTCAGAGGAAGAGGATTCAAGTCAAGGTGGAGATTTGTTGATATGACTTGAATCGGACTATCAGCCGCTACGACTCCCCTGGCCCACGGTGTACGGGCTCAATGTTATTTGGGTTTGGGTTCTGGGCCTGGTCTGTAATCGTTTCCTTTGTCAGATTGGATTAGGTTTAGACCCACATGGAGAAGTACTATAAATACTTCTCATACTCTTCTGTAATCTGTAATCTCCTTGATATAGTGAAATCGGTTCTCTCTCGCCCGTGGACGTAGCTAACACACATCGTGTTAGTGAACCACGTAAATCGTGTGTCGTGTTTTCGATTCTCGCTTTCGTATTCTTGCTTTGTCGATTCCGGCGATTTCCCGATCCGTAGCAGCGCGTTTATAACAAGTGGTATCAGAGCCGCAGCTGGAAATCAGGCTAGGGTTTTCGATTCAGAAGAATGACGTCGGTGAACATGAAGATCGAAAAGTTCACGGGGAAGAACAGCTTCGCTATATGGCAGATCAAGATGCAGGCTTTATTGAAACAGCAAGGCTGTGGGGGCCGCTGTCTGCGAAACAGAAGAAGGCAGCGGTCGATGACGATGAGTGGAATACCCTGGAGGAGAAGGCCCACTCGACCATCATGTTATCGTTGTTTGATGACGTCATTATTGAAGTCGCTGCTGAGAAGACTGCCGCGGGCTTGTGGTTGAAACTGTAGAGTCTGTATATGACGAAGTCTCTAACCAACAAGCTGCATCTCAAGCAACGGTTGTTCAGCTTGAGGATGCAAGAAGGTACGCCTTTGAGGGAACATCTCGAACAGCTTAACTCTATTTTGCTGGATCTGCGTATGATAGACCGTTATTTACACATGTTTTTACCCCTGCTCTTACTCCGTTTGAGGTGTTGATTCTCGTGTTTTAGGCCGATTTCATGCTAGGTTGTGCTTGTTTGTGATATTTCAGGTCCTAGTACGTGAATGGAGGCTTGGGAGCGAGTTTGGGGTCGATTGGACGAGGATCGGATGCAAGGCAAGGTTCCAATGAAGTCGCACGGGCACAAGTGAAATCCGCACGGCCGTGCAACATACAATTCTGGCCGTGCGGGATTGTGCGTGGGCACGCACGGGATTGTGCGTGGCCACGCACGGCCGTGCAACATACAATTCTGGCCGTGCGAGTTGATTGAGGTTCGAATTATTGATACGCCGCGTTTTGGAGTGCACGGCCGTGCACCCTGGCCGTGCGAGTCGGGAATTGCTGTTTAAAACCCGATTTTCAGCCAAAGGAAGAGGGAGAGCTAGGTTTTGGATCCCAAACACCCAAGGGACGAACCCTAGAGAGAGAGAGCGACTTGGGAACATTCTTGGAGCTATTTTGGAGGATTTCTTCGCCATTGGAGCTCGGGAATCAAGCCCGGACTTGAAGACTGATCATCTGAAGATTCTTACTGCAGTCTCTCTCTTCTCTATGGAGTAACTTCCCTTCACTTAGGTTTTGAGGAACCCTAGCTATGTTTGTTTGATTGGATGATTGTATGAGTACTCTGACTTGATAATCTTGAGTTCATATTCAATCTATGCATGTTTTCACGATTCAATTCTGCTTTAGTCGAGATTATTGATTCTGCTTTGATCCTATTAGAGCGAATACCTGATTAGGTCAATAGAGCACCATAGATTGATAGTAGTGGATCGATTGCTTTAGTCGAGGGTTGATTCACTGCTTTGTATCGATTGAGAACCTCATTCGATAGAGGGAGTCTAGTTCAGAACGCCTTGATCGATTGTTCTAGAGAAGGATACGTCCCTCTAGGCAATTGACTCAAGAGGGCCTTGTTCCTTTACTCGAGACTCAAGGTCTAGTCAAGGATTCTCCGCATTGTGAATGAAGTGAAACAAGTTAGAAATCATCGATCGTTAATCTGGTTAGTGGCTAGGGGGAATCATACCTAAGTGAGTTCCCAACCTGTAATTAGATTAACTTTAACTGTAGTTTGCTAGAGTAGTTTTAGTTCTTTCATCTTAATTTGTTTTGCTAGATAATGAACTGAAGCTGAGTAATAGTAACTCTAGAGACCCGTGGATTCGATATTTATTACTTGAGCCACTATACTACAGTCCCTTTCATTGGTTACACTTGGCCATTGTTAGGAGTTGTGTTTTAGCGAGTCAAGTTTTTGGCGCCATTGCCAGGGACGGCTAGGTTGTTGAAGAAAAGTTCTGTTACTCTAGCTTTTCTTTTCGCTTTGTTTTCTTTGTCCCACTTGTGCCTTCACGGGTTTGCTTGCTTGAGTGTGTGCAGGTAGTGCATGACCCGTAGCCAGTCAGGAGGTTTACTGCCGTTGGATCCAGAGCTTGAACGCACTTGCCGCCAACTTAGGAGACAGCAGCGAGTTAGACTGGTTATGGGAGAGCGCATAGACGGCCACTTGACCAGTGATTCTGAGGAAGAGTACGAGATGGAGGGCGAAGACATCCTACAACCGGGGAATGCTCGACAGGCTCCCCCGGTGAATCAGCATCCACCACCACCGCCGGGTCCCACCTTGGAGTACTACTACACTCCACGGATTGCTGACATCCGCCCGGTCATCCTCTATCCACCCATCCCAGCAAATAACTTCGAGATCAAGCCAGGCTGGATTCAGCTCATCACATCCTCTATCCAGTTCCATGGCTTGAAGGATGAGGAAGCCCGGGCACACCTTTCCCGTTTTCTGCAGCTGACAAACGGGTTCAAGCTGAATGGTGTTCCGGATGATGCAATCTTCCTTCACCTCTTCCCCCATTCTCTGGCGGGGAATGCTAAGAGGTGGTTGGAGACCCAGCCCCCACTGTCCATCACTTCTTGGGACGATCTGGCGGATAAGTTCGTGCACAGATATTATCCGGCATCGAAGACTACTGAGATTCAGCGGGAGATCACTCACTTCCGCCAAGAGCCAGATGAGTCCCTTCGTGATGCATGGGAGCGGTACATGGGATACTTCTGGCAGTGTCCCCATCATGGCTTCAGCGATGCTTTCACAGTGGGGAACTTCTACAGTGCCATCACCCCAGACAGCCAGAGGGTGATCGAGTCTCTATGCCCAGGAGGGGATATCCTTACTAAGACTCCACCCGAGCTGAACCAGATGATCAGTACTTTGGCTGCCCGCGATCATTCCTGGGGGCAGAGCAGCAGAGGCAGGCACTCCCGGGACCGTGGTGTGCATGCTATGGAGGCCAGATCCGGGTTAGAGCAGCAGGTGGCTGAGTTGGTGCAGACACTGAAGCAGCCTAACAGTCTCCTTCCGGGCCGAGGTGTAGTTGCGCCTCCAGTAGCTCAGTGCCAGTGGTGTGAGAGTCCAAACCATCTGGTGGAGGACTGCCAGGCTATGCGGGAGTCCTCTACTCCCCAAGAACAGTTGGCCTTCATCGCCAATGCTCGGCGCCTCGATCCATACAGTAACACATACAATGAGGGATGGCGCCAGCATCCCAACTTCGCCTGGAGCAACAACACCAATAAACCACCTGGTTTCCCAGCACCAGCAGGTGGTTTTCAGCAGAGGCAGCCTTTCCAGGCTAGACAGGGGCAGCCATTCCAGCAGCCCCAGCGTCAGTATGCCGAGCCAGCAGCAGAGCCAGCTCCCGATAATCAGATGACCGAGCTGAAGAACGTTTTGGCGGCATTCATGACCACCAGCCAGGCGAATATCACGAGGATGGATCAGGCCATAGCTTCACTGGAGGCAGGGCAGAGAAACCAGGGTGCCATTCTGCAAGATTTGCAGAACCAGGTTGGCGCCATAGCTCGCCAGATTACTACTCGGGCCCCGGGGACTCTACCTGCCACCACGGTCCCCAATCCACGGGACTCGCATGAGACAGCACATGCCATTTTCACCCTGAGCGGCAGGCCTACATCAGCTGATCCTGCCCCGACCAGGCAGGAGGAACCACTACCTGCTTCAGCACTTCCAGCCGGTGATGCAGAAGTGCGGGTGGAGAAGAAAGCCCCTGCTCCCAAGCCACAACCAGTGGTTAAGGAGCATGTGCCCCAGCTACCCTTCCCCACTCGCCTACACAAAGACAAGCTGGAGACTGAGTTTGCCAAGTTTATGGCAATGTTGAAGAAGCTCAACATCAGCGTACCATTTGTGGAGGCACTGTCGAAGATGCCCAAGTACGCAAAGTTCATGAAAGATCTCTGCACCAACAAGAAGAAACTTGGGGATCTCTCGACAGTGCTGCTGAGCGAGGAGTGTTCTGCCATCCTGCAGAACAAGCTGCCCGAAAAGCGCAAGGATCCAGGGAGTTTTACTATCCCTCTTTCTATTGGCAGCATGCATGTAGGAAAGTCCTTGGCGGACCTAGGAGCTAGCATCAATGTCATGCCATATAGATTGTTCAAAAAGCTAGACCTAGGTGAACTTAGCCCTACTAGGATGAGCATTCAGCTAGCTGATCGTTCCGTGGTGCATCCTAGGGGTATCATAGAAGATTTGCTTGTTAATGTTGGTGCATTCACATATCCTGTTGATTTTGTTATCCTGGACATAAATGATGATGTGGATGTACCTTTGATTCTGGGTAGACCATTTCTTGCCACCGCCAAGGCACTGATTGATGTGCATGATGGTAAACTGATCTTGCGTGCTGGAAATGAACAGGCTGTTTTTCCTGTGACTGAGTTTGATCATTGTGCTATGATTTCTGTATCGCCTGTGCATGCTATTTCTGACCAGATACACGAGCCTGTCGTGTATCCTTCTGCACCTCTCATTTTGCAGGACCCGCCTATCATTCCTCCGTCGCCACTCCGTCCAGCCTCGCCTTCGAACAAAAAGCTCAAGGAGGAGTGGCGGCCGAAGCCGCAGGTGGCTAAGTCTGAACGGAAGAAAGGTGGAGACCACTATGAGCTGGTCCCACCCCCTGCACCACGACCACCCTGGCCATCCGAGTACTCACTCGCCTGCATCTTGCCGGATGGCCAGGTCGAGCTGACCGATGCTGGTGGTCGCAACCGTCGGGTGCACGGTCACCACCTGAAGCTGTACCTCAAGAGCGATGTGGATCCGCTCTTGGAGGCACCTGTTCCTGCACCTCCCTGAGTATCCACCATGGGCGTCCGGCTCACGACGTGAAAGAAGCGCTTGTTGGGAGGCAACCCAACCAGTCGGTTTGCATTTCTTTCCCTATTTCTCTTCGGTTGAGTCAGTTTTGTTCTTTGATTTTAGAGTCCATAACTCAACTTTTGCGAGATTTTGTGTGGTGTTTGTGTTTCGACCACTCTCTCCTCAGGGAATGCACCGCCTGCCTCGTCCACCGCCATTCACCCTTGATCTGGTAACTTTGTTCTACCCTCCTTATCTTTTCTCCATTGAGGGCAATGTCGATCTTAAGTGTGGGGGGGGATGTTTATCTTTTGACTGCATTAGATCTGTTTGTGTGTGCTTGGAGCCTAGTCCACTGTCCAAATTTTAAATTTGAGGGCTCCAAGTACGTGTTCCTTGCAATTGCCTGCTCAGTATGCTTTGAATTGACAGTCTCTGTAGTGATTTGCAACCTAGGGAGGTAGTGTAGCACTATGGAGGATGTTGATGCATTTAAGAAGTCTCATTTCTTCTTCATAGTGTGTTGGTTGATTGAGTGAATTAGTGATCTTAGGACCCTTGAATTGTGTGGTGTTGTGGACTCTCTGCCTGTCATGGACTCTTGTATCATGTTTTGAATATAACAGGTGCTCGAAAATGTGCTTTAAAATGACGTCTCCCGTGCGAATAGGGCGAAAGTGTGTAAGGGGAGACGGGAATCCGTTCCCAATTTCCACCTACTACCTCCAGCCCCCTTACATGTCTTTCCCCCGCACGAGGCTCGAGACAACTGCTCCTGGCATGGCCGGTAAGAGCCGGGCTCCCGCAAAACCTTTGCTAGGTGGGAGCCCCCGTTTTCTGCAAAAACAGGTTGGAACCCTTGAAAAAAGAAAAACAGAAAAACAGAAAAACAAGCAAAAAGAAGAAAGAAAAGGGGTTCCAACCATCTTCAAGAAGGAAATCGAGCACCTTGAAAAATGTGAGTCCATGATCTTTTGTTTTTGAGAGTCTCTTCATCCACGATTCATTTGTCCTCTGTTCACTGTTTGCCATGATGCTGACTCGAGACTAGTGCTCTCGCCGAAGAAGCTATGAGATGACTTGTGCGTCGGTTGACCTCGTAAGTTGCTAAATGATCTAGGAAGTCCTCTACCTACGATCGAGGTTGTTTGTTGCTAATAGAGGTCTGGAGAGTTGCATTGGTTTGAGTTAGGTTTGCTTGGGGACAAGCAAACGGTTAAGTGTGGGGGAGTTTGATAGACCGTTATTTACACATGTTTTTACCCCTGCTCTTACTCCGTTTGAGGTGTTGATTCTCGTGTTTTAGGCCGATTTCACGCTAGGTTGTGCTTGTTTGTGATATTTCAGGTCCTAGTACGTGAATGGAGGCTTGGGAGCGAGTTTGGGGTCGATTGGACGAGGATCGGATGCAAGGCAAGGTTCCAATAAAGTCGCACGGGCACAAGTGAAATCCGCACGGTCGTGCAACATACAATTCTGGCCGTGCGGGATTGTGCGTGGGCACGCACGGGATTGTGCGTGGCCACGCACGGCCGTGCAACATACAATTCTGGCCGTGCGAGTTGATTGAGGTTCGAATTATTGATACGCCGCGTTTTGGAGTGCACGGCCGTGCACCCTGGCCGTGCGAGTCGGGAATTGCTGTTTAAAACCCGATTTTCAGCCAAAGGAAGAGGGAGAGCTGGGTTTTGGATCCCAAACACCCAAGGGACGAACCCTAGAGAGAGAGAGAGCGACTTGGGAACATTCTTGGAGCTATTTTGGAGGATTTCTTTGCCATTGGAGCTCGGGAATCAAGCCCGGACTTGAAGACTGATCATCTGAAGATTCTTACTGCAGTTTCTCTCTTCTCTATGGAGTAACTTCCCTTCACTTAGGTTCTGAGGAACCCTAGCTATGTTTGTTTGATTGGATGATTGTATGAGTACTCTGACTTGATAATCTTGAGTTCATATTCAATCTATGCATGTTTTCACGATTCAATTCTGCTTTAGTCGAGATTATTGATTCTGCTTTGATCCTATGAGAGCGAATACCTGATTAGGTCAATAGAGCACCATAGATTGATAGTAGTGGATCGATTGCTTTAGTCGAGGGTTGATTCACTGCTTTGTATCGATTGAGAACCTCATTCGATAGAGGGAGTCTAGTTCAGAACGTCTTGATCGATTGTTCTAGAGAAGGATACGTCCCTCTAGGCAATTGACTCAAGAGGGCCTTGTTCCTTTAGTCGAGACTCAAGGTCTAGTCAAGGATTCTCCGCATTGTGAATGAAGTGAAACAAGTTAGAAATCATCGATCGTTAATCTGGCTAGTGGCTAGGGGGAATCATACCTAAGTAAGTTCCCAACCTGTAATTAGATTAACTTTAACTGTAGTTTGCTAGAGTAGTTTTAGTTCTTTCATCTTAATCTGTTTTGCTAGATAATGAACTGAAGCTGAGTAATAGTAACTCTAGAGACCCGTGGATTCGATATTTATTACTTGAGCCACTATACTGCAGTCCCTTTCATTGGTTACACTTGGCCATTGTTAGGAGTTGTGTTTTAGCGAGTCAGCGTAATATAGATGTTCAAGTTGATGACGAGGATGCTGCCCTAATCCTGCTGGTTTCTTTGCCGAGTTCATATGAGAATTTCGTTGATTCTTTTATTGCCGGTAAAGAAAGCGCGTCGTTGGAGGATGTCAGGTATGCTCTTCACACGAGAGAGATCAGACATAAGGCGTGCAGATCTGGTACAGGTGGTGAGGCATCGGGTTTGGTTGTTACAGGTGGAAAGGGAAAGAAGAAATCTGGTAAAGGGAATTCGAGCAAGAATTCCAAGGGTCCCGGTCCACAGCCAGGTGATGCTTGTCACAACTGTAAGGAAGTGGGGCATTGGAAGTACAACTGTCCCAAGAGAAGAGGGCAACAGAAGAAACAAGGTTCAGTTGCCGTGGCAGAAGTGGACAACAGTTCTGAAGACGATCTCGCCTTGGCTGTAGATGAGAAGGCGCATCGGGTGATGTGTGATTTCTGGATACTGCAGCCTCATACCATATGTCTCCGAACAGGGATTGCTTCACAACCTACGAGCAGATAGATGGTGGTGACGTGGTCATGGCTAATGGAGCTGTCTGCAAGGTTTTTGGAATCGGGTTCATAAAGGTTCGGACACATGATGGTTCGTTCTGTACCGTGAATGATGTCAGGCATGTTCCACGAATGACAAAGAACCTGATCTCCTTGAGTCTACTCGACAGCAAGGGTTTCAGCTTCAAAGGAAAAGGTGGAGTTGTGTATGTCTGCAAAGGTTCAAGGAAGGTGCTGAAGGGCGTGAAGCGTGGAACCTTGTATGCATTACAAGGGTCTGTGTTGTCTGGTTCTGCTGCAGTTGCATCGTCTCAGGTTCATCAGGAAGATATGACCACTCTCTGGCACATGAGACTGGGGCATATGAGTGAACGGGGATGCAAGTTCTGTCGAAGAGGGATCTTCTTTGCGGGCACAAGGTGCAGGATTTGGAATTCTGCGAGCATTGTGTGTTTGGGAAGCTACATCGTAGCAAGTTTCCCAAGAAGGGTATCCACCGGACGAAGGGGATACTGGATTACCTCCACTCCGATTGTTGGGGTCCTTCACGAGTTGAATCCATTGGAGGCAGCAGGTATTTTCTGTCTATTATTGATGATTATTCGAGATTTACTTGGATTTTCATGATGAAGCAGAAAAATGAGGCTTTCACGAAGTTCAAGCAGTGGAAGACATTGGTGGAGAATCAGACCGGTAAGAAGATCAAGAAGCTGCGAACGGACAATGGTCTGGAGTTCTGTAATTCTGAGTTCAACGAATTCTGCAAGGATGAAGGGATTGCCCGTCATCGGACTGTTAGAGATACACCCCAGCAGAATGGCGTTGCAGAAAGGATGAACCAGACATTGTTGGAGAGAGCACGGTGCATGCTCTCTAATGTTGGACTAGAGAGAAGATTCTGGGCAGAAGCAGTAAACATGGCGTGCTTCCTGATCAACCGTGGACCTCACAAAGGTATCGAGTTGAAGACTCCTTATGAAGTGTGGTATGGTAAGCCTGCTGATTACTCTTCACTGAAAGTCTTTGGGTGTCCTGTTTATTATCATGTGGATGAGGGTAAGCTGAACCCAAGGGCAAAGAAGGGTGTATTTGTGGGTTACGGAGATGGAGTTAAAGGATTTCGAGTCTGGTCACCTTCTGAGCATCGAGTTATGCTTAGTAGAAATGTGATATTTGATGAGAAGTCTATGTTTAACCCCATGTTGAAGGTTACTGTTGTTGAAGGTAGCAGGAATGTTGATAAGCAGGTGGAGCTGCAAACTCTTAATGAGAGTGAGTTTGAGCACCAAGGTGGAGAAGATCAACATGATGAGGATGTCTCTGCAGAGCCAGAAACTTCAGAGTCCAGTGCACGAGCTAAACAGTCTATTGCTTCTGGTAGACCGAAGAGAGCGACTGCAGGAGTACCTCCACAGAGGTATGGCTTCAAGGACATGGTGGCGTATTCATTTCAGGTTGCTGAGGAAGTGGATGCAGGAGAGCCACAGTCCTATAGAGAAGCAGTTTCGGGTGGTGAAGCTGATCAGTGGCTTGCCGCAATGGGAGATGAGATGGAATCCCATGACAGGAATCAGACTTGGGAGCTAGTCAAACGACCACAGGGAAGGAAGATTGTTACAAACAAGTGGATCTACAAGAAGAAGGAAGGAATCACTTCTAAAGAGGGCATGAAATTTAAAGCTCGGGTGGTTGCAAGAGGCTTCTCGCAGAGGGAAAGAGTTGACTACAATGAGATTTTCTCACCAGTGGTCAGACACACTTCGATCAGAGTGCTACTAGCAATAGTGGCACATTATGACTTGGAGCTCGAACAGCTAGACGTGAAGACAGCTTTCCTGCATGGAGAGTTAGAAGAAGAAATTTACATGACTCAGCCAGAAGGATTCGAGGTTCCCGGAAAAGAAGACTATGTTTGTAAGCTGAAGAAGTCCTTGTATGGACTTAAGCAATCTCCGAGGCAGTGGTACAAGAGATTTGACAGTTACATGCTTGAGCTGGGCTACAACAGAAGTCCATATGATTGTTGTGTATATCACAACAAGGCAGAGGATGGTTCGATGATATATCTAGTTCTGTATGTAGATGATATGCTCATAGCTGCGAGGTCAAAGTCTGATATCCAGAAGTTAAAGGGGCTTCTCAGTGCTGAGTTTGAGATGAAGGATTTGGGAGCTGCTCAGAAGATCTTGGGTATGGAGATTTACAGGGACAGGTAGAAGAAGAAGCTTTTCTTGTCACAGAAGAGCTACATCCAGAAGATACTGTCGAGGTTTGGCATGTCTTCAGCAAAGCCCTTAAATACTCCTAGTGCTTCAAATGTTCATCTATCCTCAGCGTATGCACCGCAGTCAGAGGCTGAGAAGGAGTACATGTCGAGAGTCCCATATGCTAGTGGAGTAGGTAGCTTGATGTACGCTATGGTATGCACTAGACCTGATCTTGCACATGCTATTAGTATTGTCAGCAGGTTCATGATACAACCTGGGAAGGAGCATTGGCAGGCTGTGAAGAGGATCTTCCGGTACCTTAAGGGTACACCTAATGTGGGGATTAGCTTCGGAAGTGATACAGAGTGCTTGGTGTCTGGGTATTCTGACTCGGACTATGCTGGAGATGTTGACACAAGGAGATCGATGACCGGTTATGTATTCACTCTTGGGAGTTCTGTAGTGAGTTGGAAGGCAACTCTGCAGTCGGCGGTGACATTGTCTACTACTGAGGCAGAGTATATGGCGTTGACAGAAGCTGCTAAGGAGGGAATATGTTTGAAGGGACTGGTTGGTGATCTGGGTCTACATCATGATCAGGCAGTGGTGTATTGCGACAGTTTGAGTGCAATATGCTTGGCCAAGGATCAAGTCCACCATGAGAGGACTAAGCACATCGACGTGAGGTATCATCTCTTGAGGACAGAGAAGAGGATTAAGGTGAAGAAGGTTGGCACCACGGATAATCCTGCTGATATGTTCACGAAGCCGGTTCCACATGGCAAGTTCCAACACTGCTTGGACTTGCTGAATGTCTTGAGTGGGCGACTCCGCCCTACGGGGCATTGATGGCGGGAGAGAGAGAAGGAGCAGAGTACATCAGAGATTTCAGAGGAAGAGGATTCAAGTCAAGGTGGAGATTTGTTGATATGACTTGAATCGGACTATCAGCCGCTACGACTCCCCTGGCCCACGGTGTACGGGCTCAATGTTATTTGGGTTCGGGTTCTGGGCCTGGTCTGTAACCGTTTCCTTTGTCAGATTGGATTAGCTTTAGACCCACATGGAGAAGTACTATAAATACTTCTCATACTCCTCTGTAATCTGTAATCTCCTTGATATAGTGAAATCGGTTCTCTCTTGCCCGTGGACGTAGCTAACACACATCGTGTTAGTGAACCACGTAAATAGTGTGTCGTGTTTTTGATTCTCGCTTTCGTATTCTTGCTTTGTCGATTCCGGCGATTTCCCGATCCGTAGCAGCGCGTTTATAACACAAATAATAACACTAAATGAATAACACATATATATTACAAATATCAAGTCAATCTTCCTACAAGCTACATCCATATTTAACTGAGACTCTCCATTCATATCCTCAATCAGCCATTTCCTCAAACAACCGGCTCATATGTGGTGGAGTTTGTTCAACATATATTCCTCCAACACAGAAGGAATCAATAAGCTGACAGTCCTCTTGAAAGAGGCATTGTAGAAAGTTGACTCCTTGAATTAATAATCAAACTCGTGATTTGGGCACTCCAAAAAAAAGGTCAGTATACCGCTCCCACGCATAACGTAGTGTCTCATCCTCCTCCTCATCAAAGTGGGCAATCTGCTTCGAAATTAAGCAGTCTTCAAAGGAGGGAAATAGAGAGATAAGCTATAAGGTATAAAATATGTATAGTTACGCATATATCATGGTGTTAATGCTACAACCGTGTTACTTTGTCCTAAATTACCAAACGGTGAAAAATCTAGGAAAAATTCCGTCCAATTTTTTGTGTGAACTTGTTCTGTAAAATTGTTGGCAAAGATATTTGCTAAGAGAATTAGAGAGGTACTCACTTCAGTTATAAGTGGGAACCAGTATGCTTTTGTTAATGGTAGGAGAATAATGAATGATATCCTTATAGCTCAGAAGCTTATTAAGATTGATATAATGAAGACAACAATATTGTGTTTTAGAGAAAAAAAAATACTCAATATAGCATTATCCAAATAATATTACCAAAACTGTGGTGTCTTTATGTTAATTGGGGATTGATATAATGAAGACTACAATATTGTGTTTTAGAGAAAAACAAATACTCAATATAATATAGCATTATCCAAATAATATTACCAAAATTATGGTGTCTTTATGTTAATTGGGGGCGTGTGCGCCCCAATTCAATTTGCTGACAAAAATAAACTAAATAAGGATGAGGAAAACAAAGATTGAGGCGCCAAATAAGAATGACAATGGGGCAGGTCCGGGGCGGGTATCTCAATACCCATACCCGTCCCGTGGCAGGTCGGGTTCAGGTCGGGTAGTTTATCATGGGGCGCGGGTCGGGCAGGTCAATCCAATGTGTATGTAATTTATGTGAAAAACATTAGAAATATTCATTATTTTCATTAAAAGACCAAGAAAGAAACCATTATATAATAAAATGTAGTTAAGTTATTGGAGAAATTGAGGTTTTTACTTATTTGCAACTTTATTATAGCTAAAATATGATGTAATAAGAGGAAAATCCTAAATAATTTGACTAAGATTACATGTAATTTAGACAGGAACGGGTCAAGAATGGGGCGGGTCGGGACAGGTCGGGTCGATAAGAGGTACTCATACCCGCCCCGCCCCACCTACGGAGCGGGTCGGACCTGTCCAAAACAGGTCAAACAGGTCGGGTAAATCGGATCAGGTCAAAATTACCATCCCTAGCGCCAAAGGGTTAAAATTGGGCGTCCCCACCCTAATCAGTGGCGGAGGCAGCCCTATTGGGCATTGTCCCGGGACAGGGGTAAATTTTGGGATGAACAAAAATATTTCATATATGTTTATACGAAGGATGGAACATAACACCTTTGTACTTCGTTACTATATTACAACTCATTATTTATCATAAATTGACAATGATTTAATTATTATACAATAAACGAAATCTCAATTGGAATAGATCTCTTTTCTTTATATGCCTATTCGATTTTTTGCAAGCAATCTTTAAGTAGTCCAGTGGCAGCGCCGATTCCACTAATTTTGATGGCAAGTGTCGATAGAATATTTTCAACTTTGAGCTATCTGAAGAACGAACTTTGAAGTCGAACTCACGATCAGTTTGCTAATGGTTGTTTAGTGAGATTCATTGAAAAAGACTTACTTAAGTGTGTAGACAAAGAATGTATTGTGTGTTTCTTTCGAATATGAAGACTCGTCATGGTTGTTTATGAAAATACCGATGGTAATAGTAGTTATTTTTTATATATGAAAATAAATTATTTAGATATTATTAATTTAATTATATTTATTAAATATTTATATATTTATAATACGAAAAGAGGAGAGGGGTAGTTTCAAATCCTGCCTCCGCCACTGACCCTAATTAGTGTTTCTCATTTATTTTTCCTTCCACCTTTTTGAAACCATTAATTGTTCCATGCATGCGAGATAGTTTACTAACTCATTTTTAAAAATTCTTCTTCCATTATTAGTCATTTATTTGTAATTGTAGTGTTTGGTGCATGCACAATAACGTCACATTTTTAGTTATATGTGCATGGTTGTCATATAGGAGGGCTGGTATAATCAGGTACAAGCGATTATCGAACATAAATCAATTGGAGTATCTTCTACAAAATACTATAAGGCAATGTCAAAATAAACAACTTGTCACGTAAGCCTTTCCTGAACAAGCCATAGATTGCGGAGGGAGTTTATCGTACATTTCTTAATCTCTTTTTTCTTCCACGTCTGTCTTCCAATCTCCTCTCTGAAATCGAAGAACTTCAGCTAAAAGTCGAGATTGATAATCATTCATAATAAATGATTTTGGTGAACCCATCTTTTGATCAAATATATGTATTCTGTTTCATTTTAAGTCAAAAAATCAAAAAATTCTCCTGATTACATGTATTGTCCGAATCCACCATCTAAAATCACAACTTCCAAACCACCCACTTTTTCTTTTATAAAGTATATAATAGTGTTTAGGTAAAGTCCATCTTTGTTGTGATAGAGATGAACAAGAACAAATAAGTTTTAGGGTAATGACTATTTATTAACCAACCCATTTTTGTATTCTTTTTTATTAGCCAAATTTATCGAAATACTAAGAATTAGCTAAATGTTAACTTTCAGTTAACAATTATGTTAGTAATATTAACTTGGCAAGATGATACTGACTTGGAAGAGACACATGAAGGTCAACATTCCAAAATTTTAGTATTTTAACTAAGAAAAGAATTACAAAATTATTAACGATAACGTAAAAATGACTAATATTTGATGCATTGCGAAAAATTTGGCTAATTAATAACATTTTAATAGGTTTGGATAATATAAAAGAATCTGAAAAAGGTTTGGATAAAAAATAGACATTGCCCTAAAATTTAACCAATGTTCTATAGATACCCATTGTTACCGACCCCCTCGTCTCCACCCTATATGAACTACGAGATCACCCCAAGATGTAGGGGTGTTCAAACGAATTGGTTACCGTGGTAACCATATTAACCGGTAGCATTCGGTTAATTTGGATAATTGGTTTGGTTTGGTTAAACAATTTAGCTTATTTGGTTTAGGTGGTTTGGTTGGATTCAACACTGCTAAACAATGAAACCAATTAACTAATTAACGGTACATCTAATATACAAAATTATTTATACTTCCATGCAACCAACCAAACCAAGCATTCGTGATTCGCTATTTTATTTCCATGTGCACAACAAACCAAACATTATGGGTTAAAAATTAAATGGGCCTGCCTATTTACTAAACCAAAACATTTTGGACAACTAGTAGACTTTCGGATTACTTACAATACCATGACAGGCACCTCAAACTATGTATAGTTTAAATGTTTTGTAGGAGAGCTTTAACTTCCCGATGAGTGGTATTAGCATGTATTTATGTTAAAGAGTTTGTTATAAGTGAACTATATTAGGTGCAGAGATGATGAATGAGGTATTAACTCGAATGATGATGATAATCATGGATGATTAGTCTTATTATTATTATAATGATAGTTTATGATAGTAACAACATATGGTTGTGTTTTATTCATTAACAGGACAATTGTTTTCATGTAATGCTATGTTATTTGGTTAATCCGATTATCCGATTAACCAAAGCAATTAAACTTTGTTTTTGTTAATTTGGTTTTCGTGTTAATTTGGACGGTTTGGTTAAGACATTTTATTCCATGGTTAATGAAATTTAGGCTTAATTGGTTAAGACATTTTGTTAATTGGTTATTACCAAAGCAGTCAAAATCGGGATTTTACGTAAAATCGGAATCATAAAATCGTAGGATTTTAAGGTCCATATAAAAATGAAGACGAAATAATTTTAGTAAGGAAAATCATGAATAACACAAAAGCACATAACACTTACAATGATAATTTTTCAAAGTTAATGTTTCAATTTATCATGGTTAATGTTAAGAGGTGGTGAATCGATGATGATTAATACATTGATGTGAATTGATTATATTCAATGATGGTTAGTGTGAGAGAACTAGATGATGTTGGTGGAGGAGAAGAAAAAGAGGCGTGATTTTGCGGCGTAGCCGCGGGTATTGATTCTAGTTTACAGTGAATGGAGCAACATCAGACTAGTTCTGTTCCCTAACCTTGGGGGTCAACTCATCTGTACAAATGTTCGCCACTCATATGGCCTGCTAATTACCAATTATTACTGCTTATGGCAGGTGCTGAGCAGGAGTGGAAGTTGAGGCAAGGCAGAATGGAAGCTGCTTCAAATGAGTTACTTTTGGCAACTAATGAACTGTTCAGTGCATCACTTAAAGCAAAATCAGCTCCAGGTCCGCATACTTTACTAATTGGAATGATCATGGTTGAAAATATACTAAGTCATGTTACACTCTGGCCGGAGCAGTATATGCATAAACATGTGCCTTTGCAGTAAATGCCTAGTAGGAGAAAAATTTGGCACTGACGGGAGGAAAGATGAATAAGAGTAGAGTTTGTGTTTGCTACTCAGAAAATCTTTGTTTTTTTTTTATTCTTATTCTTGAACAGCAAACCTCTGATTTCAGTTGTTGAACTGTACTGGCTTAGGAAGTTAGATGTTCTTTCCCTGTTAGAATGTCCAGATAACTGATAATGCTATCAGGGGAGTCACCCGCTTTTATGTTCCTTTACTTACAGGCACACCCTGTTCCAGTGTGGGGACATCCTTCCTCCTGCTAACTTGCCCATTTCACTTTGCTAGATACCACTCTTAATTGTTCGACATGTTCTTTTCTATCCTGTTTTTTGTTATCGAGTTCATTTACTTGTTGTGAAGAGTACAGAACTGAGGGGCATGTCCTGCTGTTTGAGTCAAGGTAGGATGGAATTACTCGCAATACAGCCAGATATTTTAAGATGGCGATATGGTTATTTCAATGTGGTGGTTGCAACTGATGGTGCTCTGATCTCCAGGTTCTTGCAATAACTGAAGACCTGCATGATGTTCATACATTAGGAAAGGAGGCTTCTGCCTTGCATCACTCCATAATGGAAGAACTTTCAAAGGTCTTTATCGGTTTTTTTTAGCTTTTTCAGTTTTAACTGTAGAAAGATTTCTCCCTCCCTCTTATGCACTAGTATGAGAATTCCTGGTTGTCTGGTACTTATCTTCTCTACTTCGTCCAGGCAAATGCAATTCTTCTTCCCCTTGAATCAATGCTGTCAAAGGACGTTGCTGGAATGACTGTTGCTATAGCCAGGGAGAAAGAAGCCAATATGGATGTGTCTCCAATTCATGGACAAGCGTTATATCAATCGTATTATTCAAGGATTAGGGAGTCTATTCAGGCATTTAAACCCATAGTACCATCACTCACAACATCTGTGAAGGGTCTGCGCTCAATGCTGACTAGTCTCGCTCGTACTGCCAGTCTTCATGCTGGAAATCTTCACAAGGTAAAGTTCATGCTTAGCTTAACTGACTTCACTCTAGTTTGTAAGACATGTAAGTTTGTAGGACATGTAAGTTTAGGTACAAAAATGTAATACGCAAAATGTGTAGAAACTAAATCATAAATTTTCAGAAACCTACCAGGTACCAAGCCAACCAATTTACCCACCAACCTGAGTGGGTTGTCTTGGGTTGGGTTGATATTTGCCATTTGATTTAGATAATTTGTCTTTCTTAGGCTCTCGAAGGATTGGCAGAAAGCCAGGAGGTGACAGCACTGGAGATCAATTTGAACAGGCCTGAAGTTGACAGTGATGCTGATCAATTTGACGAGAAAGGAACAGAGCATCTATCAGACCCAGAAACTGAAATTGCTTATGATTTCCTTGGTGAAGTTGAATGTAGCATGCAAGACAATGGATGGGTATCTCCACCAGATAGCATCTGCAGTAGTAGCTCGATATCTGATGATGTTGTATCTGTTGAAGCTAGCATTCCAGACAGCTGTGACAATTTAGTAGATTCTGCCCATGACTCTGACGGTAAGATGGCGAGAAGTCATTTTAATTCTGCTACATCTTCTCAAACTGATTATCAGGCAGCCCCCGACTCTTTGGAATCGCTGGCAAAACATGAGGCAATGTGTCAGGGCGAAGGTCAATCTACAATATTGTCATTGAGTGAAGCACTTACATCTCCTCTCGAGCAGGAATAATATTGAAGACGATAGCCATGGAACTCATCCCAATCCACATACACATACTGGGACACGAGTAGCCAGAGGTAACCTGAAAGCTCTCCTCATTGAGCTATCTCTTTGAGGTCTTTCAAGTACTACAAGTCTATAACAAATGGTTCAGTATGCTGCTTGAACTGATGGAGCACCAGTCAGTATTTTGCTACCAGGAAACTTAATTGATGTAGGATGAGAATTCAAGACTATCAATGATTATTCAAAACAAACAAAACAAAACAAAACAAATGGTTCATCATGGAGATTGGACTGCTTAATCAAAACTCACAAAAATCCTTAAAATCTGTAATCAAGTTTCTGATAATGTCTCTGGTTATGTAGGCAAGAACCCTTATGCTGTATCAGTACTAAGGCGGTTGGGGATGCAAATAGATGGTCGAGATGTTGCTGAGAACAGGTGCTACTACTTGGTTTCATTGTGGACTCCTTTCCTCTTTCCCACTCCTCTTGGCTGTAAAATCCGGAGTTCGTGGTGGTTATCTAATGGAAATGTTTCCTCTTTTCTCCTCCATTTTCTCTTGCGTTTTTCAGGGAAATTAATGTGCGGGAGCAAGTTGATATCCTTATTAAACAAGCCATGAGCGTAGATAATCTCTGCAACATGTACGAGGGCTGGACTCCTTGGATTTAAATGTTGCAGTGCTCTTGTAGCCGTGCTCTCGGTCCGGGCAAGGATTCCATCTCTTGGGATGGACCTCTTCCCTCTAAAAGCTGGCCCCTTTTTTGCATGAAGGGTTGTATTTTCGCGAGCGTTCCCTCACAAAAACTAATAATTTTGGAACGGTGGCCTCTCGAACGGCTGCTCAGCTGTGGAAACTGCTGATCTTTAAGCAAGAGGGCTAGTACGCAGCATTCTGAGCCCTGAGCCAATTCGATCATCTCTGTTTTGCGTAAGGGAAGGTTTCGGGAGGGAGAGCACTCAAGTTCGGTCCAGTCGTGCAACGGGTTCTCGTGTTGGTCCACTAGAATCTTTTTTTTCCGGCGGAGCTAGGCAGGCTTGAAGAAAGCTTATTCGTGCATGGGATTTGCCACTTAACCCACCTAACCATAACAGATCCCACTTAATCCCTAACCCACCTAACCATAACAGATCCCACTTAAAAAAAAAAAAAAAACAAAACTGATTTGTTTCCATTTCAGACCCAAAAACCCTTCTCCTTCCTCGAGAGCTCTTCCCCTTCGCTATTTTCGATCAAACTAATCCTAGAGCAAAGAGCAGGGAGAGATGGAGCCATCAACGCTACCCCCTTGCTGTAGAGGCGGAGGGCAATGAGGCACACGAAGTTGGAGGACCGGTGGCAGAGCTCGTCGAAATCGAAGCTGAGGAGGGAGAGGTCGAGATCTTGGAGGGACCGGCAGAGGTGGATGAAACCGTGGGGAAACGATTCGACGATCGTCCGGAGCCGGGCCCGGATAGTTTGCCGGAAGGCGCGGGCCCCGTGGGCCGACCCGTACTCGTAGATCCGGCCCAAGAGGTCCGCGTACTTCGGGTTGAAGGCGTCGTTGACAGTGATGGAGATGAGTGCGAGCTCCGATCGGGGCTCGCGAGCCGCCAGAAGGTTGTCAACGAAATCGGTGAATAGGTGGCGGTTTCTCCCGGTGGCGTCGTGGCGGCGCGGGGTTTCGAGGCTGATTTCGCGGAGGGCGGATCGCCAGAGGTGGCGCAAGCGGCGGGACAAAACGGAGGTCTGGGTGGTGGTTTTTAGGTCCAGATCGGCGGCGATCAGGATGTGGCGGAGGATGTCCTCCGGGAGGGTAGTGAGGCACACGAAGGAGAAGAGCTCTCGAGGAAGGAGAAGGGTTTTTGGGTCTGAAATGGAAACAAATCAGTTTTTTTTTTTTTAAGTGGGATCTGGTATGGTTAGGTGGGTTAGGGTTTATTTTTTGGTCGGGTTGGGTTTAATACGTGGCGGGTCGGGTTTGACCATTTCCTGCCCAAAACGGCGCTGACTAGGCGCTCACATTAGCCACGTCAGCACATAACTGACTCTTTTAACGGAGTTGGACGACAACTAACGGCGAGTGACTAAATGTGTCCAGTTTTAGTAATTGTAGTGACCAAATTTGATATTAACTTTTTATAGTGACTAAACATGTCCAGATTTTGTAATATCATTGACCAGATGTGTCTTTAACCAATAAAGTAATGCACAAACCCATTTTATAACTAGTGTCCAGAGTCTATACTCATAAATACCAGCAGCTCCTAATACTATTGTGTGCCTGAGTTTTCTGTGGCGCCCACAATATTCCTGTTAGACAAACTAAAACTCCCAGCAGTCTGACAAAAAAAAAAATTCCCAGCAGCAGCTTGCCCCTCTGTGACTGTATTGCTTTACCACTAGTTCTACAAACCATATTTCCTAATCATTTTAGTGTCGGTTCTTTAGGTATAAAGGATCCGTCTAGTATCGCATCCTGAAAGCATCACCATCAACAACACTCTTTTCCCAAATATTTTCTTCAAACAGTTAAAGAGATATTTCTCACACTGTGTGGTTTGTGTTCTCTGGCTGTGATTCAGTATCTGCAAGGTTTAAAGAGTAAGAGATATTTTTGCTAAGTGAAAGGGCCGTGGTCATGTCTGGGACCAGTGAGGTAGCGAAGCTGAAAGAGAATGGTCAGTCCATTTGGTCAAGTCGCTATGTGCCAAGTGCTGCAGAAAACGTTGATGAATCCAGGAAAATGCAGGAAGGTGACAAATGGGCGACAACTGCTGCTGGGGTTACTGAGTTTGTCCAGAGCTTGAGGGCCGGAGTGAAGCTTCCTGCTTTCCAGTGCTCCGAAGCTTCCTTGACGATTCTCGACAACTTCAGTGCTTAGACACTTTTGTTATTCTGAATTAAGAAGCATTGTTGGCCTTTTCTTTTTTTGCCTTGTTTGTTTTACTTAGTGCGATGATGGCTTTTGTATCAAAGAAGAGAGAAGCTTCTGTGTACATTATGGTTCTCGCTATAGGTGTCAATCGGGCGGGTTCGGGCTGGGTTCAATCGGGTTCGGGTTCAAACGGGTTGTGGGTTAGTCGGGTTGCGAGTTCATCGGGTTCGGGTTAATCGGGTTCGGGTTCAAACGGATTGTGGGTTAGTCGGGTTGCGGGTTCATCGGGTTCGGGTTCAATCGGGGTGCGGGTTCATCGGGTTTTGGGTCGGGCGGGTTGCAAACGGATCGGGTTGCGGGTTGTTCGGGTCAGCGTATCGAGTAACTTACTCATTACTTGTTACCAACTTACACATTTTATTACACTAATTTAAAATATTTTTCTCAACTTTTTAAAAAAATTCTTTCTACCTCGTATATATATACTTAATTAAAAAAAACTAGTCAAAATGTTGAATTGATTTGTATGACTTGCAAACTTGTTATGTTATTAATCATAATTGGTAAAGTACACTAGCTAATAGTAATGATGATATCAACATTCGCAACGAAAAGACACCATTAATTGTTTATTTGATATTTTAATATTATTTTAGTAGTAATTGGATTAAAGTATCTCGTTTAGTATAACCATGCAAATCTGGTATTTGGTGTGTGATGTTTGGCAAAAGCAGAGTGATAAAAGGAGTAATTTCGAAATAACTCATTGCCTAAATAACTTCAGTAAACTGTTACCAAAAAAGTTATTTGTAAAATTGTTCGAATTATCCTAAAAATTGAACCATTAAAAATTAACTATCAAATTTAGTAAAATTGTTGTGATTTCAATCATAACTATCAATAGCATATATCATATACACTTAGCCTTACCCTCAATCGACAATATTAAGTTAGTATATGTTGTTGATCGTATACTCTAAACCACTGTTATCATAGCCGAGCCGTATAGTCGGACCGGCCGTATAGTCGGACCGGTAAAACTATGACCCGGCCACAAGATCGGCTCGGACTAGCTATATAACTGCCACGATTAAAATGGCCGGCCAGATAGCGGAAGGAAGTAAAAACCGCACAAACCGTTCTGACCGGTCATCCGGTTTTATCATTCCGCAACCAAAAATTTTAACATAAAAATTTTACAATGGGCTTTACAACCCAAAACTCAAAAGACCAAATCTCGCAGTTTATTTTAATGCTGCTTGTTGGGCTTTAACGGTTACAAATTGAAAAGAGGAACACCACTTTGTATTATATACATGAAGGAAGTTTGAGATTTTTCATTCCTTTCGATGTGGTAGCTGTTTTCACTTTTCATTGCGCGGGGGTCGTTTGCTTGAGGGTTTTGGTGATGGATTTGGTCATGGAAATATATCCATCATGGACTTGAACCGAAATCCATCGTTTGCCTTAGGGAATTAGGGAGATGGAATTTGTGGGGCCCACCTCTTTTGGGGTTCCAAATCCGTGGACCCCACGGACTTGGAAGTTCCACCTCTTGAGGTGGGATTTGGGTGATGGATTAAAATCCATGATGGTAAATTACCTTTCTACCCTTAATTACAAATTTGTCCTACTTTAATTCAATGGTCATGCAACTGTAAACTTTTATAATTTCGTATTTTTATAAATATGAGAATTTATCATTTCATTTGTAATATCGTATTTTATTTAAATATGAATGTATATGTGATTTGTTAGATTCACCTAGAAACACTTTATGCTCATCTTGTGCATTATTATTTGATTGATTGTCGGATTCCACATCGGTGAATTAGCAAGAAGATGATGAGTTGTAGCAATAAAGCGAGCAATTGGCTGCAATCGATAGATAATATTGCGTACATTATTAGATGAATTGTTAATTAGTGCCAAATTGTAATACATTTCTATACTTGTAGTTGAATTATTAATCCACTTAGTGGTAAAGAGTTTAAAATTTCTTTCTATGTTTTGGATTAGTTTTAAATGAAAGATTTGGATTAGAATATAGAAATATAATTAAATAAGGGTAACTAGGTAATTTGTATTTAATATCCACAAATCTAATCAAACAAAGTCCATAATCAAATCCATCAAGCAAACAATAGACTTGTTCAAATCCATAATGCCACCAAATCCATCATATATCCATGGTTTTGCAAAACCCAGGTTTTACCAAAACCCTCATTTTTCAAATCCATGAAGCAAACGACCCGTAAGTTTTGTTTTTCCCATAATTCATTCGCAGTAACGTTAGAGCTTGATCATCACTTTTCCTGTTACTAACCAATTTGGGTGTTTTATAGTTGGAAATTATTGTTTAACATTCATATATGTGTATTGATTTAGAACGTTGGATGTGTAATCATTTGTCTATTTATTCCCTCCTCTTTCTCTTCCATAAAATTGAATAACCAAATTTCCCTTTTTCTTCCTTCCTTCACAAAAAGTTGAAAACTCAAAATTTCCCTCTTTATTTCTCTTTCATGATCAAAAAAACCAAACTTTCTCACTTCTTTCTCTTCCCATAAATCAAAACCACCAAAATTCCCTCTTGTTTCTTTTCTCAAAAATTCAAATAACCAAATTTCCCTCTTCTTTCTCTTCCCAAAAAGTTGAATACACTAAAAATTCCCTCTTCTTTTAAAAGCATCAAATTACTAAATACATTACTTTACTTTATTTATATGTAATTAATAATTTTATTGAATAGTTAAATTAACCCAAATTTTAATTTATATATTATATTAATATTGTCTATGATCTCAATTATTAATTCTTCCTTATTAATATTGAAATTGTGTTGATTTTATATTTCATATTTACTTTTTTAATTTTGTTAAAGAACTTAGTGCTCAAGTGAAGTTCATGTTTCAATTTTTGTAATTTTCTTGAAATACATAATATCACTGGAGTTTCATATTTTCTTAAATACCCTATACGAAATGAAAAATAAATTTTACCTAAGTTTAGAATGAAAACTTTAATTTGAAAAACTATGTATTGTATGATATAATAATTATTCAAGTGGATTAGGTGAAGTTCGGGTTGAGTCGGTCGGGTTACGGGTTAATCAGGTTCGGGTTTAATCGGGTTGCGGGTCAATCGGATTGGGGGTCAGTCGGGTTACGAGTTAGTTGGTTTGCGGGTCGATCGGGTTGCGGGTCGTTGACTTTTAGTCAATTCGGGTTGCGGTCGGGTTCTATTTTGACACCCATAGTTCTCGCTGCTTCTCCGTAAGAAAGTTGTTTACTTTCCGCCGAGACAATTCGATGGGATAGCAAAATAATGGAAGCTATGATGTTTTGGATTAATGACATAAATATTGTTTTTTTTTTAATTTACCACCAATATGGCGGATTAAAAACAAATGACACAGATATTGTGTTTTTGGAAAAGGCTTTGGCGGCCACACCGGAGACTCAGGCGCCGCCGCAGATTCTAAAGTTCCGGGCGCTGGCGCCCGAGTCCCTAGCGCCGCAACTGAGGTGCCGGCGCCTGTGAGTGGAGCGCCGCCGCCGCAGAAGGGAGCGCCGCCGCTGGGGAGTTGAGCGCCATCGCCGCAGCTGGGAGCGCCGCCGCTGGGGATTGAGCGCCGCCGCCGCAGAGAGGGGAGCCGCCGCTGCAGTCTGAAGCGCCGCCGCTGATGTCTTCCGACGAAGAAGCCGCCGGCAGAGGCAGGGGGAGAGGCCGGCGAGGTCGTGGCAGCCGTTTGCGCGGTGAGACTCTCGTCGGCGGCTTGAATTTTTTTTTAATGGTTTGTGTTTTTTTATTGATGTTTTGTTGTTTGTTTTTGCAGTTCCTAGGCTTATGGATCCTTATTCGATGAGATTACCGCCGGCGACAATTGATCCAAGTCCGGTCGATTCGACACTTCTTTGGGGACATGGCCAACATCGTATGGACTCTGTTTGGACAAACGAGGTAAGTATTTAATAATTATTCATGTAAAGTTAATTAGCTAATTAGATTATTTTAGTTGGTGAACTGAACTGTACTGTTAGAGAATAGGATTACGTATTAGATTTTCTGAAATTAGTATAATTTGATATTAGATTAGATAAATTAGAATTAATTAGGTGAAATTAGAATTATTACGAATGAAGATAAATTAATATAAGTTTTGTGCACTATAGGCTGGTGATCGATCTTTCCATGTTCGAGGTACGACCATTTTAGTACCTTACCGTGAGCTTTATCGGCCATATCTCGAAGCGGCAGGCTTGTTAAGTGTCGTGCCCCTAGTCCCTATGAACCCCGATGCGAGTTTGATTACTGCACTCGTAGAGAGGTGGCGACCCGAGACGTCGACCTTCCATCTACCGTGTGGTGAGGTCACGATCACATTAGAGGACGTTGTTACACTGTCCGGTTTGGCGATCGACGGTGATGCCGTCGTAGTTGATATACCGGATGAGGAGTGGTCGGCGATCTGTTTGCGACTGTTAGGACGGGTTCCTTATGATCTTGTAGGCGGGGTCGCTGTTGTTAGGATTACATGGCTGAGGGTTGAATTCAGCCATCTGCCGGATGATGCATCACAGGAGGTTATAGAGCAGTTTGCACGAGCTTATGCTCTATCTCTGATTGGAGGTGTACTTTTCCCGGATCGGTCTGGATCTACGGTGCACCTACAGTACCTACTTCTGATTGAGGATTGGGAGAGGGCTGGAGGGTTCGCCTGGGGAGCTGCTGTTTTATCCTACCTGTACCGTGAGATGGGTAGGTCGACTTTGCACATTTCGCATACCGGCACTTCTCTAGCCGGTGACCTTGGTGGATGGGTCGCCCTACTGCAGTTCTGGGTGTGGGAGCGATTCCCACATCTGGCACCTCGAGATTCAGAGACGAGGGCACCGGCCACCGAGGATGCACATCCACGTGGTCTTCGATGGCTTTCGGCCAGCAGTCGTCAGTATGGTGACCAGCTATTCCAGTACAAGCTGTGGTTTGACGTGATGGACACCGTGGTGGTTAGTATATAACATTCCATTTTATAGAATAGTTTTCATTTGTTTTATTTTTTTAGATTTAGGGATAATAACGTTAAATTTTTGCTATGTAGTGGCAACCTTACCGTGAGAGAGCACTTCATCTCAGAGGTAGTGTGATACAGTCTGATACATTTCGAGCAGTAGTGCCACTTATCTGCTTTTCATCGGTGATGTGGCATCATCCAGACCGCGTGCTCCGGCAGTTTGGCATGAGGCAGCATGAGCCTCATCAGCCACATCCTGAGGCTGAGGTTAGGTTTTTCCTTCGCCAGGCTACTCGTGGGTCATCGCGTGGGCAGCAGTTGGTACACGCCTCCAGAGAGTCGCTTGATTTCTGGAACCGTCGACACGAGTTTGTAGCGACATCTTCATACACTGATGATGAGTTAGTCTACCACTCGGAGCATATGGAGTGGTATAGAGATGTCACCAGACGTTCCGGCACACGGAGAGGAGCTGTAGCGGAGGCACTGGTTAGTTATTTGATTTGTTTGCTTAATTTGTTGTTAACTGTGTGAAATATCTGACATTTTGTTGGTGTTTTTTAGTACGACACTATCGAGCATGCTGAGGTGAGTTTGCGTGATGGTGGGAGGGCTGGAGGACTGACCCCTGACCAGTGTGAGGACTTGGCCAACTTTATGGCATCCGGGGTTGCTACTCTAGGGTTTGAGCAGCGTAGATACCCTGATCTCACAGTACCTGTACAGCCCCATTATGCGGAGCCTGTCATGACTGCCTGGCCAGAGCGTACTGATCCGACACCGGACTGGGTCGCCCCAGAGCCACAGTTCAGACAGGAGCGTAAGCCACGTAGACAGCGACAGCGAGCACAGCCCATCCGGCCTACTACGAGGAGCTTCCAGTTTAATCCGCTTCGGTCGCAGTTTCAGTCAGATCCGTCTTCGAGCTTTCAGCCGCCGCGACGCCAGCAGTTTCAGTCAGATCCGAGTTCGAGCTTTCAGCCACCGCGACGACAGCAGTTTCAGACAGATGCATCTTCGAGCTTCTATCAGGCAGAGGATAGCTTCCATACACCGCAGCATACTACGATGGGAGGCGGAAACATGGCTTCAGGTGGTGATACTAGAGCAGCCTCGACTCCCAACCTGTGGGACAGCCTAGAGGGTGATCAGGTTTTCCAGGAGACGATGTGGAACTATGAGCAGAATCTGCAGTCTCAGCAGCATGGTGGCGGTGCGCCTGAGGAGCATCTTCAGTCTCAGCAGGATGATCTGTTCGGTACACAGGATCAGGATGGTGGTGAGGAGGAGGATCATTCCCAGGCGTATGCTGGTCGACCTATGCGTAACAGGGTGGCTGCGAGGTGTGGTACTGGCGGCCATCTAGTGGTGGAGCATGGTGGTCGTCGTGGTGGTCGTCGTGGTGGTCGTGGTGGTGGTCCACAGTGAGACTATTATGTAGTTTGTTTATTTTTGGATTGTTATTATGTACTTCCTTTATTACACTATTATGTGTGGACTATTATGTTTGGATTATTATGTAGTTTCTATTATGTTTGGACTATATAGGATTATGTTATTATTTTATTAACGATAAAAACCATTACTACAACAACTTCAAACAACAACTTCTACATGATTATTCGAAGGAAATACAACAACTACATACCAAACTACAACAACTTCATACCAAACTACAACAACTTCTACATGATTATTCGAAGGAAATACAACAACTACTACATTTGAACAAACTTCTCAGCCACGTCTATTACCTCTACTTCCTCTTCGACCACCTCTCCCTCTTCGGTTTCTCCCACTCCCACTAGCTTGACCACCGCAGGTTGATGCATTATGTCCCGCTTGGTTACAGTTGCTACACACTTGGTGTGATGCACCCTCCCTTGGCCAATCCATCTCGTTGTGAATCCTTGTAACCCGTGGCCTCCCCGGCTTCCTAAGCATGTGCACATTAGGATGGAGAGTAGGACCATTATGCTTCTTCCAACCCTTAGGTTCACCAAGAGGTGCGAAACTTGTCCCATAACAAGCCATCACTGTTTCCAGCTTGTAGACATTGTTTACAAACCCATACGCATTAGCCCCAAGTCGGTTGCAAACTGCAATAGCATGAGAGCAAGGAATTTTATTTCCTTGAAATTTACCACAGGTGCAAAATCCCTCCCGGTTTTGGTCGTCAAAGTGCACTGTGAGTGTGTTTGACCCCGTCATGTTGAAATTGTTGGGGGGAGTCTTAACTACATAGATGCCTTGACTCCGATCAAGAGCTGTCACAGAATGTCCAACTGCCTTTTGTGACCTGTACTTCATCAGCTCTTCGCACTTGGTGGAGTACTGTGAAGGACCACTTCTAATTTCTGCTCCTGTCTCCAACCTGTACTTATCGAATTTCTCCACCAATCGCCAATAGGTATGTTGCACAAGAGAAGCTATAGGAAGTGCACGAATACCTTTGAAAACACCATTGATGCTTTCTGCCATGTTGGATGTCAGCATAGACCAACGACGCCCACCGTTGTAGTTATCATGTGCTAAACTCCAACGAATCTGATGTTGATCCACCCAGTTATCACATGAAATATTTCTATCACTGGCCACCTTCTTAAATTGCTCAACTTGACGATCGAACTTCTCCAACCGTTTTTCTCCAGCTAACAAAATAAACAACCACACGGGTTAGATAAATTCATGACAAAATTACATGAAAATAAATAACATAATTAAATGAAGAAGGCTTACCGACTCGAAATAGTTGCTTATACATAATTCTGCTTTTAGTCTTCCTTTGCAAATTGCTTGCATAGTGTCGCATGCACCACCTCCACTCCCAACCTCTTCCGATGTTATTCATGGCTTCATAGAGTCCTGCATGTCTATCTGAGATGATGCATACATCATTTCGATCAGTCAAACCCTGAACGTTCCTTATGAACCATGGCCAACTCTCAGTATTCTCGCTCTCCACTATGGCAAATGCAATTGGAAAAATTTTCTTCCGACCATCAAATGAGCTCGCCATGAGTATCACTCCTTTATACTTCCCAGTAAGAAATGTTCCATCAACAACCATGACGCCCGGACAATTCTTGAATCCATCTATACAAGGTCCATAAGCCCAGAATACTCGCTGAAATATCAAATGACCTGGTTGAGTCGAAGGAACTCTTACCCAATCAATCACCGATGTTGGCATTTTTCTCTTGACTACCCGCAAGAATGTCTGCAAAAAATCGTAGGATTCTTCCCAATTTCCATGCAACTTCTCCAATGCTCTTTGTTTCCCATACCAAGCCTTCTTGTAAGTAACTTGCATATTAAACTTATCTTTCAACTCAGCTTGCACAGCTAGAACACTCAGATTTGGTTGGGCACGTACCAAATGTTTGACGGCCTCAGATATCATGTCGACATCAAGATGGCGATGATCCGTCGGTTGAGTCGTGCTGCTACAAGAATGCACCAACTCAGCCTTTCTCACAGTCCATTCGCCTCCAGCATCTCGACATCCAAACCGCACCATCCAAGGACAATTGTCATCCTTGTGCCTCAAGCATCTGACCTTCCAGATTGAAGGTGACGACTCCACCACGCCATATTGAAAGTTGCGTTGTAGTGCGTGGTGTTTAATCGCCATCTGTGCAGCTTGTTTCGAGTGAAATATCTGCCCCTTGTAGAATTCTCCTTCAAAACTATCAACAACATGCATTGGAATTACGCCATATGAATCAACAAGTGAGTATTCTTCGTCCTCTTCATTACCCTACAAGTAAAAATATGGAGGATAATTAGGAACTTCTTCCCCCTCTTCCTCCTCCTCCTCCTCCTCCTCCTCCTCATCTTCCTCCTCTCCGTCATCACCGTCATCATAAGCATGATCGGATGGCACGCTCCATGTATCATCTTCTACCTCTCCACCCTGATCGTCACTGAGCTCAACATGTATCTCAGCACCCAAACAATAAGGATTTTGTGCCATAAAATTCCAAAGCACATTCAAGCTATCATCATCCACAATAGGCATTGCATAATGAAATAAAACACCATTCTGCCATTCTGGAAGACGGTAAATGAAACTTGTGATCACATCACTATCTTGTACTGATTCGTCTCTACGCCGTATTCTCGGAATTAGATTCTCACAAAGATAATGATATGTGACCCTGGATGGAATCGTCATCTGAAAACTACTACCACCAACGAATTTGACGCCCAAATTATCTTCTACTTTCTCCGATTTCCATCGAACGACTAGTTCAAATCTTCTAAAATCACTACAAAAAAACAGACTCACTAATTAAAACTAAACACAATCATAATAACATTTGAATAATATAATTACAAAAATAAATGCGTCTCTTACCTATTAGCCATTTTTGCAGCAGCAACCAGAGCTCCAAAGCTCCTTTGTTTTTAACGATTTTTTTGTGGTGTGAAACTGAAAAGAAATTGGCTGGGTTTATATAGGGGGAAGGCCACCTAACTCGCTGATGACTCAGGCGCCGCCACTCTAGTCTCGGGCGCCGCCACCTGGGACAGGTTCCCACCGAACACGCTGGAGTCACCGGCGGTGCCGCCTGAGTCTTCGGCGCCGCCGCCGAAACTTATTCCAAAATATCATCCATAGCGGCGGCGCCTGAGTCCCAGGTGTTGCCGCCATTTGTTGTCTCCAAAACACAATATCTATGTCAATACTTCTTAATCCGCCATATTGGTGGTAAATTAAAAAAAAAAACAATATTTGTGTCATTAATCCTGATGTTTTTGGATGCTTCGACACTTGATTTAATTAACTCAAATTCAACCATACAAAGCCTCGTGTACGGAAAGGAAAAACAAAATTGACAGCTGTGGGATTTGAACCCACGCCCTTTCGGACCAGAGCCTAAATCTGGCGCCTTAGACCACTCGGCCAAACTGTCTTAGATGTTATGTTATTGGCTGCTTATGATATTGTACAGTTAACATTTCCAAGCTGTCGAGCATTTGAATAATGTAGGCAGGTCGGCTCACAGATTGGCCACATGCAGACGCCGGTGCTGGGACAGCCACAGTTTTACTCGTTTCCTGAACATCGTCTCCTCCAAAACGTGATGCGTACCTTCAACCTTGTTTCCGTTCCGTTAACCTTTGACCACGCTACCCACGTCGTTAAAACGATGGATGAAAAAGAGCATATTAATATTATTATTATTATTATTATTATATTCATTCAGGAAGATACCCCTCTTCCCAACCAGCAGCATCCAAAGACGTGGGCCGAAGATATTCCAGTGGTTAACCCACCCCAGGAGAGGAGTGGTGTCCATCCAGATCCAATCTAATCTATGGGTCACATTCCAGATTGCGACCTTTTCTCTTCCCTCACTTGTTTTCCTTTGTTTTATACGGAAAAGAAAAACCCCCTGCACCTTGGATTTCCCTCTATTTAACCCTCTTTCCTTCCCATTGCTTGCCTTCTCTTCCATTCCTCTTCATACTATTAATTCACACCCCGCACAAATCGACTCACACAACCAAAGTGAAAATGGCAGCAACAGTAGTGGAGACATGGGTGAACGAGCTAGCCAAGCTCAAGGCAAAGGTGGTTCGCCCCAAGAACAACAAGTTGTCATCATCATCTGGACAAGACGATGCTGCAGCAGATCAAGGAACAGAGAAGCAGGTGATGAAAAAAGGCTCGAACGTGGTGATGGTTCATCGGTCTGAGTCGGACATCTGCAGTACGATGTCCGAGGATACTGTTCGCTTGATCATGGACCGCTTTGTGCCCTGGTGACCAAGCCACCCTGCATCGCCGCTTTCCATTCTCCTCTACAAGTTTTCCTTCAATGTGTAGCTTTCGTTTTCTTTCTTCTTATGCTGCAGCCTTAGCTATATCAGATGTATAATTAAGGATTGTATAGTAAAATGTTCAACTAAAATGTTCCAGAAACAGCTTGCAGAAGAAATTTCTTCAACCTTAACCTAAAACTCAACAAGAAGCAAGATTTTAATGAAAAAAACTCGGAATTGGGGAAGAAACCTGCAGTTGGAGAAGATGCGGTCGACTGTCTAAACATCCTGAAGAAGACTCTATAATGTTGATCATAAGCTAGAGGACTCTTATCTTATTTCTGTATGGACTATAACTTCTCGTTACAAAGTTCTACTTCTCTCTGTATAATCACTCACAACTCCTCGACTATATACAAATAGAGTGGGGCAATCACAGTGTATAACATTCACAGCACAGATAAACTCTTTCAAACTAAAGCTCTCTCTTGAGGCCCTTCTGTTCTTGAGATCGATCTCTACCTCTATCATGCAGATGAGCTTGCTTCCATGCTCGTGGAAGACGTCTCATTATTATTGTTCAAGTCAAAAGTTTCTTCCTCCCACTTCATAATCTCCCTTGCATACCGAAAAGCTTCATCCACATTATCGGCCTCCAACCCAGTGGTCACGGAAACATAGAGCTTCTTATCAGTGAGGGAAGCGTAGAATCTCTTGAATTCCATTGCAATGTACTGGAAAGCACGGTGAGCCAATGAAGGGTTAGTAACTCTGCTTCTGCTGTTAGCTGGATTGGTTCCAATTACCGGGTCCCAGTCTTTGAACCATTCACATCGAGTGAGAGGGACATGCTCGATTTTTTCCTCGAGCAGGTCGAACTTGTTCAACACGAGAAGGAACTTCTTGTCTTCAAATTTTGGATGAGTTACCATGGTTTCAAATAGCTGCTTGGTGGCCATCATGTTGTTGGTGAGGACTCCATCGCTGTTTTCAGTGAACTTATCATAATCGGTCAAGGAAACACAGAATAGTACCATGTCGACATCTTCAAACATTTGCAGCCATTTGCAGTTTCCTCCTAGGGCTCTTGGATGAGCTCTGATGAGCTGGTACCTGCAACGGTAATATATATGGTTAGATGAATTTCAAATTAGTTCGAGTTGGGTTAGGTGGTGGAAGGGGCTAACCTCTGTGATGGATCATGCTGATAACCAATGTGGTCACAAAGATCTCGAGTTGACTTGGGGAATGTAAACTCCATGGACGATAGCCCTCTTGATGAAGTTATCCCCTCGGCATACAATATGTCCATGTCTGATGGCTCATAATCCACCATTGCAATATCAGCAGCCTGATCAGTAGCAACATGCCAATTAGATTCTTTAGGAAAAAGAATTAACTACTTTTTTCTGCCACATGCTATTGAGGTAATTGTGGAATTACAGGAACAAAAGTTTAAAGCTTGTTCTTACTCGTTCTAGGAAATAAGTTGCATTTCTTGGAAGAGATGGAAGTTCATCCCTTCTATTATATGTGGCTTGAATGGCAGCATCTTTCCACAGTTCCTCAACAAAAGGTCCATATTCACGAGTGGATGCTGGGAATATGGTTTCCAAGTTGCCAGTAATCATTACTTTGAGAAGCCAATCTGAGAACGATTTCAGTCTCTGACCAATTGAGTAGATGGTTTTAGTGTCGGTCTGACCTGCAATATCAGAACAATGTACCTATACTTGCTTTAGAATCTACTCGAGATACTAATTCATCTTAATCTCGAAAAGAGGAAGAAACTTGCAGGGGAGAAAGAAGGTTCACTCTACCAGAAGAACTGCTTTCACCAATGGGGTGTTCTCTCATTTGGGCCAAACATTCTTCTTCAAAACGTTCACGTCCCTCCAGAAGTACACCAATATATCTATACAAATTACTTTGGATTATAGACTTGATACTTTCCCTCTCATCTTCAGAGAAAGGAACATTGTAGATGATTTTCGCCTGAAACCCAGAATCAAACCATTTCAAAAATACAGTTTCTAGCAGCTTAATTGTGAGACGGTTATTTGTTTTATGAATAAATCATGACAGTTTTTCCATGCATCACTTCATACCTGTTTGAAAATAGTGCTCGTTCCAGACTTTTTGTTGCCGACTAGAAGCAGCTTCTGTAACAACTTCTGCTGAAGGCCATTGGGTAGAGCGGTAGCACCATTTGGCTCTTTTCGCACAGAGCCATTGGAATCAGGAGGCGTTGGCAAGGACAAAAAAGTACAGATTACCTTTGCCCCGGGCTGCAAAGAAGAATGTTTCAATGATCAAATAGACTTTTCTACAATGAAGGTGAAAACTTCAAAAAGAAACAGAACTATAGGCAACAAACCTTCTCCCATATTCTTCCTTTCACATTTTTCATGCCCTCTTCCTGATATGAACCATCTGCACTTACCCAAAAGCTATTTGTTCCATCACATTTCACACCTAGCAACTGTGCACATTCAACAGAAAAGGGCATTGATTGAAACGACATGCTTTCAAAGAATCGATAATACACAGATTATATAAGATCGTTTTGAGCATAAACCTGCAGCATGATTAGCTCCGGTTTCGTAATTTCACGATTATTTATGAGTATGCCGGTGTCTCCCTTGCTAGCATCCCGCCTCAGGTGACCACCAATGTTCAACTGGTCACTGATTATCTGGGAAGGCTTCTCTCCTTCATTCCCCCAGAAACCAGACACTTTATCGTACCAATAGTAACCTGGTTTCAGCTTCCTTGGAGGGTGAGCACTGGTCTGCAACAACACCAGCTCCTCTTCAGAAAGATACTGATCATTGATACACACAAGCTCTGGCGGCAATTGATTCACATGACAACTTTTTTCAGAAGTCATTATATGCTTGATTTCCATCTTCGGCAATAGCTGTCTCAGCATTCTAGAACTCCTCCCCAGATTCTTTCGTCTAACCTCGTCGATCCTTTGACCAATGCAAGTCACACATTTCCTACCTTCTGGCATTGACCCCATTGCTCTCAGCACACAACCAGAACAAAACTTTGCACCACATACTATGCAAACCTCCTTCTCAGTAAACCTATTCCCTTTCATGCAACGGTAACACGTTCCTTTCTTTCCAGGCCTTACAGCAGGAGTTGGCCTTTCCGGGATGCTGCTTTCAGCATCAGATGCATCGTCGAAATCTTCATCTTCGACCACATCGTTCGAGTCAGGATCACGGAATGTTACTGCAGATGGCCTCCTTACGTGGTGAGGAGTAGCTTCTTCATCGGCACACTCGTCTTCATTACCAGAAAATATTTCGGATGAAACTGAACATGAAAATGAGTGTGATTTTGTTGACTCCCCATCTCCAGGGTTCGCATAATCTTGCAACTCCCCAGCTGGTTCATCCTCGTCTTCTTCGTCTGGTATTTCCACAATCTCTGAGCTCCCAGCTAATACTTGAGAAGAGTCAGAATGATCGTTGGAATTGTCTGCTGTACTGAATAGTTGAGGCCTGGCAGCAGATTCTCCTTCCTGTAGCTCCTTGTGGAGCTTCTTGTTAGGAACAGTAGACTTGACAATAGGCTGGATGATAGGCACGACACTTAATCGAGACGCTGAAGCAAGTGTTGAAGCCAGTGGGATTTCATCGACGTCCACTGGCACAACTCGAGGGATGTCGTATGGAAGAGGGGGACCAGAGTACTCAACAGCAAAAGAGTATTCAACCTTGTTGGCATACTCATCTTCATCATCATCATCATCATCATTAGGTTTAGGAATAGTAGTTGCAACAGGCAGAACCTTCCTCAAAATCCCAGGCACCATTTTGTATATAGATTTTTAACTTGAGATTCTAAGCTTTACCAGGACAAAAAGGAAGAACAATTCTACTACTTGCTCATGTTACCACAAAGAAGCAAAACACTTAACTTGAGGTATTCCATGAACTTGTACAACGTCACTCACGACGGTGAAGCTTCAGAACGCAATTTGCAGAAGATGAACCACCAATTTGCGATTCTCTTGGAAAACCCAGATACCAAGACGGCTAATCCTACCAACCCAGAAAGCAAGAGTATCAAAGTTGGGCCAGAGCCAAATAAATTAAGGAACTTGGCGACCCCTGACCAGTCAAGCTGCAAAATGCTGGAGTGTAGGTAGCGAAAACGAGAAGCCTGATGAAGAGGAGGAAAGTCAAAAGACAGAAAATTGTATTGAATGGGAAGAGGCTGCGATAAGAAAGACTTCTCAACAACTCACAGTTGAAATTCTATGAACAGAAATGGCTGAAAGGCCAGAAGAAACAGACTGCGGGCGAATCGGCCGTCCTGCCACTTCTGGTAAACGCGAGAGAGGGAGAGAGACTTGAGAGGAGAAATGGCCTGCAGGGGAAAGAAGACATGGTCTGCGGGATTTTTCTTCTTCTTAATTTAAAATTTATTCCTTAAAAAGAAAAGAATTCGCCATTTGATGTCGTCTTGAATGTTTGAATTCTTCTCTCTGGCCCCTGGGATCTTTTTTCTACGTCAACGCGTTGAATGGAACTTGCTCGGAAGTTGGAATGCAATGACAATGGCAATGGCGCCCGTAAGGCCGGCGAGGGGCCGAAGATTTCGCGCCCGGTGTTGGCGGTGGTGGGGCTGCGCTTCCTTTTCTACCTTTAAGGCGCCCCCGTGCTGTTTTTTGCTTCCTTCCTCTCTTTCTTCAGCATAGTTATTCTGCTAACTTGAAAATTCGTTAGTATATACTAATTAATATCCAAAATGTATGAACTAGTATCCAAGTCTGCTGAGTATCTAGATAGTACAGACTAGTATTCTAAACATCACAAACTAGTATCCAGATAGCAGATACCAACTAATATCCACAATCAACCAACTAGTATTCAATATGGATACTATTATGTGTTATCTGGATACTCTTATGTGTTATCTGGATACTAATTATGTGTTGTATGGATACTATTCTGTGTTGTCTAGATATTAGTTTGTGAATTTGGGATAATAGTTGATTCATGGTGGATATCAGTTAGCAAACTTTGAATACTAGTCTGTGCTCTCTAGATACTTTAGTACTTGGATACTAGTTCATGTATTTTGGATATCAGTTAGTATCTGCTAACGAATCTTCAAGTTAGCATATTAACTTTTCCCCTCTTTCACTACTCTCCATTCTATAGTTGGAATTTTTACACTTTACTACACTATTTTGTCCCATTAGATGCTACCGTTTTACTTTACGAAAAAGATCCAAATGTTGTTTCACTCTACAAAACTACATCGAAACTAAACTCAAAGAACAAACAAACTCGAAAATTCGATCAATTGGCTATTGTTTATAAAAACAAAATCAATTGGTTATTTTTTTTTGACAAAACATAACCTTGTATTGATTAAAAAGAGATGAAACATATTATGTAAAAATCGATAATGCGAAAATGAAAAGAAAAACAGAATATACCGATTTACGTGGTTTACTCGTTCAATATGAACGAGACGAGATTACTCCACGGAGAGGTTGAAGCTCTCAAGATAGAGTGTTTTTTTATTTCTCTTCTCTCTTAGGTTATGCGACCAATACATGGGGGGTTTTATAGCCGAAATACAAACCCTAAACTCCTATACACAAGCTACACGGAGTAAAGGCAAATTACCAAGTGATCCTTAATAAATGAATAATTAAGAATCACTACACACCCCCCTCAAGCGAAGGAGTGAATATAGAGAAGTCCAAACTTGACGAAGAGATGATGCAACTAATTAACACCCAATCCCTTCGTGAATAAATTAGTTGGTTGCTCTGTCGTGACAATTTTGGCTGGAGCAATGTCGCCAGACTGCACCGGTTCCCGTACAAAATAACAGTCAATCTCAACATGCTTAGTGCGCTCATGGAACACGGGATTGGCAGCAATGTGAAGATCCTCCTGATTGTCACAGAACAAAGTAGTAGGATATGTGGAAGGTACCCCCAAGTCAAGAAGGAGCCAGGCAACCAAAGAATCTCGCTGACTGTACTGGCCATAGCCCTATATTCAGCCTCTATCGATGAACGAACAACAACCGTATGCTTCTTGGTACTCCAAGAAATGGGTGAATCACAAAGAGTAATAAAGTAGCTAGACGTAGAACGGTGGGTGGTGGGGAAACCACCCCAATCAACATCATAGTATCCTATCAAGGTAAGTGATGTAGAGGCAGAAAAATCAAGACCACATCTCGGAAAGCCCTTAAGGTATCGAAGGACGTGTGGCGCGGCATCCTTGTGCGTCTGGGTCGGAGACTGCATAACTTGACTAAGTATATTCACTGCGTAAGTAATATCTCGGCGAGTAATAGTGAGGTATAATAAGCGCCCAAAAGACGACGATAGGCTGCAGGATCTCGAGCCGGAGGGGAAGGAAAACAACCCAGTGTGTATTGCTGCTCTATTGGGGTCAAGCATGGACGAGATGCCTCAAGTCCCGTATCAGCCAAAATGTCGAGTACATACTTTCGTTGGTTGAGAACCAGCCCTTTAGGGGATCGAGCAACCTCTATGCCAGAAAGTACTTGAGTGTCCCAAGATCCTTGATAGTAAACCTGTCATGGAGAAAAGCCTTGACTCGCTGCATAAAGGATAAGTCATTTCCAGCAAGAATAACATCGTTAACATAAATTAGCACGACGACGAAGGTAGATCCATGGCAATAGATAAAAAGATCCTAATCCGTCTGAATCTGGACGAATTTGAACTCAACCAATGCCTGTGTGAACTTCTGGTACCAATTTTGAGAAGGTTGATGCAAGCCATAAATCGATTTATGCAACCGACAAACGCAAGTACCGCTCGGCCGAGCTAAACCTTGCAAGATTTACATGTATACATCTTCCTGCAAATCGCCATGAAGGAAAGCATTGTTGACATTAAGCTGATCGATGTGCCAATCACGTGTCACACCCACGAAAAGAACATAACGAACAGTGACCAACTTCGCTACAGGTGCATAAGTATCATGATAATCAATCCCCTCTACCTGAGTATAACCCTTGGCAACTAAACGCGTCTTGAAGTGCTTAATGGATCCATCGGGATGGAATTTGATTTTGCACTTCGAAGCAATAACTTTCTTTCCTGGCAGTGGATAAACTAAAGACCAAGTACCATTTTCTTCAAGGGCAGTGATCTCAACCTCCATAGCATCACACCAGTATTTTTAGCGGACTGCTTGGTAGAAATGAGTTGGCTCATTTATCACTGTGACCACTGCGACAAAGGTGTGCTGTGCCATGGAGAGGCGATGGTAGCTTAGATAGTCATCAAGAGGATATAATACACTAGCTGAATGAGCTGCCTTGGGGAGTTGAACATCGTAATCCTTCAACCTGATAGAAGGCTGTCTTACACGATCACTTTGCCGTGGAGGAACTACTGCGGGTTCGACTGGTGAAACCGAGCTGTCTTGTGGTGGAGGAAGGACCGGTCGTGGCTAAACTTTGGGAAGGCTGTGTGGAGTCCTCGATATCACTATCCAACTCCAAGGATGTGACATTCTAGGTTTGACTGAAGAAGGGTTGTGCTGGACTCTATCCAGCTCGTGAGCTTTGGGAAATGCAGGAGCTACATCATCTTCGAAAAACTCTGAAGGCATGGAATACACTAGTGGCGAAAAGACTGGACGATGTGTAGGAGTGGTGAGGTCACAATAAGGAAAAATATTGTCGAGGAACTTGATATCACGAGAGGTATAGAGTATAGACTTGATTCTTCTCAAAGTCGTATACTCGATAGCCACGTTGTGCCATAGGATAACCCAAAAATATACCAACACTCCCTTTGTCACCAAACTTGTGTAAACTGTGATGATTATCACGATCGTAGACTAGACATCCTTGTCGATTAATAAGATATGCAGTGGGGAGGACACATTCTCCCCAAAACCATAATGGAAGATTCGCATGGAATCGCAAAGCTTGGGCTGTATCGAGCATATGCATATGCTTGATTTCAACAACACCGTTTTGCTGCGATATGTTCATGCATGAGGTTTGAAGAACGATATCCTTGCTCTCATAATACTTAATCCACGAATTATTGGAGAACTTGAACCATTATCTGCTTGTATGCGCAGAACCTGGCTGCCAAACTGAGTATGAAGCTTGTTGCAAAAACTAGAAAATATGGCGCCCTGCATCGAATTTATATCGCATAAAAAACACTCAGACTGCACGGCATAATGATCCACAATGATAAGAAAATGCTCTCTTGAAGTAGAAGTTGTCTTATAACTCCCCCATATATCCACATGTACTAATTCGAAATATGTTTTGGACTTAATAGTACTAGGAATTCTATAAAAAAGGTAAATACCACATTTGGTCACTAAGATTACTAAATCGTGTCATGTTTAGTCATTAGAAAAATTTAATATCAATTTTGATCACTCAAATTACTGAGACATGTCACATTTAGTCACTCTCCCGTTAGACCTATTCCAGTAACTCGAGTGACAAAAATTTATATTAAAATTTTCTAGTAACTAAACATGACACGATTTAGTAATCTCAGTGACCAAATGTGGCATTTTCCAAAAAAATAAAAAATAAAAATAGTACTAGGAATAAAAAGATCCCAAGTTTGTTTAGCATGCAAACAAGAGTGTCAGGGTCCTTATTCTGAACAAAAGTGCAATCAACAAAATTTTTCAAAGCATTCATCTTCCCAATCGAAGGATGTCCGAGACGCGCATGCCATAGCTCCAAAGTCCCTACCGCACTCCAGACAATATTCGCCATGGGATGATCGCCATCAAACAGCCCGAGAAAATAGAGTCCATCGACGTGCTCGCGCATATCAATCAGCCTCTTGGATGGTAAGTCCTGAATTACACAGAAGTCACGTAAGAAGATCAATGCAATTGGTAAATGTGAAGTAAGCCGACTGACAGACACAAGATTGCACTAGAAATAAGGGACATGTATGTAGTACACGACGTAGTATCAAATCATTTGATAATTTAGTCGAACCAATACTGCGAACTTTAACACCTGTTCCATTAGGAATTTTCACCTGCAAGGTCGAACAAGAATCCGACTCGACATCCAACTTAGAACCGTGGTTAACAATATGATCATTGCAACCTGAATCTATAACCCAGGTTGTTGACGCAACAGACTTAGAAGAAAACATATCTACCATATTTGAAGAAGGTTCCATTGCTTCCGGTGCTGATTGATGAAATTCGGAAGCAAGCATTGCATTTAATTGAGCAAATTGAGCCGCCGATATTCCTTGGAGCGAACTCTCAGCAACGTCGACCTAAGCAACCTGGGGAGAGGAATGAGAATCCCGATCAGTACGTGGATGCAGAAGTGGCTCTTATGTCTTGTTTTTTCCACGAGAGGGATATCCAACGAGCTTATAGCAGGGTTCCTTTGAATTTCTAGGGCGTTCACATTGAGAACAGTGCGGTCTATCATATGGGTGTCGATCAACATGAGGGTCTCAATCAGATCGGGTGGAGGATTGGTCAGGCCGAAAAGTCCGCCTCTCCCCCTGAACCTAGAAGGCCAAAGCTTCTGGACGAGGATGACGACTGTGGGCGATCTGTCGCTGCTGCTTGTCGTTCATCACCAGTTGACAAGCTTCTTCAAGACTGGGTACAGGCTTCATATCTAGGATTTGGGATTTCACAGTTGCAAAGACATCATCCAAACCCATTAAAAAATCAAACAGTCTCTCACTTACACGTACCTCCCGCTGGCACAACACACACAAGTACATTCCAGCGAGGGAGTAAGTGACTACAGAGGACTTCTCTTGCTGCAGGCTGATTATCGTGCACTTGAGCTCATATAATCGCGGTGCACTTCCTTACCCGAAGCAAGATTAGAGATCAACCCATATCTTACGTGTAGTTGCCGCAAATCGAACGTTGTTGCGCACCTCTTTAATCATAGAGGTCTTCAACCATCCATTGACCACTGCCGCAAAGCCTCTGTCTCGGCTGATCCTTGTGGAGGCGAAAGAGTTCCATCCACAAAGCACATTTTGTTCTTCACAATAAGAGAATAAGTGATTTCGAAATCCATTCACTAAAATTTACGTCGTTGAGCAGCTCCCCCACAAAGTGATTGTTTGGACTATCAGAATTGTGAAGGATTAGGTGAGTCGCAACACACACAAGTAGACGAAGTCATGGAACTGCCTGCACTGCTTGTGGAAGTATAGTTGAGCTTTAAGGGGTTTTCTGTCTTCTCATCAGAATTCATGATGATGACAACAAGGTTTATTTAACCAGGCTTTAATACCATGTAAAAACCGATAAGCGGTTGATTGGGGTTTTGTTGGGTGAGGTTAAGCCTCCTTCTACTGATGTTGCGGCTACGGAACATGCCGACTAGGCTACTGAGAACGCTCAGCTTATGACTTGGCTTGTTTCTTGTGTTGATATTCCTACTACTCTTGGACTTCGTCATTTTGCTACGGCTGCCGAGATGTGACAGCATATTATTCGTACTCATTCGCAGAATAGTGTCTCTCGCCAGTATAAACTCGAGATTGAGATTGAGTGTCTCGCTTAGGGGGGTCGTGACATCCGTGGTTATTATCAGGCTAGCCTCCATCTGTGGACTGAATATGATCTATTGAATCTCCCCTTAGTTTCTGGTACTGAATCTGATGCTATTCTCTAAGAGCGTAGCCGTACTCGGGTTATGCAGTTCTTGTCCAAACTTTATCATGAGTTTGAGCCTATCTGGGCCTCTCTCGTTAATTGGCAGATTACTATGCTGGAAGAAGTGATCGCCGAACTGGTCGGAGAGGAAACTCGACTTAAGAGTCAGTCTCAAATTGATGGCTCGGTCTCGACTGAGTCTTTATTTGCTGTTGGACGTACTGGTTCATCGCGTCCCCGATTCTCTCATCCCGTGACGGGCTAAGTCACCTGCCAATTTTGTCAAGAGGTTTGGCATCTTCAAATTCACTGCAAAAAATGAAAATTCTGCAATTATTGTAAGGAGTCAGGCCATATTGTATTAGAGTGTCCTACGCTTATTCGTCGTGGCAAGCTTCGTAGCTCTTCGACCTCTGGTCCTTCTCGCTCGGGGTCCGCATATGCGGTTGGTTATGGAGAATCTTCCCTTGGGTGGCGGCTCGACTACTGGCTCGTCAACCTCATCTTCTACCTCATTTTCTCCAGAGCTGATTCACCGTCTTGTTTAGGAAGCTCTACAGGATGCTCTTTCGGGTGCATTGACTTCTGCGTTTTCAACTGGTGCTGCTTCAGGTAAATCTTTTCCTTGGCTTCTTGATTTCGTGGCGTTTAATCACATGACGCCTGATCAATCATCCTTTGTCCACCTTCGTCCGGCCTCTCACAATCACCTTCAAGTCGCTAATGGCGCGACTTTGCCTGTGCATGATCGTGACACGTCATCCATCGACTGAGTCACTCTTCCCCAGACTGTATATGTTCCTCAATTTTGTCCAATTTGGTTTCGGTTGGTTAGCTATCGGAGGATGGGTGTGGGGTCAAGTTTAATTCTGCCGGTTGTGTTATGCAGGCCCAGAAGACGGGGAAGGTGCTCGGGAAAGGAAGTAAACATGGCCGGGTATTTGTGTTGGATAAGCTTCAAGAGCGTTCGAGAATCAGACCAGCACAGGACAACGGGGGCGGTGATTGTGGACGTGACGAATGCGGAGGTGGCAGCCCGATGGTGGCAATGAATGCTCATGTGGTTTCGGTTCAAGACTGTAGGGTGTTGGATTTTTCGGATATGGTTATTTCAGGTTGTAAGAATTCTAGGTCTTCTTTTTTGCAGTTTATTCTGTTAAGCTGGTGGATTTTTCGGCTACTGCTTCTACTTGGGATTTATGGCATTGTCGTTTGGGACATCCCCACTCGGCTCGTTTAATGACTATGTTTCGTCGCGATTTGTTGCCAGATAAACTTTCATCTATTTCTTTTTCTCACTCACCTTGTATCAGCTGTATCAAGGCCAAAGCACATTAGATATCTTTTTCGTCCAAGATACAATATATGAGAATCCGTTTGATTCGGTACTTCGCGTTATTCATAGATCATGCTACGAGGTTTACGTGGGTATTTTTTCTCAAGCAGAAGTTTGAACTTGCATCCTTGGCTCGAGAATTTGTTTAGATGGTGAAGACTCAATTTCATACTACCGTTAAGATTCTATGATCCAATCTTGGGGGAGATTTCACCTCCAATAAGCTTTTTGCATTCTACAATGGTGGGAAGTTTGATTTATTTGACTCATACTCGTCCCGATATTTGTTTTGGAGTTCAGTTGGTTAGTCAAGACATGGGTGTAGCTCGCACATTGCACTTAGACGCAGTTCATCAATAGTTGCGATACTTGAGACAGACGCAGGATGTAGGTTTGTTTTTTCCTTGTATAAGAGAGGTGGTGATAGAAGCCTTTGCTGAATGCTGGCTGCAAAGATACAAGAAGGTCTACCTTAGGCTGGTGTGTGAGGGTTGGCCAATCCTATGTGTATTGGCGTTGCAAGAAATAGGATCATGTGTCAAAGTCGTCTAAAGAGAAAGAATATCGTTCTATGTCAGAGGTGAGTTCAGAGATGGTTTGGTTGTTGCGACTACTGCAGGAGTTAGGTGTTGCATGAAGAGTTCCAATGAGGATATATGGCGATAATACGAGTGCAATACATATTGTCATCAATCCTGTATTGCATGACAGAAGTAAGCATATTGAGGTGCATGTACACTATATTCGATAGTTGGTTGCAGAGGGCACTATACAGGTTGGTTATTTGTCTATAGAAGACCAGACGACAGATCTCTTAACCAATGCAGTAGCTTCAAGTAGGCATTGGTACTTATCATCCAAATTGATGTTGCGTACCCAATATCAATTTGAGGGAGGGTGTTAGAATTGTAAAATATAAGTATCACTCTGTAAATATGCCAGCCGAATTATGTGTAGGGTTTGTTCTACCAAACCTATAAATATTTATCACCTATGATCTGTGGTAACAAGAATAAGATTGACTTGGAGAGCTCTGCTTCTCCCATGGACTAGTCCTGACATTCAGGGAAACCATGTTAAATCCTTGTGTCTCTTTCGATTATGCTTGCTTAGTTGACATGGTATCAGGGCCTTATGTAATCGAAAGATCGTGTGTTCGAATCCCGATAACCCAATTTGTTTCTGTTAAGCACATGGTGTTCTGACCTGTGCAAACTTCAAGCCCATATATGGTGGCTTTTGTTTGAGGGGGGGGGGGGTGTTAGTAAACAGTATATGATCCACGATTGAACCTCTCCTAAGAACTCGAGTTATTGGGATCAACTGGTTGTTGACACACATACCTCCCATTGTGGTCTCGTAATAGCCCCCTGCAACAGCCATGCCTGTCGTTATGATGACAGAGCCATCAGCTTGAACATGGATCCAGTCTTTCTCTGGGGGAGACAAAGCGATCTGCAAGGCATGTATAATTTTATACTTACAAAGATTTTTAACTTTATTCCCAATTAATTTTAATTGTTTATAACTCTTTTGTTTTAAGTTGTAATTTCTGCATAGAAAAAGCTGATTAATTGTGTTCTTCAATATAACATCTACTATCATATATTTTGGAACAAATAAAAATTGAGACATTTATTATAGGTCCATACCATGTACTAATTGATAACACCTAAATTGTTGTTCTTTATCCCTCTTATCTAGGTTCCTTCTAAGTCATCTAATGTGCATAATGGTTGATACACTGTCAAATATAGTCCTATTTCGTTCCTCAAAGATTATATCATTATATTAGGGTGTATTAGACAATATATGCAAATTAGGTATCAAAGGGACACAAGTGTAACAAGAATGGGGGAAAAGCTTAAGATCGCGGTCTGGACAAGGATGATCAGGGTCAGGAAAAGAGGGCACGAAGAAGGAGCTGATATCGCGGCCTAAGGAGCAAAACGCCCATTAACTTTGGTACTTCAGGCGTGAATTTTAGAAGTGGCTAACACGGGAGAATCAGAGGGTTTCGATTGTCAACTCGCGGCCCCCGTCTTCCCAGCCCGTAAGAAAGATTGCGGTCATGACTCACGGATCGCGACCGTCCAAGACTTTCTTGCACAGAATCGTCAAATGAATTGAATTTTAGCAAGCAATCCAGTAAAAATTGCAATTTTACGTAGAAGCGTATTGGTGATTTAAAAGCGTAAAAACTTAAGTTTTAAAGCGTAGATTTTGACTAAAATTTTAATTGAAGGTGTTCTATATTGAAGCATTATGGTAAGTCAAGTGTGAAAGGAGAAGATTTTAAATTTTAAAAGACAATTTTGACTAAAATACTGACAATAATTTATTAGAGAAGTAAAATAACGTTCAATCGAGCTTGTGTATTCTTACAACTATCACGGGTCCGGGTGGTTGGCCGGATTCATTTGCCAATCTCTTAAATAGCAGTCACAATTTTTATGTGAGTTTTGCGTTTATTTGGTAGTATGTTTAGAAATAAAGTTTTGTGAAAAAAGTTAAAAACCATTCTATACTCCTCATTGTCAGATATTACTGGACGTTTTATATTTGTGTTTATAAGTCTGATAATCTATCGATGTCGAAGTGCAACATGTGGGAACAACGTCTTCCATGATGAAATTGTTATATTAAAATTGAATCGTGCACTGTTTGATGAGCTAAATGCCTACATAAAAATTACATATGTGTAAACTGCTATATAGCTCAGACTGTAAATTACAGGGAGACGATTAACAAAACGGACGACGATTATCCCTGTTGGTAATTCTACTCAAATCCATATAAATCCGATGATCATGGGTAACCCATATTCTTAAGAATGATCGGTTTGCAATTTTTTATGAGGTTGTTTCATTTATACATACCTAATTAATATGATTTGTAAAAGGCAAAAAGTTGCGCATGAAATGTAAGCAAGAACTTTGTAGATACCAAATTTCTTTTTTTGGCCAATTAATTTGGAATTTTATGTCAATAAAGTGATTTAAGGTGTTGAATCCTCAAATATATTAAGTCCAGGTTTAATAATATAGTGTTTCTATGAGTATGGTTACAATCCCAAATCAAACAATATAAATCTGGACCACGCTAAATAATTGGGTATGAGTAAGTACTTTGGGCGATTTTATTACTATGCCATCAAGTATCATTTTTCCACCTTCCACAAATCAATTGATTTAGTGAAAGATAAGTAGGTGAATTAATGATCAAATCATCTAAACAAACTTGTATTATCATTCGTTGCATAATATCTTTTAGTCAAGATCTCATAAGAATAATATAAAAAGACACAACCATCAAAAAGTACTGCCCATGCATAACAAAAAAAAAAATGTTTTTTAATTGTAAAAAAAAATAGCCGTTCCAAATGTAAACAAAGTACAAAAGTAAAATACTCCAACCATTATAAAGGATCACCATCATAGTATTATCTGAATATCCTAACCGACTCATCGAGTAAAATTGTTTTCTGAAAAATAATATAGAAACCCCATGTGAGGGAACCGACTCCTAATTTGCTTTCGCGAACCATTCTATTTATTCCTCATCGTTAGCGACAATCACTCCATGTTTTCTGCTTAGCTTGTTTGCATTTCCTTTGTCATGAGCAACATCATCTCCACTGGTAGCGAAGTCTTCTTCTCCATTAGTGATATGCTTTGGTCCAATATCAGGAGACTCACCTTCTTCTCAAGAGCATCCTCATTTGTTGCACCGATTTCAGCCCCTCCATCATTACCATTACTATTTTTTTATCTCCTGCATTAGGATAATGATATTAGTTTTTTGGCATTAAAAAACAGAACATATTTGTTGTTTATTGAATCATAAGTACATAATATTTGATAACTGAAGACATACATGATGATTATAGAACCAAGTATGCAGCTGCATGAAAGTGAATAGGAAATAAATGAATGTTGCACTGTTTGAAGCTATAAAATTAAGGGTGTGCCTACGGTGACATGCAAGTTATGGTGACTTGCACTTTCCGGTCGACCTCAGTTAGGATTAGGTCGACCTCATTTAGAATTTGGTCGACCTCATATAGGATCTGGTCGACCTCATTCCTACTTTGGATATTCATATCATACAATTGGCTAGATGGAAATTGAAGACTAATGACTTGTTTTGAAGCTGGATTGTCCCTCTACATATTGAAGTGATTGAGAGATCGATAGGAAGTCCAGAAGACCATTGTTGAACCTCATCAAAAGGCTATGCCAAAACTGGGAAACTGCCTGGAAATGACTAAGTCTGGAAACGTGTTTGTGAAACCTATTTTGGAGCTCAATTCGAGAAGCATGAATGCAAGTTGAGTCCAGGAGCCTCTACCACGTTAAATTAGGTATGTTTTTATACAAATTCAAGGCATTGGATGAAAAATTGGATATCTGTAAGGCTTCAAACAAAAGGGTCGAAGTTGCTACGAAGGCTGTTTTTCTGGCAGACTTCGAGCACAAGCAAGCGGCCAGAAAAACAGCCTTCGTAGCAACTTCGAGCCTTTTGTTTGAAGCCTTAAAGATATTCAATCTTTCATCAAATGCCTTGCCTTTGTATAAAAAAATACGTACTTTAACGTGGTAGAGGCCCCTGGACTTGACTCGCATCCATGCTTCTCAAATTGAGCTCCAAAGTAGGCTTGACAAACACGTTGCCAGACTTAGCCATTTTCAGGCAGTTTCCCAATTTTTGGCATAGACTTTTGGTCAGGTTTAAAAATGGTCTCCTGGACTTTCTATTGAGCTCTCAAGTACTTTAATGTGTAGAGGGACACTTCAGCGTCAAAACAAGCCTTCAATCTCCAATTTCCATCTAGCCAATTGTAAGATATGAATCTCCAAAGTAGGCACCATGAAACTGTTCTTACACTGAAACAACAGATTAGGTCGACCTGATCCTATATGAGGTCGACCGAAAAGTGCATGTCACCGTAGCAAAGTCCTAAAATTAAATGCATTGCAAAATCAATGTATGAGCAGTTGACATGGCATGGTAATTTAATTATAATTAGAGGGTTCATTTTGTATCGAATTTCCAAATCGTGTTGGTTATAATGCATTCTTGTAAATAATAGTGATTATAATTTCACGCTAGTTGGACTTACCTCGATTGATTCGGGGTGATAATTTGCTCCAATTCTAAGAACTAAATGTTGTGAGCACACTCATAATTAAGAAATGAATTGTGGTGTCGGATATATTTAACTAATGCTTAGGATAACGTTGAAAATTTTGATGTAGGGCATTCTGTTCGATCTATTTGACTTGTTTTGAAGTAAGTAATACCACCATATAAGTTAAATGGGACGGACATGAGTATTCTCATCAATCTACCCATTATGATATCCCCAATGCAGTCAAAAGCGCGATTCTACCTAGAAGCGGAAAAGGGGTAAAATCGTAAAGCGTAGAATTAAAGCGTAAAAGCGTAAGTTTTTGACGCATACTGTAAAAGAACTAAAAATATGTTAAGTACGACATATACTATGAAAAATATGAGTGCACAAAATTCAGATAAGTTAATAAATACTTGCAATTCATGTCTAAAGTAGAGCAACTTATAGCCTCTTAATTAATAATAAGTTCATAAATATAAATCTTATAAAAAAGTTACCTTCCCCTCCATGTTAATGAATTTGAGAAGAGCCTAAATAGTGAATTAGATTACTTTATTGAAGTTCGTAATGCATCCAAGTATCTGGTATGTATCTTTTAATCTTAAACGTATCATATTGTCGGTGATTTATTTTTAAAATTTACTTTATATAATTAATTTCATGAAAAGAAGACCCATTTAGTGAAGTAAAACCGTAAAAACGTAAAGCGTTTTAGTGAACTAGAAGCGTAAAATCGTAAGTTTTTATGTTTTAAAGCGCAATTTAGTATGATTTTATGCACTAAAGTTTTTACATAGAAACGAAAGCGTTTTGGTGACCTAGAAGCGTAAAATCGTAAGTTTTAAAGCACGATTTTGACTGCATTAGATATCCCCAATTCTCGTCTCGTTTTGTCTCAATTATATATAAATGTACTATAATTACTTATAATTTATTGCCTCATACTTTAGCATTAAGAAAGTTGCAAATATTTGAAAATCTCAATTTCTTGAATAATTTATCTATATTTATCATTCTTTGTTAAGAAGCATGACAATTTAATAAAAAATTATCCCTAGGTATGTTTTGTTGTAAATGTATTTTACTAAACCCGACTTGACAATGACGATCGAATATAAATATCGAGATTCTCGTCCGAGCTCCAAATTGCCATAACCCTATGCATATTTTGTTGTAAATGTATTTTACTAAACCCGACCTGATAATGACGTACGAATGAATACAAATTTCGAGATACTCGTTCGAGTTCCCGATTGCCATTGCTGGGAGTGATTGATGCAGGGAATAAATCAAAATTATGATGCTCCTAATTGGCGTTACTAATGTGGGGGTGATTGATGCAGGGAATAAAACAGAATTACGATGTCGTAAGAATTGGAGCTTCGGTTATTTTTTTATTATCATCAACCATTGGAGCAGGAATTTTAATAAGCTTTTTGTTGCTCTACAATAAGAAAACTAATAATAGTAGAGAAATATTCGAGTGAATAAAATACCTAGTAGTCATTCCGTATTGTGCCAGTAGGCCAGAAAAACTGAATTGGATAGGTGTTTAATGAGAACCTCCATATATTATTTGTAAGATAGATAAATGAGAAAGAAAATAATTGTCAAATATTATTAGCATCTTATATAGTGGTTATTTTATTTTTGTGAGTGTTCAAAATAGTTGTGTGTTTTGTGAGCTTCGTAAGAAGCTGTGCAGATATATGGGTGTAGAAGAAAATCATTTTATAATTGCATATAGATATATGGACTTGTTGCACCGTTTAATGAGCTCAATGTCTACATAAGAGTTACGCTTGATTATTAGACTATAATAGCCCATGTCATAATTTGCATGGACTTGATGAATCATATTGTTTGTGCGAAAATTCGAAGGAAAATATAAGAGGTGTGTGGTTTTTGTTGGCATTTTTGCGAAGAAAGGGAAATGAGTGTGCACACTTGCTTCCCCACACTAGCAATAGGTGGGATGAAACAGAAAAATGGCTATCAAGACCTCTTAGTTTTTCTGTTGACCTTTTAAGATCCTGAAAATCCTGTAACTTTACTTCTACTACCCATACTTAATAAAAGTTACAGGATTATTTACATATAAAAATTGAACAGGACCAACAATTACCCAAATTCATATAAATACATTAATTATGAATTTATGGTTAGTGTATCGATGAAGTCTGTAAGCTATAAGTATTTGGATATTTGTTAGAGTAGACTTACATATGATATGAGCAAGGTTGTCAACCCGCTTTAGCCCGTTGGCCCGGTTGAGCAAGTGAATTTGAGGGTTAATGAGCCGACCACTTTAGCCCGGTTTGGCTCAGATATAAGAAAAAGTCATTATATTGTTCAACCATTTATAAATTATATCAAATGTCATCTAAAATATGAGTGATAATATATAACATTCCAACAAAATAACATATCGTACTTGGATTCAACATATTGTGAAAATCTCCATGCACTAATATAACATTAATATTCAAATGTTCAAGTTACAGTTCAAAGATAGAGTTAGGAGAAGAGGAAAACCGGAAAAGAGAGACATTTTGCAAAGCAAAGTGAAAAACGACAACATGTGACCTCCAACCCTTTCACCTTGCAGCGAGTCAACCCAACGGGTGTATGTGACCCATTTTTATCAACGGGTCAGATTTAAAATGTGTCAACTGGCGGGCCAATCCGCAGGTTGACAACATTGAATATGAGTAGTTCTATCCAAACAAACTCTAAAAAGCATTTTTGGAAAGGGGAGGGAAAGCAAATGAACAGGGCAGATAATAAGTTTGATGATGAGAATTTCCAGTTTACCATTAGGACTTCATGTCAATTTGGTCTTTGTACCACAAAAAATTAAGAAAAAACTATATTAACCTAAACTTAAACCTGTCAACCTCTTTACTGATTTTATTTATGCTTCATTTTTATTTTATTTTTTAGTCTTCTTGTCGGATTTATCTATTCACTACGGATTGTCACTCTTATTAATCTTATTGACTTGAATTTAATAAAAATCATGTTTTTTTAGCTAGTTTGAATGCTTTGTTAGAACTATTAGGAGATAAATAATATGAGATTGTAATTTTTTATGGGTAGTGATAAATTCAGTCTTAAATTAGTCAATTACCCAAATTCAATTATGGATTTATGGTTAGTGTATAGGTAAGCCTATAAGTTAAAAGTATTTGGATATTTGTTAGAGTAGACTTGGTTACACGGGTTCATCAAATTTTTTAATAATTATATTTGGGTATTTGGGTAGGAAATATGTAGAGTAGTATGTGGTCTTTATTCAATTGAGTTTAAACAAAAGTGGAATGGGAGGGGTTCTGGAGAGATTTTTCTCCCTTGCCGCTAGGGATGGCAATAAAACCCAAATTCACGGGTACCCACCCGATCCAACCCGGTCAACGCGGGTAAAACCCGTGTTGAGGGATTTTGGGTTGGGTTCGGGTTTAAACCCGCTACACTATTCACTGGGTCGGGTTGGGTTTGGGTTTAGGTAAACCCGCCCCATGGGTACCCGCCCATACACATATAATTACTTTTCCTGTGTATTTAATATTCTAAATAATATATCTTCCTTAAACAACTAATATTCTTATGTTTGTGGAGACATGTATAATTTGTTCTTTCTAATTGTTTAGAATGAAGTTGATATTATGAAGTGAAGAGTGAAGAAACTTAGTTGACGAGAAAGAAGCTTTCAATTAATCTTAGGGTGTGCCTACGGTGACATGCATGTCACGGTGAAAAATGCATGTCACCGTGACATGCATGTCACCGTAGCAAAGTCCTTAATCTTATTGTTTATAGATGTTTATCTTTAATTTTGAACAATTTGTATTGATCATTTGCGGTTTGCTTGTATGCTCTAGATTGGTGTTTTTTGTATGATTAATTTGTATGAGAAAATTGATGTTAAACTTTTATTTTGAAAGAAACTTGTTATTGTAAATATTTTACCACAAAAACCCACGGGTACCCATGGAACCCACGGATACCCAGCGGGTTGGGTTGAGTTTGAGTTTTTCAAATCCAACGGGTTTTACCCCGTTTTTTTTTTTTTTGCGGATAAACCCATGAGTTTGTGTTTGACAAAACCTGCCCCAACCCGACCCATTGCCATCCCTACTTGCCGCCAGCTTCTTTCTGTCCCACTTAGTCGATCTCATCATCTCAAGAAGCCCAAAGATCAACAAACACACAGAGTGACTCGGCACACCTAATTTAATGAAACGATTTGTTTGTTGAGTTTAGTAAAGGACGGAAGAACCCTTCCGTACTATGCGTAATGCGCAGGAAAAGTAGAATGTGAGGGGTTTTGGAGGAGAAACTCCTAATATTATTGGGAGGATTTGAGGTCAGTCATAAAATAGACATCAAGTCTAACGTTTAGGCGTAGTGGCCCAAAGGAATGGCGGCATATTCATAGATAGACCCGATCCATCTTAGCAAAAGAAAGCCCTTGAATGGATAGAACTAGGTTTCAACTTTCACAAGCCGAAGTTGCACGCCCAAGTTCCAAAAATGAAAAATAATAAGCTTACATGTGGAGATGGCCACAGAAGGCCCATTCAAAGCAGAACCGAAAAGCCCAATCCGAAGCAAACCTTATCCGGAGACTTATTTTTATGGCCAATACTACGGTGCCGCTCTAAAAAGTGCGGAACCGATAACGCAGATTTCTATTGGTCCACCTGGAATTGAAGTGGCACTAATTTAATTTAATAAGTTCCGATCCAAACCTGCTGGCCCAAAGCCTCAAACCCATATCATTCACCCACAGACAATAAACCCGTTATTCCGTCTTCTCTCCTCCGTTATGCTTTGTTATTTTTTCATTAATTCCTTTCGAATCTCATCTGAATTTTCTCTTCAATTCCTTTATCCATTAACCTGAAAAAACAAAAAAACAAAACCCCAACCAAGCGTTGCCTTCCTCTGTCTCTCACTCCGACGATTTCTCCGTCGCCAATCCAATATCCAGTCTCTTCCATCGGGGTCTACTGAACTCCCTCATTGTTTTCCTCACTTCGCTGCGATAGTAAAGGACTATGTTGTGTGCACTGCATACAAGTAAGAGGAGGGGGAACATGTTCGTTGCTAAATTGGGAAACGGGTTAAATGAAGGTACTCGACGGCGACAGTGGTGGTGACGGCAACCATGGCCTGAATTGAATGATTGGCGTCGTATGTAATTCACTTCTCAATTTGATCAGTTCCTTCCGACGGTGGTGCATCAGGTGGCCACGTCCCGTTTATGAGATTTTCTCTTATTTATCTGTTCGGTTCCTGGGAATTTTTTTAATTCCTGGTGGGCGGCTGAACAGAGGAAAGAAAGAATAGAGCAGAGTGGGGTTGAATTAATCTTCTTCTCTTAAGGTTATGGGAGTTGAGAAAACTGGCAAAACAATCCCAACAGAGCAACTTCTTTGTTGGGTTTCATCATCCGCTTCAAGCGATTGGTATGTAGAGTAAACTGGTAAAACAATCCCAACAGAGCATATTAACAGGTACATTCTTGTGAGTAGAATTAAAGAACACGCAACTAACAATAAAATTTCAATCTGAGAAACAGAGCCCCAAGCTGAGCCCCATGATCCTCCACGTGTTACTATGTAAAGCCAATTGGGGAAATAAGCAAAAGCCTACCTGCATCACAATCACAGAACCATTTCATTCTCATGAGTAAATTTTTGCTCCACTGTAATCTAACCCAAAACATGAATGGAACCCCATTACTAAATGATCAATATAGGGATGCGGAGTTCGCCTAACCCCAACGTGATAACAAAGTAGGAGATAGAACCTTGGTCTGAGCAATAAGACCCCATCAAGCCTACAGAGAAAAACGAACAGACAATCACAGAATCGAAAATTCAGACTGAGGAGTGAGGACGTCGAATGGGGCAAATAAGGGGAAGAAGAGTTTTGGAGCAGTGGAATTTATTGGAGGTGAATCGGAGAGGTTGCATGGGGGATTGCATCGGCGGCGGAGAAGTTCACCGGCGAGGAGAGCGCGGAAGACAACGTTGGACTCTGCGTTTGCGCTTTTGTTTTTTTTTTTTTCTCTTGTTCCTGCAGAAAATCAAATGCAGTGAAAATCACATTAATTTTAATTGAACAATGAAGAAAATAGAAAATTAGTTGAAGACGGAGAGCTTTTCTCCGTTTGTTTGAGTAGGTGGTGGTTTGGGCCAGTTATACGGGCCACTGTATTTGGATATGGGTTAACTAAACTATTCGGTGCCACATCAGATCCACATGGACCAATTAGAAAGAGCGACATCGGTGCCGCACTTTTTACTGCGGCACCGTAGTACTGGCCTATTTTTATTTTGTGTGTGAATTATCCCCCGATCTTTGGTCAAACGAGTAGGTATTGAGTTCACTGCTTCCGAGGATGGTTCAGTACTTCACTATCCAAGTAGCCTCGGATCCAGGCAAGGCTGATAGAAGAAATAGGGAACAACGCAGGTTACCAAACTAGTAAGGCAACCTCTCCTCTTTTGGAAGTGATTTGTATGAGATCGAAGGCCACAATATCTATATAGAGAACAAACAGCAGAAGAAATTATAGGGCTCCCTCTCTCTCTCTCTCTCTCTCTGCTCGGTCCTTTGGAAGTTTCTCAACTTTGCCATGATCTTGTGGTAACGCTGCCAACCCACTGTTCCTTGGTGCATGCATATGATTCAGATACATCGTTTTCAATTTCAGGGCTGCTTCTACACTAACTGACAGACGCTTACATTATTAAATATCTCATCTCGATCTCAATCTTTCATGGATTCATGGCCACTTCGTGTTTTACTTACACCTTTTCCATGGCAAAAGTGCTCGTCATTTTTGTACCAGTAAAAGCTGCTCTCTATAGGATATCCTCCCTTGAAATCCTTAGTTTTTGACTCGGGAAGGATGCGAGCAGTGGCTTGTTCCCGTGCTATATCACATTTCATTCATCTGTTGTTTGGAAGTCGAGGTTCTCTTAATGTGTGTACTTAACCAATAGAAAATATAGAAACAAGTATGGTGAATGAGATGATTTTATAAACTAGGTGATTATAAAAGCATTTCCATTGGTTATTATGGTTCCAATTTTTACATTGAAAATGCTAAAAAGTAAAAACACTTCAACATATGTCAAGATCAGATGGTCTCATTAACTCGAATTGTTTGAAAAAATTCAATTATATATCATATATCACTTACTAAAAAATTTAACCTTAAAATTTAGAGCTAATTCTAATAGGAAGCCCAAACTATTCAAAAATTGGCATTTGTGTCATAAACTATTCAATATGCCAAATCTTGAACGAACTATTTTTCTATAATGTTAACCGGCATTGACCGTTAGTATTTAACAAAAAATCTAGTTAACATCTATGTGGTTTAGTGCCAGATGTGTCATAGTTGAATAGTTTATGACACAAATATCACAAAATGCACGTAGTCTGTGTTAGATTTCTCATATTGAATAGTTTAGAACACAAATTATACTTTTAGTATAGTTTAGGCTTCTTAGTGGAATTAACCCTAAAATTTATCCCCATAAAAAATCCATAAGTAGGTGTGGGCAACAATCTGGTACGCACCGGGCTGAATTGTTATTTGGACCAAATTGGATCAAATCGAATATATTTCGATTCAGTTTTTGTCATATAAATTACTTTTAAGTGATGAGGGCATCAATACCAAGGCGATCTCAAGTCCAACTCTTGTGTCCGAGGAACATGGTTCGGTCACTAGAAGTCAACCAAGGCAATCAAGGGTCGACTTCAAGTTTATTTAGTCCAGAACTTCACCAATTTGGAGGTCGACTTGTTTGTGAGACGAGAAGTGATGATCATTGGAGTTGTGGCTGCTTTAGGCCAAAAACCCAGCCATTGAAGTGAAGAACCCGATCGGGTAATTGGAGGCCAAGACCAAGTATTCTGAGCAGACCCCCCCCTCCTCGGGTGACGCGAGTGTTAAATACCTGATCGGGTATAATAGAGAGAGAGGTCGGGTATTTTGGCCTAAAACCTTTGTAGCCTATGTAAGGGGTTGAACTATGTCTTTTAGAGGGTAATCAACATTTTTGTTCAGAAATAACAACCCTAGAACTGGTTGTTCAAACACCAACTTCTCTTCTTCTTCTTTCTTGATCGTGGAATCAACACGAGAAAACCGACGTTTTCTACTAGCTCATCACCCTAGCGAAATAGTCCTTCGTATACCCGGCATCTTCCCATCGCGTGGATTTGGTTTGGGTTATTATCCGTTTTGTGATCGTTGTGCTTCTAATCAATCTTGGTTGCGTTTATGATTGTTTAAGTCCAGGATTTAGAGCCTCGGCTTATATCAGGTGGTATCAGAGCTCTGGTTCAACATAGTGACACACGTATCCCTCCTTGTGCGAGAATCTTACGAGTCAGGTTTCGTGTTCTCCACCGCCGCCAAGAAGGTTACTTTTCAGTTTTTGTTTTCAATTTCATTCTTGATTGTAACCTGCATCTGTTAGAAAATGCCGTCCTAGAAAATGCAAAAAGAAAAAAGAAAAACAAAAGAAAGAGAGGCGAGAACTGGGCCAGATCACTCAGGAAGGTATTGTGGAGCTTGATTGGTCTTGTTAGCATTGGTATTTAGTATTAATCTTATTCGCTAGGGCTGCTAGTGAACCTCATTCCTTGCTTGAGAAGTTCTTGTCTGGGGTTACTGAGAGCGAGTGGAAATAGGCTTCGTGAGTTCATTATCGGGTAAAAGCCATTTTCTTGAGTGAAACACGAGTGGTAAGAAATAGAGTGACCCTCAAACGAGTGAAAGACGTGAGGGAGTGACTTGTGAGCAGTGTTATTAAAGCCGACCCAAGCCGGTCGGTTGGACTGGTAAAACTGTCACCCGGCCACCAACTAGGGTCAAATTGCCCCCAGAACCGCATTGGTCAGAAAGGCAGGTCGGCGAGCGGCAAAAATGGTTAACCGCTCGAAGTTCAACCGTTTTATGCCTTGATTTAGTTAAAAATTTAAAATTACTTGATTTAGGGTTCATTCGAGTGTGGCTTCTCATATGAGCCCATAGCCATCGTCGTTTCCAGAAAGAAAGTGATAAGAAGTTAGATCGAGTAAGAGAAAGCAGATTCATATCTTGACGAAGAAGAAACAGAAAGAGGGATGGTGGGGAACGATCATTTTTGTTGAAGGATTAGAAGAATCCCAAGAATCAAAAGAGAAGCAAATGGTGAATTAATACTGGTAAATGGCCATTCGTCAAGAACAAAGAGGAAGAAGTTAAAAGTTGAAATTGATAGGGGTCCGGATACAATAACAACACTATAAGTGTTGTTATAGTAACAGCAGGGGTAAAAAGGGAAAACCAACAAAAAGTAATTAATTAAAATTAATTATAAATTTTCAATACACAAATTTCCTCTGTACGTCTCTCGATCTCATTCTCCTTCCTTATCGCTGACTCCGTCTCTCGATCTCCTTCTCCTCCCTTATCGCTGACGGATTCTCTCTCATATCTCTCCTCTGCCACCGGCGAGATTATTGTTACCCTCTGCGATTGGGCCCATTGGCCCTGGGGTCCAGCGCCGTGACGCCCTTCTCCTTCCTCCCCATCCGGTCGAGGGAGTGGTAGTCGTTGAGGCAGATGACGGTGGTGGTGTCGCTGATCAGGGTGTTGGAGTCCGGGTTCCCGCCCTTCGGCGGCTCGGCGACACCTCCGAACACGCTGGTCAGCCACCGCATGAACGTGCTCTTCCCGCACCCGGAGTCCGCCGCCAGGCCGATCACCACGATTCTGTGAGGGCAAAACGCTTTATTTATTTATTTATTTATTTATTTAATGGTCCTGAGGAGCAGCCGGGCAGAAGGTGCCAAATGAGGGAAGTTGGTCCTGCAAAGTGAAGTTTTGCCTTTCCTTTCCTTATGTTACATATCTATCTCTTTCTATGCGAAGCCAGTTTCTTAATTTCTTGCTAGAGAGTAATTATTATGGCTTTAATTAGGTCCCGAGTCCGACCAAACGAAGCAATCATGAGTACATGGGATGGTGGGTAGCCTTCTGTAGTTCTTCTGTGGTTTCATTTGCTTTAGAAGAATGAATTAGTTTCCCCCCTTTGTTGCATAAAATTGATTGACTCACTAACTCGCTCACTTGACTCACTCCTCACCACATTACACATACGCAGTAACTCCAGCTCCTGGTCTAACGAATGGTTCCTGCAACAAGTGGGCAACCACCTCAGAATTTCAACCGTGTTTTCTTTTTCTGTCCTTCACCGCATTTATTTTTGGTGGAGATGTATCGAAGGTAAATCTTGGTCATTATAAAAGAAGGGGAACTGCCCTCTATAAAACATACTATAAAACACACCAAAAACCTTGTAATGTAAACCATAAATCTCCTGAAACATACCAGAAAACCCATAAACAACACCACAAATGTTTCCAAAGCACACCAGAGATCTTCTAATGCAGGCCACAAATCCACTAAAACAAACGAGAAACACCACAAAGCAAACCACCAATCTTTCATAAGCACACCAGAAACCTCCTAATGCATACCACAAATCCCCTAAAACAAAATAGAAACCCCACAATGCAAACCACAACATTTGCGAAAGCACACCAGAAACCTCATAATGCAAACCACAAATACAGTAAATCAAACCACAAAAAATCAAATCTCATAATGACAATTATACCCCTACTTTGATTTTAAACTAAGTCAACTCATCTAATAAAAAGTCATCACAATCCTAACTTTCTATTGATTGGAGATTAGTGTTGTTACAATAACAACCAAGGAGAATTGTCATCGTATCTAATCCCAATTGATAGAGAGAGGAGAGAGCGCCAAAGCGGCGCTAACGTTTAGGGTTTGCAAAAAGTGATAATGTGAGTGGCCTCCAGCCCTCCACTTTCTAGTCCACGCGCTTTGTACGTGTGTTAGGTAGCTTAGACTATTTTTTATAGTTTTTTCTTCATCTTCCTTGTTATGGTTAATTAAATTGGAAGATTAAGGTTTGTCCTTTAGCAGTTAGTACTTTTAATTTAGTTATTATATTTTAAATTTGTTTATGAATAATTTACTCATGATTTAGTGTGCTAAAATGTGTGTAGTGTATAATATTCTTTTTTATTAGATATCGGTTCAATAACGGTTTTATAACGGTCTAATACCGGTAAACCCACTAAAGTTCAAACCGTTCACTATATCGGTTCATACGACGATTCAGTTCTGACAATATTGCTTGTGAGTTCCTTTGTTCGTACCATTAATCTAAAACTGGAAGCATTGACACATAACTTCTTGTTTCGAGACTCTGAACCAAATGGCAGGAGAAGGAAAAAATCACAAAGCGAAGCGGGAAGCTCGAACCATGGAGGGCATTCCCCAAGCTGGCATGGAGGCCCTTGTAGGACACCTTACCCGCCTGAGGCAAGGCCAACAGGATCAGATTAATGCTCGTCACGACAAAATGACTAAAGTTATCAACCTCCACCATGAGGGGGAGGAGGTGGAAAAACTTCCACCACCACCAGGTGGAAGGCATGGCCGACCTCTAGCTCCCAATAATCACTGAAGTTTATGAGGCAGAGGTGTTAAAGGTCGAGGAGGGAGACCACCAGTTCAAGCACGTAGATATCCTAACCCTCGTGACTATGAGGAGTACTACGAGGAGGAAGAGTATTCCCAGCATAGGGATGACGATATTGTCATCATTCCAAGGGAGGAGTGACCCTGAAGCCTAATTCGACTGGGAGAGAAAGATGGAGTACTTATTCGAGTGTCACGACTACTACGAACGAAAGAAGGTAACCATTGTTGCTCTTGAGTTTTCTGACTATGCCCTTGTTTGGTGGCACCAACTGGGGTGATGCATGGAGACTGCACGGAGAAGATCCCATCACGACGTGTCATCAAATAAAATCAACCATGAAGAGGAGATTCATACCTATTCACCACCAACAGGATCTTCATCAAGCTCTTCACTTGTGGATGCAGAGCGAAGATTATGGAGGATTATTTCAAGGAGATGGAGACATTGATGATTCGAGCTCGTGTCAATGAAGATAGTGAAGGAACAATGGCTCGATTTCTCAATGGTCTCAATCGAGAGATCAGGCAGGTCCTGGATATTCACCATTGACTCGTTCTAACTACAACATCCCGATTGACGACCAAGTATAACCAGCGACCGGGTGTAGCATAGGGCAAGCAAGCAATAAGAATTTATCATACCACTGGGATCTAGACTTACCCTACTTCAGGTTTAGGGTTTGTTATCTAGCCAATCCTAGGATAGTGATTAATAAAACTAAGCTAACTAATCTAGACTAACCACTAACCTTGCTATTTAAAAGGTTTGGAGCTCTCTTGGTTTAAATACCCCTATTTCCAATCTTTGGATCGATATTGAGTATCCTCCTAGTTCGATCGACTCAAATACTCTACCGTTTGGAGGAGGACTCCCTCGGGAATGACCCAGAACGGTAAATCGGTGGATGGGTAGGTGCTCTATTCAACCTAGGATTTCGTATAATGCTAGGAGAACGGTCGAATCAACTCCCTCGGGACTACCCGGACAATATAAGATAGGAGTGACCCGAAGACGCCAAAAGGGGGGCTCCAAGGGGATTATCTCCCTCCTAGGTCAAAAGCTCAATACATGAAAATGGAAACCCAACTAATGCAATTCATGAAAACATCCATCAATTAAGTAAAATCATCAATTAATCATGGAGTTTGTCACATACATCAACATTAAACCCAAATCTAGACCTAGGGGTCTTAAACCCAAGAGAAGAGGGTGAGTTTCTAGAGAGAGAGAGAGAGAGAGAGGAGAGATTACAAAGAAACCTCTAGATCTTCATCTTCCTCTTCTAGGCTTGATTCCTAGCTTCCAAGCTTGATCAATGCCTTAAATTATGCTCCAAGACCACTCCTTCTCTCACTAGAACTCCCCTTTGGTGTTTTGGGTTGAAACCCTAGAGAAAGAAAGTGTTCCTCCTCCAAAAACCAGGTCTCATTTCTCTCTCCCCGCTGTTGTCTTCATATTTTCCTGAAAGTGACCAGTTCACGGCCGTGAACACCTAAACACATCCGTGAACTCAGTGTCGTCTGTAAAACGCACCCCTTCACTCTCATGAGTTCACGGTTTGTGCTCCAAGTTCATGGTCTTAGAGACCGTGAACTCCCTTGGCGTCAATAACTTCTGGAACCTCGCTGGACTCCTCGATGTTCACGATTTGTGGTTCCAGTTCAAGGCCTTAGAGACCGTGAACTCCAATGTCCAGTCGTGAACTACGGCTGCTTCATGGACGCCTCCGCTTCACTGTTACAGTTTGGACTTTTCTTCGGTCTTTTTGCGCTTTTGGAGCTCCAATCGTCCCAAAACTCGTCCTCGACCCTTCCACGCGTGCTAGGACCTGAAATGTATCAAAACAAGCACAACCTAGCGTGAAATATGTCGAGGTACGATGAAATGCAAAACCAAACGATCAAGATACGAGGGTGAAAATGTGTGCAATTGGAACCGAATCAACCAATACGTGGAGATTGAGGATTTGGTGCAGATAGCTACTAAGGTCGAGAAGTAGCAGAAGGGAAGCTATGCGAGGAGGATTGAACCATTCAGAAGTGCTTCCTCAAGTGAAACACGAGCTCCATTTGTGAAGAAGGAGTACCCTAAGCCAGTGCCCAAGCCAATTGCCACCAATGCTAGAGAGAAGGCAGCTACTAACACACGTTCGAGCTCTATTGTGTGTTACAGGTGCCAAGGTCGAGGCCATATGACAAACCAATGGCCAAACAAGCATGCGATGATCTTACTAGAAAATGGTGAGTACTAGTTTGAATATGAAGAGGAGGAAGAAGAAGCTTAGGAGCGGCCAGTGCAAGGAAACTACACTTATGTAGCTCGGCGACTTCTGAACGTGTAACAAAGAGAAGAGATTGAGCAGCGGGAAAACCTGTTCCGCATTCGCTACTTAGTCAATGGGAAGCTGTGCTCCATGATCTAGATGGAGTGAGCTGCACCAACGTTGTTAGTTCTCACATGGTGGTGAAGCAAGGATTGAAGACCATCAAGCATCCGCGTCCCTACACATTGTAGTGGCTGAACTAGGATGGATCCATTAAGGTGACACGATAGATGCTACTGAGCTTTGAGATTGGGAGATACAAGTATGAGGTGATTTGTGATGTGGTACCTATGCGGACTGCCCACATCCTATTGGGAAGTCCATGGTAATTCTACAGAGCTGTCCAACATGATGGCAAGAAAAACAAGTATACTCTGTCCTGCAAAAGGCGAACACATACCTTGGTGCCAATGACTCTCAAAGAGGTCTATGAAGACCAAGTGCAGCTGCAACAACTCCGTGAGCAAGAAAGGGAGCACTAACTCGAGTTGAGAGAAGATAAGAGAGAAAATTTGAGTGACCCTACCCTAGTGAGTCAGACTCGAGAGAAAAACAAAATCTCAATTTCGAAAAGAAAAGAAAGACGACTGAAGCTCCGGTGAGAAGAGAAAATTTCTTTTCGAGTGGAGGTGAGATTAAGAAAGCTTTGAACACCCAGAAGCCGATGATCATATGACTCACCATGGATACACTGTGAATTAATCCTTACTAGAGCTTGAGCATACACTCAGGTGCAATATAGGGCAAGTATGTTTTAATTCTCAAACCCGAGCCGGTCCAAGTACCCCTACTTCAATCGCCTAGTTTGTTATCTAGCAAACGTTTTTGGGTTTAAAACTAAGAAAACTACAAATGAAAAAAAGCAAGTAAAGTAAATCGAGGTTGTCCCAATGAGAGAAGAGTCCACCCGGGTATTGCTCCCCCCTAGCTACATATCAAGATCCCCCAAATCGAATGCAAATGTGTGGAGGTGTGTCAATACACCGTAGGAGGGCGCAACAAGTGAAGGAAACCTCACTCTCTTAATCAATCGGTTAAGGAAAACGATTAAGCTAGGAACCTTAGCTCTCTCAATCAATTGATTAAGGATTGCTACAATAAACTAGGGAGTCTAGGCGACTGTGTATAAATAGAGAGCTGAAAGGAGGAAGAAAGATGGCTTTCTAGGGTTTAAATTTTTAAAATAAAGGGGAGTTTCTAGTGAGAGATTGGAGTTTCCTCTTCCCATTCTATAGAGATAAAGGGCCATTAAAAGGATAAAGAAGGAGATTGGGCTTTCCCTAAACTAGAGGAGTGAAGATTCTTACCTCTCAAGGGAGATTCAAGCAAGGAGGAAAGAAGATTGCCATCTCTTCATGGTTCTTTCTCTCCTTTTTGTTGTTTTCCTTTGCCTATCTATGGAATAGCCCTTTACTTGGGTTTTGTGAACCCTAGTTTGAAATATGTGATAGATTGTATTAATTGAATGCTTTGTGTGTGGGTTTGTGTTTAATGCAAAGTTTGAGATATTTTCATGATGGTTGGGTTGTGTTCTTCATTTCTCATTACTTTGCCAATTTGACCTAGGTAGAGGGAATTCCCCTTTTTGTTAGGAGGCTTTGATAAGCTGGATTCCTTGGCCAATTGGGTCACCTACCTAGGGAAAATTAGGTCAAACCTCAAACTTCGATTTAGCACTTTCACTTTGGTGTTACTTTGCCGTACGGATTAAGTTTTCTTGCAACCCTTAGTTTTAACGGTTAAAAGAGCTAGGACTCCTAGCTTATTGCTTCAATCCTTAGCCGAAAGGTTAAGAGAGTTCCCAAGACTTGATATTACTCTTAATGACATCCCTAAGCATTTGAGACAAAGTCCTATTAACTACTTCAGTTTGACTATCCGTTTGAGGGTGGCAAGTAGTAGAAAACAAAAATATTATTACCAAGCTTACTCCATAGAGTTTTCCATAAGTAACTCAAGTACTTGACATCACGATAAGAAACTATAGTACAAGGCATTCCATGGAACCTAACAATTTCTCAAAAGAACAATTTAGCTACATTAGATGCATCATCACTTTTGTGACATGGGATAAAATGCGCCATCTTTGAAAATCGGCCAACCACAACAAACACAGAATCTAGTCCTAGGAAATCCAAGAACGAAATCCATAGAAATATCAATCCAATGATTAGTAGGAATAGGGAGAGGAACATATAACCTGTTTGGCTGAACTTTTGACTTGGCTTGGCGGCACTTAAGTCACCGCGCACACACCTTCTCCATGTCACTTCTCATGTGAGGCCAGTAGAAAGGTTCCTGGAGGGAATCCAAAGTCTTGGGTACCCCAAAATAAGCCATAAGGCCTCGATCATGAGGCTCTCTAACTAGCAACTCATTAAAATTGAAGCATAAGGCACACAAATCTGGTTAGCATGAAATAAATAACCATCAGCTTGATAATATTTTCCCTCCCCATGCTGCTCACAAGCCATATAAAGCTCACTAAAATCAGGATCATTAAAATAAAACTCGGCCGTGCTTTGCAAGCCTCCTGCCCGTGTTTTGGTCCTAGCTCGACCAAATGACTTCCAAACGCCCCCAAACTCGTGCTTGGCCTTCCCTTCGACGCCTGGGACCTGAAATATGACAAAGTAGCACAACCCGGTGTAAAATAGGCCAAAACACACAACAATGCCCCGCAAATGGATAAGAAATAGGGGTATAAAACATGCAATTACATCGTTATCAAACTCCCCCACACTTAACCGTTTGCTTGTCCCTAAGCAAACCAAGTCAGACACCAGGTAAGCTCAAAACGTTTCAATCAAGCAGGCTTTAGGGCAAACCATATCGGCACAAAACACGTGGATCATACTGGCTTTCGATCATTAACACATGGCAACTCGAACGACAACCTAGACAACCACCACAGATGACATTCGAATGCAATAAAGTCGAGCAAAGGAAGAGTTCCCTTCTGTTCACCAACCAACAAAGACTTGACTCAACCACTTGTTCAAAACAGTCACTTCATGAACAAAGCTCAAGATATCAGAATTAAGACCGAGCAATCTAGGTCCTCACCGGGGTAAAGAGTATAGAGAATATGAGAAAATGAATCACTTACTCTCGACCAGTGGGGTCAGGACAATTTGATGCGAAAAATGCGCATGCTTATTCTCTCAATCCCTAACGTCTCTTCACCATGAATGCAGCCTCTAAATGCTAGAGTTCACATAAGGGGTGTCACCACTAACTAATCCGGAGGTCTTAGACACAGGTTCAAATGACTGGCTAGGGTCTTGGACATGGGGAAAAGGCCTTTTAGGTGGTGGAAGTGATAGCACAAGGTTCCACATTTCCAAACCCAACAAAATCACAGTCAAGCAAACCAGTAACTTCCTTTATGCTATTCTGCATTACTCAACTTCTTTAGGGCACAAGAGCGAAGGAGGTTATATAGATGCTAGCATTTCCAAGCCAGACTGCTAAGAAACACTACTTAATGGGCACTATTCAGATTTTTGGTGGTGGCTCTCTTTTGCTTTCAATTTTTCTTTGTTTTTCTTTCATTTCTTTTCATTTCTTAAGAGAGCCACCACTTCTGCACAAATTTCAAACACCTGCCCAACTTTTAAGCACTACCTCCAACCCTCACATAAACTTTAGCAGAAACAGCAGAGAATATGTAAAAACCACTATGTGGAACCTTCTAAAAGATGCAAAAGGGTGATTTTTTCATTATAGACCAAAATAAAGGATAACACACGGCTCAAAGGGGTTGACTAGGGGATATGACACATCAGGACAGTCAATTTGGTCGTGGGCTAATCCTATGCCCCCATCATCTTAGCTAGTGACAACGTGAATGCTACACATCATGGAAGAGGGATCTATCGCACAAGAAAGAAACGAGCAGGCTCAAATCTCACATGGCTACCTATATGCTCTATCTCACATTCTGATTCCCTGAACTAGATGCATAAATGACTGTCAAAAGCAAGTGATCAAATCCAAGTCACAGTTGGTAAGCAAACAGTTGAAAACTGAACCCGTACACAACTCTACTACACATCTCAGTCATCATAATAGGCTGTCTTAGTCACACTCAAGTTATCATGTATCAAGTCAAAAGCCATTCAATTCACTAATCACATCCACTGTGCCCATACGATCAAACATCAAGCAAACAGCAGTGCTTGGAGCCCTCAAATCTCGAGATTTGGACAGCGGACTAGGCTCCAAGCACTCATACACACGTTCCAATTAATACAAAGAACCCCCCCCCCCCACACTTAAATGCGACAATGTCCTCAATGAAGCAGATGGAAGGGGAACGATGTTACCGTGAGATGAGATCAGGAACGGAGACTGGGAGGCAGACCAGTCAATAGCAGGGGACTGGAAGGGGAACCAGTCCGAGGCACAGAGCTAAAGTCAACAAAAGACACACACTAGGTGAAAGAACCGGAGTTCCAAGTCTACAATCCACAATAAAACAAAACCAAACGAAACAACAAGAACATGGAGTCTCAGTCTGGAAAACAAATGAGGCACAGAGCTAGCCACTCGCCACTAGAAGGCATCGCCACCATCGCCGGAAGGTGGGGGGTACTCGTCCTCATAGCCCGGGTACTGCACAAATGGGTAGTGAACTGCGTTCGGGTCCAGACCCAGGTAGGACATAATGTAGTGCTGGCCGGACATCAGACGACGGCCGCGGTCCCGCTCACGGTCGAGGCGGGTGTGAATGCGCTCCTGGCCAGCCAGAATGCGCTCGTTCTGCAGAGCGATGGTCGCCAACTGATCAGAGATCGGCACCACCACAAGAGGAGGAGACCCCGGAGCAGGGGATCTGGGTGCAGCGGTGGGGCTCGCGGGAGCCTGGGTACGAGGAATAGTACGACGGGGGACCCGGCGTCCCCTAGCTGCGCTGGACTCCGGCTGATCTCCCTCTGGAGGCGCAGGTGGGCGAGGGAAGCCCACAATCCAGTGCAGACGCCCCTGGCGAGCCACCAAATGCTGGGCGCGGAGGGTGACCTCGCTGAGCGGGGTTGGTCCTCGGACCTGGGTCATCCCGGTGATGTCGACCCCGTAGTAGCGGGCCAAGGCGGTGATCACCGGGCCACAGACAAGGTCGCGGTCCTGGCTAGCTACGGCCTTTCCGAATGTCCGGGGGAGCACCGAGCCCAGCTGGATGGTGTCCTCAGAGCGACCCATCGCATCCATGAAGAACAGGGTCCGGAGGGTGACCCGGTTGGCCGAGCCCTTGCTGGGAGTGTAGGAGCAGGCGAGCAGGTGGTTGAGGATGCGCCACTCCGGTCGGAGGAGAGAGGCCCGTGTCTGGCTCGCGATGTATTGCTCGTCCACGTGGTTAGGCTGGCAGATCCGCTGGAAATAAGCCTGGCACGGAAAGTCGGTCGGATCGGTGATGTCCAAGTGCAGGCGCCCGTCGCTGGCGTGCGGGGAGTTGAGCCTAAGTGCATTGGCGAACTCCCAGTAGCTGAGGGAGTGCGCCACCCCGCCGAGTGTGAACTGAACTGCATTAGCATGGTCGGCATTCCCCTTCTGGTTGTGGTGGAAGGAAGCATAGAACTCCCAGACGAGCTCCTAGTAGGTCGGCTCGGCGAGGCAGAGAAGGCGCCGCCAACCATAGGCGCGAACAACGGCCTCCATCTGCGGCCTGCCATGAAGTGCCTCGAACACCTCAAAATCGAGGTGCAGGTGCTCGGAGATGGTGCGGGTACGGATGGTCCGCAGCAGATGGCGCTGGGTGATGCTCAACTGGTCGAGGTAGGCTTCCATGATCCTGCAAAGCACAAGGAGGGACAAGTGGAAAAACAAGCGAACAGGGTCAATGTTAGTCAAAACCACACCAAGAGCCCTCATATCGAAAGATATGGACAGTGGACTAGACTCCCGGTGAAACAAGCATACCCATCTCACAAGAATCACACAACCAAATGCACCGGGGGCCCTCAAATCGAGCGATTTGGACAGTGGACTAGGCCCCCGGTGAAATAAACACCAATTCCAAAACAAAAAGCACCAATCCATCCACCACACACAAAACCACACAAGCCCGCATACAATGCCAACATGCAAATGGTAGGCCGAATAGCGGAAATCCCGAGACAAAAATATAGCATGCAAAGAGCGCTATCGGCCTACCCAATCGTTCCCAAATCATGCCACATTCACAATTCTTCACCTAACCCTAGGTATCGATTCTCCAGAAATAAAAAGAAAAGGCAAGGGAAACACACCTGGAGACGCAAGAAGATACCGGGAGAATGGTGAAGAAAGTGGAAGAAAGCACCCCAAGTCGCCGGAAAACTCACAGGAGACTCGCCGGAGAACTCGCCGCCGGCAACCCAACCTCGGCCAAACCAACCCAAACCTTTGGGGAATGGGCTCCTCGACGCCAGGAGCGTTGGGGTGGTCGCGGTTTGTGATTTGGAGGTCGGGAGAGGGAGTTATGGCCGGAAAACCGAAGGAGAAGAGGAGGGGGGCGAAAATCCGGCGAGGGGGGCTGAGGGAAGTTGAAAAAATGAAATTGGGGAGAGAGAGGGTCAAAAAATTGGATTTTATAGGGGGGAGGACAAAACACGGGCGGGCTGGAACACAGCCGTGTTCGGCCTGTTCCCCGCCCGTGTTTTTACTGCCACGGGCAGTGTTTCCCCCCAATTAAAACACGGGCGGGCTGGGGGCAAAACACGGCCATGTTTTGACCCCCTACTGCCCGTGTTTTTACTGCCGCGAGCAGTGTTGGCCCCCTATTAAAACACGGGCGGGCGAGCAGTTTTTACTGCCGAGCTCAATTCGCCTTTTGACAAAATTCCAATTTCAAACCACCAAGACTCATTCCTGCCCCGGCTCTAAAATTTACCCAATCATACATTAAAAAGAACCGCCCGAGGCACGAAATACTTTCCAGACAGACTCAAAGACTCAAAAAACGACAAAAATGAAATGAATAAATAAAAACAAAGGATAGAAATGCAAACCGTGGTGGGGTTGCCTCCCCACAAGCGCTTCTTTACCGTCTTTTAGCTGGACGCCAGTAGAGGAACTAAGGGTCCTCGAGCTTGATCAGCAGCTCTGCGCGCTCGACAGCATCTCCCAAATACAACTTTAGGAGGTGGCCATTCACCTTGAATGGCTCGGTTTGAGCATTGCTGATCTCCACCGCACCGTGCGGGAAAACTTGGGTGACCGTGAAGGGTCCCGACCACCTCGAACGGAGCTTGCCCGAAAAGAGTTTCAGGCGTGCATTGAAGAGCAGAACACGGTCACCTACCTGAAACTCCTTCGGGCCCCTCAGCCGCGCGTCATGAAGACGCTTGGTGTGCTCTTTGTAGAGCAGGGTGTTCTCGTAGGCGTGGTAACGCCACTCCTCCAACTCCAGCAGCTGCAACTTACGTTCTGTACCTGCAACACTCAAATCCAGATTTAGCAGCTTAATGGCCCAGAAGGCCTTGTGCTCTAGCTCTACCGGCAAATGGCACGCCTTCCCATAGACAAGCCTATAGGGAGAAGTGCCAATTGGATTTTTATAGGCAGTCCTATACGCCCAGAGAGCATCATTGAGCTTGGTGGACCAATCCTTGGGGGATTGATCCACCGTCTTTTCAATTATCCGTTTTAGTTCCCGGTTCGTCAGCTCGGCCTGCCCATTTGACTGGGGATGATAGGCCACCGACACCTGATGCTTAACACCATAGCGAGAGAGGAGTTTAGTGAATTGCCCTTGAAAATGGGTTCCTCTATCACTAATAATGGCGCGAGGTGTCCCGAACCGGGAAAACAGCTGCTTCAGAAATGAGCAGACCCGTCTTGCATCATTGGTGGGCATGGCTTGAGCTTCTGCCCATCTCGAGACGTAGTCCACTGCAACCAATATGTACAGATTGCCAAAAGATGGAGGGAATGGGCCCATGAAATCGATACCCCAAACATCAAAAATTTCACAAATAACAGAGATATGTTGGGGCATCTCATCCCGGGCAGAAATGTTACCTGACCATTGGCAGCGGTCGCACTGTCGTGCGAAGGTGTCTGCATCCTTGAAGAGCGAGGGCCAATAGAAGCCCGACTGTAGCACCTTCCGCGCCGTGCGGTTTCCTCCATGATGACCTCCAGTAGGTCCCTCGTGACATTGAGACAGGATGTCTCCCATCTCATGCTCCATGACACAGCGTCGGATCACGCCATCTGCTCCGATTCTGAAGAGGTAAGGATCCTCCCAGAAGTAGTGCTTCAGATCGGAGAAGAACTTGCGATTTGCATGAGTAGCCATCCCCTTGGGTAACTGCTTGCCCACCAGATAATTGGCAAAGTCAGAATACCAAGGGGCCACGCTGTCCACCAGGGTCATCGCCAGCAATCGCTCACCCGGGAAAGAGTCATCGATCTCTTCCACGAAGTTGTCCACCGGAGGGGCTTCCAACCGTGAGAGATGATCTGCAGCAACATTCTCGGCTCCTTTCTTGTCCCGGATCTCGATATCAAACTCCTGCAGCAGGAGGATCCATCGGATGAGCCTAGCCTTTGCATCAGCCTTGCTCATCAGGTAGCGAATCGCTGAGTGGTCAGTGTAGACCACCACATGGGAGAGCACCAGATAGGGTCGGAACTTGTCAAATGCATACACCACAGCGAGGAGCTCCTTCTCTGTGGTGGTGTAATTCTCCCGTGCATCGTTCAAGGTCTTCGACGCGTAGTAGATGGGCTGGAAGTGCTTCTCGAGTCTCTGACCCAGAACTGCTCCGACTGCATAGTCACTCGCATCGCACATCAGCTCAAAAGGAAGAGACCAGTCAGGAGTTACCATGATAGGGCATGGGTAAGCTTCTCCTTCAGAGTCTCAAATGCAGCTGTGCACTCGGGAGTGAACTGGAATGGTGCATCCTTCTCCAGCAGCTTGGTCAACGGCAGGGCAATCTTCGAGAAATCTTTGATGAAGCGCCGGTAAAAGCCTGCATGACCCAGAAAGCTGCGAATCCCCTTCACAGAAACGGGAGGAGGTAGCTGACTGATCGTCTCAATCTTCGCGCGATCACCTCAATCCCCTGCTTGGAGATCTTGTGCCCGAGCACAATACCCTCACGAACCATGAAATGGCACTTCTCCCAGCTGAGTGCCAGATTAGTCTCCTCGCACCTCTTCAGAACGAGTTCCAGGTTATGGAGACAGTGAGTGAAGGAGTCTCCATATACCGAGAAATCATCCATGAAGACTTCCATGATCTCTCCAACCAGTCGGTCGAAGATCGCCAGCATGCATCTCTGGAAGGTCGCCGGTGCATTACACAGCCCAAATGGAATCCTCCGGTAAGCAAAAGTGCCGAAGGGGCAAGTGAATGTGGTCTTCGCCTGATCCTCCGGTGCAATAGGAATCTGGAAGTAACCAGACATGCCATCCAGGAAGCAATAAACTCATGGCCAGCCAACCTCTCCAGCATCTGATCAATGAAAGGTAGGGGAAAATGATCTTTCCTGGTGGCGTCGTTCAGGCGCCGGTAATCGATGCAGACTCTCCAGGTCACGGTCCGCATCGGGATCAACTCCTTCTTCTCATTCGGGACCACAGTCATCCCGCCTTTCTTCGGGACCACCTGAGTGGGGCTGACCCACTTGCTATCAGATATAGCAAAGATGATCCCTGCATCCATGAGCTTCACAATCTCTGCCCGGACCACTGCCTCCAAGTTAGGAGACAATCTCCTCTGCGGCTGCCTGACTGGCTTAACCTCATCCTCCATCAAATTCTGGGAGCAGAAGGATGGGCTAATGCCTCTGATGTGTGATCTTCCATGCCATGGCCCGGGCATACTTCTGCAGCAGAGCCACCAGCCTGCTCTTCTGCTCGGGTGTCAGATCCGAGCTAATAATAACCGGGAGCTTATTCCCCTCCCGGAGAAATGCATACTCCAGTGAGATGGGAGGGGTTTAAGCTCCAACTCTGGTGGCTCCTCCAATGATGTAGCGAGCCGGGGCGAGATGGGGATCGGCTTGAATGGTATCTCTCGCCCCTCGCTCGCAGCCTCGTCCAGCTCCGCAAGCTGCTCCTCCAGCTGCACATCCTGTGATGCCTGTTCCCCTAGCAAAAGACAACGCTCAAGGAAATCATCAGTACCCGCACTCGTGATGGCGAGTGCGGTCTCAAAATCAGCAACAACATCACAGTAATCTAGATCATCATGGAGCTGGGGGTGTTTCATATTATCAGAAACAGAGAAGGTGATTTGTTCACCCCCAGCTCTCAAAATCAGTTTTCCATCATTAACATCAATCAGCGCCTTGGCGGTGGCGAGAAAAGGTCTACCCAGTATCAATGGCACATCAACATCCTCATTTATGTCCAAAATCACAAAATCAACAGGATATGAAAATGGCCCTACTGCGACTATCAAGTCCTCTGCTATACCCCTAGGATGCACAATAGATCTATCAGCAAGCTGGATGCTCATCCTAGTATTACTGGGTTCACCTAGGCCTAGCTTCTTAAACAGTATATGGCATGACATTATGCTAGCGCCTAAATCCGCCAAGGACTTCCCTACATGCAAACTACCAATCATGCAAGGGATAGTGAAACTCCCTGGGTCTTTTCGCTTCTCTGGTAGTTTGTTCTGCAGGATGGCAGAACACTCCTCGTTAGCATCACCGTGACAGCTCCCCAAGCTTCCTCTTGTTGGTGAGGAGATCCTTCATGAACTTGGCATACTTGGGCATCTTCGATAATGCCTCCACGAAGGGCATGCTAATATTCACCTGCTTCAGCATTGCCATGAATTTGGCAAACTCAGTCTCCAGTCGGTCCTTGTGCAACCGAGTAGGAAAGGGAAGCTGTGGTACATACTCCTTCACCACTGGTTGCGGTTTAGGAGCAGGCACCTCAACCTCCTTCTCCATTTCTTCCTGATTAGCTGGAAGTGCTGAAGCAGGGGTCTCTCTCTCCTCTGCCCGAACAGGTGGATCGGCAGTCACCTTGCCACTCCTGGTTGTGATGGCACTGCAGTTGGCATTCGGTCCTGCGGGTGAGGGATGGTCTGACCAGGCAAGGTACCTGGAGTCCTCTGAGCAACAGCCTGGGCAACACCCAAGCTGGGTCTGTATATCTCGCAGCACAGCCTGCGTGTTTCTCTGACCAGCTTCTAGCTCCAAGAATTTGCCTGAAGCTTTCTCCATGAACTGCTCAATGTTATTGAATTTATTTGCACTGGAGGTGGCCAGAGAACCCACCAGATCTCTCAGTTCCGCCATCGGGTCACTCTGTACTGGGGCTGCAGGTGCTGCCCCTGCCTGCTGAAATGGTCCTGTGACTGAGGTGGAACTGGCCCCTGTCTGGGCGGGTAGAGTGGCTGCTGTGGCTGCTGAAATTGCCCCTGTCTGGGCTGGTATGGAGGCCTCTGGAAACCGGTGGTCCCTGGGGAGCTGGTGGTCTGGGATTTGGCCCAGCCCAAGAAAAGTTAGGATGCTGGCGCCACCCCTCGTTATAGGTGTTGCTGTAGGGGTCGAAGCGCCTGGCATTCCCGATGAAGTCCACCTGCTCCTGGGGAGTAGACGATTCCCTCATCGCCTGACAGTCCTCCACGGTGTGATGAGACTCTCACACCACTGGCAGTGCATCGCCTGCGGCTGTCCTGTACCTGCAATCAAACCAGAACGATCGATAGCTGAAACCAGCTTCGATACCACCTGCACCAAATCAGATGACTGGGTGCCCACAGCATGCACACCACGTCCTGGTGCTCGTCTCGATCTCCTGGCAGTGCCCCATCGTACCCGTTCTCCGCCATCTCCTCAAAGAGTTGATTCAGCTGTGGCGGGGTTTTGGTCAGCATGTTCCCGCCACAAACCGAATCAATCAGCTGCTTGTCCTCCGGGAAGAGGGCGTGATAGAAGGTGCCCACCTTGAAGCATCATTGAAACCATGATTGGGACACCTGAGAAAGAGACTGGTGTATCTCTCCCAAGCATCCCTGATGGTCTCATCCTCATCCTGAGCAAAATGTGTAATTTGCTTCTGCAGGTCAGCTGTCTTGGATGGAGGATGGTAGCGGGTGAGGAACTTGTCCGCCAGGTTGGCGAACGTGGTGATGGAGCCCGGAGGTCGAGTGTCTAGCCACTCCTTGGCTGCCCCTCCAGAGTGAATGGGAAGTACCTCAGCTGGATGGCATCTGCTGGTACCCCATTGATCTTGATTCCATCGATGAGCTCGTGGAATCGCCTGAGATGTGATCGGGGCACTCTCCCTCCTTACCACGGAACACCACTGAACCGCGCAGCATGGTGATACTGAGGTGCTCACCTCAAAGTTGTTGGCTGGGACATGAGGGTGTTGAATGGGTGACCTCATGTCCGCAGCTCTAGCGGTCCAGTAGGATCCCATGGTCTGCTCTCTGGATTGATCACATCATGGTTCTGTGGATCAGCCATCTCTCCTTCTTCTTCTTCTTCGATCTGCAGCTGTGATAGCCTCCTCCGCAGCCAGTCGCGCCTTTAGAGCCCGCTTGAAGTTCCTGCAGGTTCGTTCAAGCTCCTGGTCTAATGGTAGTAGATCTCCCGACTGGCTACGGGTCATGCACTACCTGCACACAATCAGCAGAAGCAACCCGTGAAGGCACACAGGTGGAAGAGAAAAATGCAATAAAGAAAAAGCTAGAGTAACAAATTCTCACGTTTCCCCAATAACCTAGAGGGTCCCCGGCAACGGCGCCAAAAACTTGACACGCCAAAACACAACACCAAACTGCGACCAAGTGTAATCGCAGTCCGGGAATGCAGTAACAGGCAAGTTCTATTATCAACCCGGGGTCTAGATCTACTGCTTACTCCGTGATTATCTATTATCTAGCAACTAATTCGAGTGATTGTTGTTTAAAGCAAAAGCAGTAAGAAAGCAGGAAATGGTTCGGTTTTCTAAAGCAGGAAAGAGTCACTCGGGAATGAGTCCCCCTAGCCCCTTAGTTAGGTTCAATTGTAATTCCCTGGGTTGATTCACTGTTGATTAGACTGCGGAAGATCCGACAGTAGCTTGGAATCTCTTAAGCTGACCAAGCCCTCTCAGTCTAACTACCCGGCAGACGACTAGTCTTCACCGGGATAGAAAGCTGAGGCTATGAACACAGAACTCCACTACTGGAATTGAATTCCAGTACAAAGCAGTAAACTGGCTAACTCTCGTATAGCCAATCTCCTACTATCGAATGAAGAGGCTCTAACAACCTAATCAGATTCTATCTATCTCAGGTTGCAGCAGAAATCGAGAAAGCTGATCAGACTTCAATCAATTCAATAAACATGCATCATTCGATTAAAATCAAACATATCATCCCAAGTCATTACAATCAAATCCCTAACACAAGGAACTAGGGTTCTTCATACCCAAGTGAGAGAAGGGTTCTACTCCATAGGAGAGAAAGAAAACAGAAATCAGAGTAGTCATACTCATAAAGATGAGGAAAATCTGCTCTGGGATGTCAATCTTCACTCCTGGGACGCAATCTGGGCTTCAATGATGAGAAATCCACTCCAAATAGCTCCTAGGGTTTGTTCTTCGCTCTTTCTCTCTCTAAAAACTCTGTTTTTGCTCTCAAAACTCGAATCCCTCTCTTTTGGCTGAAATCTGCCTAAAAGGCATCACTGGGCAAAACAGGTCGAGGGCACGGCCGTGTTTGCTCCAGCCCGCCCGTGCCCTTTGCCACGTGGTAATTACACGGCCACGGTCTGGTGTAAACACGGGCATGTTTTGATGTGGACACGGCCGTGTTCTGAAATGGTCCCGCCCGTGTTTTAACGCTCGTGCAGGGCAATTGTGGGGAAGCCTCGGCAGTAAAAGCACGGGCCAGGAACACGGTCGTGCTTTGCAAGCCTCCTGCCCGTGTTTTGGTCCTAACTCGACCAAATGACTTCCAAACGCCCCCAAACTCGTGCTTGGCCTTCCCTTCGACCCCTGGGACCTGAAATATGACAAAGTAGCACAACCGGCGTAAAATAGGCCAAAACACACAACTATGCCCCGCAAATGGATAAGAAATAGGGGTATAAAAACATGCAATTACATCGTTATCAGTTAGAATTGGTGATTGATTTGAAAAAGGGCAAGGATTTATGAATCTAAATTTTAGTGAGGTATGGTGATCGTTGGATCTGGCTCTAGACCAGAACCATGAACTTCTTAGAAGAAAATGGATTTAGCATATTAGCATAGCTGCTTCGATTTTGGATGGGATTCTAATGTTTGTCTACTATCTGCTAAAAAAGAATGAAAGCATGACGGGAATTTAAAGTAGCATAGAAATTGTTGAAATAAGAAAATCAAATGCTTAATTGAAATGAGCTTAATTCGAATAGTGAAGTGCTTAAGCTAAAACGCATAGCAGTAATATAAATGATTGTGACTAATAAGCTTCAAGGAAATAGCGTAAATGAAATAGACATTCTACTAAATAAAAACAGTAAATGGATTCCACAAGAGTAAGTTCGTGAAAAGTAGGTGCAATATCATTCAATAAAGAGTTTTGGGTTTACATGCACCAACTTATGGGCAGATTTGGATCTCTGATTCCTTGTTCTTCAACTATTACAAGCTTTAAACTGAAATTTTGTAAAAGGGCAAAAGGAAAGTATTTCTCTATAACTCACTATTTCTCCAGCGTCTTCCCCTATCTTCTCCCCCACAAAAAGCTCTCTCCAAAGCAAGAGCAGAAGAGCTCTTCTTATAGCAAAAAAATGTCCTCCACGTGTCGTTTCCTTCCTTCGTCTTCGTCCAGGGGGAAATTGTCGTGCATATTTCTAATTGGTCGAGTTTTGAGGTTGTATCTCAAGCCTCCACCTACAAAAGTCGGTGCTGACTAAGTGCTTGGATAAAATTGGGCCGAGTTGGGCCTATCTTGAATCCTCCTGGGCCGGTACTAGGCTCGGTCCATTCTTGAACCTGGGCTCTGTTTTGGGCCGAACTGGGCTTGTGGGGCCGAAATGATATGGGTTTCTTGGCTTGAACTAACTGATCTCTTCTTTTTTCCAGGTTGATGTTGCTGGTTTTGGGCTCTCAAACGGTGACATGGATTTGAGAAGACATAGCCCATTTTATTAGGAATGGAAATTGTGTATTGTTGTAACGAACTTCAAATTTAATGAAGATATCTCGTCATTGTCTTCGAACATTGAACACGCTCTCTAATACAAAACCCGAACTGTGTACCAAGTCTTTTCTTGATGTTGCTTCTTAAGTCGATTGAAATCCCACTTCTTAGTTTGAAGTCTTCAAGTCTTTTCATAGTTCTTAGACCCGGACAAAATGTGGTGTCTACAAATTAGTTCTGAAATTTATCCCTTTCAACCCCATACAATCCCAATATATCCTTTTTCACTGTATTTTGACAAGGCACAGTAAACTGAGGTTGCAAAGAACAACAGAAACGCCTGAACCCTAAGTGTTCAACCATGCTAAGAGGATACTCATGGACCATAATCATAGAACACAACTCCTTCCTAGACACATCAGAATTAAACTAAGTAGCAGATAGCAGGAGTTTTCCAGTTGGTTTGTAATTAGGACCAAGAAGCCTTTGTCAACCATCATGTATCTTTCTTTGGGTGCATGTCTTGTAATGGCTCCTCAGGTGGGAGGTTCCATTACTAGTATCACCATCTAGTGCTTTTCGACAATACTTACACCTAGCTTTAATAACTCCATTCAACTTAACCCTAATGAAGTGAGGCCAGACATCAAAACTCAATTTTCTACCTTCCTGTTCAAGAATTACTTCACCGGTTTCATTTCCATTAGCCAAGACTTCATTCCCATTACACATATTACCGTTACCTTTACCATTACCATCAGAACCAATATTTACAGGATGGTTGTTTTGATTACCAGGAACAGGAGAAGCATTCAGATTTACAACATCATTTGGGGTGTCCATCTGACATGAAGAAGATTACACTAATTAATCACTAAACATATACAGCCAGACAGAGAACACTCACAAACATCAAACCCTAATCACTAAGTCCAAGCAAATACAATCTAGAGTAGTGGAGTTTAGCTACGCTAACTTGTAATCCGGAGAACTGGAGAAGGAGGCTCTGTATTCCAAAATGCATTGGTAAACCGAGGTCTGATGATGCGAACTTGATGATCTCCAAACACAACCAAACAAATGTGTATAGACTCCATAGACTTATGAAGATCAAGCTAATTTAATGACAAAAAATGAAATTAATTTTTTTACTTGATTGTGCTCTATGCAGAATGCAGAAGAACAAAAGCACTGAAACTTTCCAGTGATCTATGAAAATCTCTCTTATTTATAGGAGAAACAATCATTTGAACGAGAGAGAGAGGAAAAGGAAAGAACTTATCTCAGTGAGTGGATTATCCACGATTTCTCCAAATCACTGCAAAGCGAAGATGAAGAGTCGTTTTAGGGTTTTGCATGGTGCGAAACTAGCTTCAGATTGGTCAATTCGAAGGATAATGATGCCTAGCAGCCTGGATCGAGCGGATTTCGTGGAGAATCAGCGAAAAATCATAAATTAGAGATATTTTCTCTCTAGAGAAGTGAAAGGGACGGAGAGAATCAGAGGAAAGGGGAGAGGAAGGCGCAGTCGAGAGTCTAGAAGGGGGAGGGAAAGTGCAGAGGCTAGGGTTCAGTCTCCGCCCGTCGTTATATACAAGTGCTAAAACGATGTTGTTTCTACGACGGGGCGGGGACGGGGAGGATATCCCAGAATCCGTCACACCCGTGCTCCGCTAATGTCGGGTATTGGGCATGCCCGAATCCATCCAATGCCGTCGCCGTCGGGTATTTTGGGCAGTAAACAGGCGGGTTTCGGACGGGTAACCAGAACTCCGGTGCAAAAATGCCATCCTTAGCAATATCAAACAAGGCACAAGAACCATTTAAGTAATAGTAATATAAACCTTTATAAATAACTATCTACGCTATTTATTTATAAGTTATAAACATCATATATATATATATATATATATTGAAAAAGGAGGCTTGTGTACATAGTTGTATTAATTTAATGGAACAGAACAGCTAGTATTAATATAGTCAGTTTTCCATGAACGAACTTATGGGAATGCACATACGAATTAATTGGGACAGAATGAAATGTAGGGCACATTCATTCACATCATAGATCACAACAAAAAAGGTGTCTCTGCGTTCGAACTACCTCCTGTGGTTCTGTTCTATGAGACACTCGAAACAAAACAAAATCCAAAAGAGAAGTATTTCCATTTTTAAGCAAAATCGACTGGACCTGTTTTTTCCAAAATGCACGCAAGTTGTTGGTGAGATTAGCCAGCTACCCTTCCGGCCAACTTGGCAGCCATAAAAGAAAAAAAAGGCTTCCTTCTTCTGCTTGCTAGTGCCGTCGTGTATGCGGAATTCCCCGTGAAGCTGTATTTGTACATAAATAAGTTCACGACTGGCTTCCTTCGTATGATCACCTTCACTGCCTTCTGGGTTCGTCTTGTGTAAAGAAAAGAGGTGTTTAAGTTTCGAGGCTGGGATTTGCTTTGGGGATCGTACTCGTGAACAACATTATTATAAAAGGGTGATCTAGATGTAAAGATGTGGAATCTGATATGGTTTCACTCTAGTAATCATCAATTTCTGGTTTCAGTTGAAATTGGAGTGTCTAAGAGAATCGTCAAAATAGATTATGTTTAGCAAAGCTTACGCCCAAGCATCCAATTGGAAATTTCCTACATTATCAAGAAAATTTTTGATGGTGGTATAAAGGAAGATATACGGATTAAACCTTGAATATTTACTAACAACTCAAGTTATTTAATTTGGTTGTGCTACTTCGTCGTAGTATTCGAGCATTTGTCCGCCATATGCTCTCCGGTCTTGGTGATCCCCCAATATTGTTTAACATCAAAGCACGTAATCTACAAAAGTTATGATGAGTCTGTGCAATTGTCAACCCAATAGAATATCATTTGAGAGAGGAGGTGTTTGTATATGAAATATATAAGACTCGATCTTGAACGATTGAATCTTTGTGACAACTCACATTGTTTGGATGTAACGAATCTCGATGTGTTAGTTGTGTTAGGAAGTGGTTAAGTATCATACACAAATGTCTCGTAATAACTCGAGTTATTGTAACCAAACTGATAATGAATTCGTATCTTTAAATCTCCCGCTGCCAAGAACTCGCCAATATTTATGAGGGTGGGGATAACTTGAGAACACCGGTTCCCACTGCAAATAATGTCTACTCCTGGCTTTTGTTAATAATGGATGGATGGTGCTTCATTGCAGGTCGTGGTTAAATTGAAACCTCACATACATATGCTGGAATTATTGTCAATAAATGCAGAACTGAAAGAGAGGAAGACACGACAAAGAAAGAAAGAAGAAGAAGAGTGTTGCAGGCAGCTCATTTTTAGTAATTGCTCTGTCCCGCAACTCTAACTTCAGTGTCAGGTTCATGTTCAGATATGGTTAGGACATTAGAAACAATAAGTACAGGTTTACTATTACGTCTACATATTTTTTTTGTTTGTCGCAATGTTGAAGCATTCAAGGTAGACTGGATCTACTAATTTTTTCTACCCTTTTCTAGAGGATCACTTTTCTTTAACTTATTGCTGATGGAGCAAAGATTCAATGAGTGAAAGAACTCATGGTACGTTCCAATGTTTAGTTTTAGAAATATTTATTGTATTCGGTCGGACGGTAAGTATCGAATATGGAGTCCAAACGGCAGATAGTTTTAGCAGTATATGAAATGGCTCAATCACGATTTTAGTACAAAACTATCCTCTTATTAAATTTTCGGTATAATTTTCGATACGGCTTCACAATTAATGTTAAATAAACGAATTAACCTAGCTAAGGTAAAAGAGACATGCAGTTGAAATTTATTTATTTTTATCATCTTATCACTTTTTTTACCACAACCATTAGCATTATTCAGAACATAAATGACGTGAATCACAGACATGGAATCTCAACGCTGGAGATTAATCGGCTAGTGGAACTTGATTGGATGTTTCTATTTCCCACACTTTTAGGGAATGTAATTTTGCGGCTGATTTCCTTGCTTGTAAAGGACACAACTGATTTTGGCACACTCCTATATTGATTGCGATCCAGGTCTCCGCTACTTAATTTATGTATGATGTTATGGGGATTATCCATGAACGCATCAATGTGATTTAAGAGTCTGTATTCTACCAAAAAAAAGTTTGTGTATGACATATTGCTAATTGTATAAGTATATTTAAATCGATTAGAGTAATGTTTTGCACCATAAATGATTATATATGTATATTAATCCGAAAAAACCTTTACGTTGCATGATTAAGACAAAGTATACCAATGGAGGCCAGCGGCGCAGTCATATGGAGTCATGCATGGCGAGGGAGGAGTTACGGTGCTAATTGTACAAGAGTTAGCACCGTCCTAACCAAGAGTTAGTAGTGATTTAGCTTAGATGTTGTATTGATTTTATAATAATCCGTAGTGATTTCGTTGTTTTTAGTAGCGTTTTTTGCTAGTTATCACGGTGCTAATCCCTATAAGAGTTATCACCTAATCCCAATCCCTGCATGGCGACTTTAATGAGGTAAGGCTGTCACAAATCCATGCATATATGGATGGGCCCTGTAACTGTAAGATCCTTTATTTTTGCCATGTGGGCTTGCTTGCTTTCGTCGACACTAATAATTCGGAATTAATTAAATTTGGTAATGGAGAATACAATAAAAACGTCAATGGCAACAATAGTGTATTACTATTCATCGCAAGTGGCCAAATTATTTCTCAACGGTAATCATAAATATGAGATAACAATAATCAAGGCTCCCAGTCCCAGGCTGTACGTAGTAAGTAGTGTAATTTGGGCAATTGAAAAAAAAATACAATATAAGGAATAGAAATGGATGGGGAAGCTCATAAATCCCCACCAGACCACTACGAGAAGTTGTTGTGAGAGGTTCAATAATTGATTTATTTTATATTAATATGTTTTTTTCATACGAAAGTTATTCATATAGGCTTTAAGTTTGCACAGGCATCAGATACCATGAACTTATTAATGGAAGTTATCGGGATTCAAACAGAAGACCTCTCGAATACAGAAGGCTCTGGTATCATTTCAAAAAACTAGTTAGTTTCAAAAACTCGAATTGCTAGTAGATGTTTAATAATTGATCTTATATCAGTACTCTCAACCACACCACCTTAGCCAACGGTGGGTTCCATAGGAGTATGGCGTGGCGTGGCTTGCAGTAGCGGTTGGTTGTTGGCATCATCACCACAGTAATAGGTTGTGAAAGTAAATATTTTTATCACTAATTGACTAGGTGAAGTTATGGTACTTACATTTTTTGTTGCAATAAATTTTTGGGTAATGTCTATTTTTTATCCAAATCTTTTTCAGATTCTTTTATTTTATCCAAATCTATTAAAATGCTATTAATTATCCAAATCTTTCGTATGAATCAAAATATTAACCATTTTTACGTTATTGTTAATAATTTTGTAACTCTTTTCTTAGTTAAAATACTAAAATTTTGTAATGTTGACCTTCATGTGTCTCTTCCAAATCAGTATCATGTTGCCAAGTCAATATTATAACAAAATTGCTAACTGAAACTTAACATTTTGTTAATTCTTAGTATTTTGATAGGTTTGGCTAATAAAAAAAATCCGGAAAAGATTCGATTAAAAAAATAGACATTGCCCTAAATTTTTTATTCCAAGGGGTTTATGACAATTATAAAGGAGAAGGGACACACTTATTATTATTAAAATTAGGAACACAAGTGTGGACCTATTTTTAAATTTTAAAAGTTAGGTACCAAATATAAGTCATAAAAAAAATTCCGTCAATATTTATATGACTTATATGCAAAGAAAGGTTAATTTTAGTTACTAACTCTAAAAAAATATGTTAAGTTCATATACCAAACTATAATTTTGAAATACCTAAGCGAGGATAACGAAGAAAGCTGGCTTTCCAAAGAATTGCCCAACAAAAACTGTTTCTTTGCACCTTCCTCCACAATCTCGCGCGGGATCTTTATAGAGAACCATTCATAAACTCAGGCTTGTAGTAATCAAGCCAATTATCCGTAGCAATCCCAAAAAGCGGCACCATGTCACCGCCAACACCTCGATGACGGCTGCCGTCGGATAAAAACCTCATGAAGAGACTTTTCATAGAGCAATGGATGAGAGAGAGAGAAGACCAACTCAATGACTACATATTACCAAATTTAATTAACCAATGAAAATCTGGGTGAGGTTTTTTAGTGAAATCAGACAAGTTCAGTTGATGATTCACTGACTGATGCGTACTTGGGTTCAGTAAACAGTTGTTGCCAACATTGAGAGATACCATAATCCATATAGGCATATACACGACCTTTCGACCATAAAAAACGTTGATAGCTTAGGGTTTAAGGAATTGTTAGCCTGTAACTAGAGGTGGCAATTCTCAATCCAATCCACCAACCCATTAAAATTATCCACCTAATCCAATCCATTTAAGTCCAATCCATTGATCCAAATCCAATTGGATTGGTGGATTCATCGATTGATCCATGGATTCAAATGGCAAATTACGTTCTGGTACCTATATTTTTATATTTTACATTATGGTACCCAAAATTTAATTTTTTATACGAAAACTATAATTGGAAAAATACATTTTAGTACCTAAATTTTTCACATTTTACATATTGGTCATTGGTTGAGGATGTCATTTGGATTCATGGATAATCCACCAATCCACTTGATACAATCATTGGATCCAATCTATTTGATCCAGGATCCACCAATCCATTTGCCACCTCTACCTGTAACAATGTCTCGAAGGTTTGACTGAAAGATTTAAGTCGAGTATAGGGATCCCCATTCTGATATTTGAAATAGCACTTCAGTAAGTAATTAAACTGAGCCGTGAAGTGGTGTGTAAGAACAAGTATTCCAACTTTGTTTGTGGACTGTATCAGTAGTTGGCCGACGAATCCCCTCTCCGAATCTGTTGTCTGGACCAAATGTTTAATTCTACGGGTTGGGCCAAGATCAGGGGCCTGGGAATCACAGCTCCCAAGTATTAGGTGAAGCATCTCCCTAAACCTAATGGAATGGAGATGCACAACATAGAGACGCGAAATCTATTATCCACAAGTTCTGAACACTGTTGCCAAATACAAGCGTGTTATTAGGAATATAGGGAGAGGGGCATAATCATCAAATTTACAAAGCCAGAAAGAAAGCAACCCCAAAGTCAACTCTCAAATTAAAGCACCCAGCGAAACTCAAAGTTGCATATTGTGTCATGAATGACAGATTATGTTCCGTGACAAATCAAAAAACCCCCAATGAACCAACTTCAGTTTACCCCAAAGCCAGAGGGAGCTTTACCAACACTTTTTGTACAAACAAAGGCCATCTAGAAACAACATCCAGGACTTTAGAAAAAGAAAAGGAAGAAGCGCCACTTTGCAGACACCTAGTGAGCACTGACAAGGAAAGGGTGCTGACAGACTCCGCATTCTATGGTCTCTGAACCTGAGCTCGGGACCTGAACCTGCATTTTGGTAAGAACGGCGATTCACATCAGTACTCGTATAAAGAAAGAACTTGTTGGCATTACTATGAAGGAACAGCATATTCAGTTTTCCGACCTGGAGATGGACAGTGCAAGTAGGGCACGCGACTTCTCTCATTCGCTTGCCAGATGATCCTTCAGAAGATTTTGATCCCGAGGATGTCTTGCGATTCCTTTCCATCTCTCCTGTCATTATGTTTCATATGCATTAGGTGACCGATGCAGAAAGAAAAGAGTACAGGAAGAGATGGGGTTGTTACTCAAATACCTGAAGTTTCTGGCGAGGTCCTCATGGCTAATTAATCCTGCAGGTTTACTGGCTGCTTCTTTAGTATTCGTCAACGCTGTGTCACTTCCGCCTGCAAAAACAGAGTTGCCGCAACGTGAAGATACAGCAACAAATGATAGATGCATTCACAAAATACCCCTTCTCAACAATAATTGTACGCAGACACAGTGAATAACCAATAGTTTGGTCAACAACGGAAATGATCCGAAATAAAAATGCTGTTAAATAGCTTTTGCTACATTTTGCAGTATCTTCAGAGAACCAAATCTAATGTTAATGCGAGCCTGTAGATCAGATTTTCTGTTATATTTCCTTCTCCTACCACAAGCATATATAATATAATAAAAGGGACGAAGGTAAACTTATCAGGAACTATTGTGCTCAGAAATCACATCTTTCCTTCTCTTCAGAATATTTGCTTGTCGTTACATGAGCATTAAAACTACCACCTACTATGCCTGGATCCTAGACATTAGGCCCAAACGCCTGTGCACATAACTAAGACTGGTATCCTACACTATTACCTAAAACATGCAGAACACAGATACTGAAAAGCCACGTATCATTGGGGGGAGAACGGTGTGAATTTGGGTTGACAGACTTACCAGGCACCGGTCGCAAACTCTAACTGGCTGGCATTCTCCTCAGCAGTAAGAGCAATTCTTCCATGGGTACATTTATCACAGAATATGTCGCCACAGTTTCTGCAGTGGTGCTGTTTAGATGTTCCAAACATAACCAGAGTTAGAACCACCACAACACGGCATGCACAAGATGGAAAATACAAGTTCAAAAAACCAAGAAGAAAAAGAAAATTACCCTTCGAATGAATGCATTAAAATCAGTCCCACATCCTGTACACTTCATTACTGCTTCATCAGGGACCTATGGAAACAAAAACAAAAACAAAAAAACAGGTTTAACAGTCAACTAAAAAAAGCAATGTACTTCTGAAGATGGACAAGAACCTGAAAGCATGCAGCCTAACAGATATACACATTATGTTTCTTCATTTTAGGATAGGGGTTGAAAGGATATACAAATTCTTACCCAATGATCTTTCTCCTCATTAGCGGGCTTTATGAAGTTCATCCAATCACCAAAACCTTTCTTCCTCTCTGCCGTCTGCTCAGATATCTTTGAATGATCTGAAGGCTTGGGTCTTCCCCCCATTTCCTTCAGCTGCAAACATGTCACCAAATAATAACCCATCAACCAAAGAAAGCGATAACAAGGAGAAGAAACTTGTCTATCAATCAAGTGAGAGCTATGTAGTCAAGAAAAGTTGAGCAATGAGCACTGTTATGAACCAACCTGTATGGTTGCAGCAGTCACTGTATCAAGAAGTGTACTGGTCGTGTAGCTATTTGATTGCAACCTGATGCGCCTTGGTTCAACATCCACAGAGCTCTTGGACCAGAAGGCAAAAGTTGACGAGTCCATTTTCTTTGGATTAAAGAACAAAACAACAGTAATAAGTCCACACGCCAGAGTTAAAGTTATATTACAAGAATGAAAAAGCGTAAAAAAAGCTTCCTTACATCACATCTTGTGATGTTCTCAAGGGGATAAATTCTGAGTGTCCGACTGGTATTGGGATCTAGCATCTTAATTCCATCCAAACCAATCTGCATGAAAAATAAAGAAATCATGAGCAAAAATTCATTTCAGAAACAGAGGGAAAACTCACCTCAAATTAAAGGCAGAAACAATCCAAGTAAATATGAAGAAGATGAATAGACAAGTTAACGTGCTATAACTATTTACTATCACATGTGTAGAAGCTTGTATGGCAAAGAATTTCAAATCATGATAGAAACATGCACGAGAAGTCGTACAACACAATAGCAAACTTTTGAACCCAATTGGAAGCAAAAATTAATCAGGAACAACTGACTCCTGCTATACTATCCTTCAAACTTGTTACTAAACATACCGTTCCTAAAGCACTTATATTTATCAATCGAATCACCAACAAATTGCTCTACAACCAATGACCCAACACCTAAATAATTAATTTCGCAATTTCCTCACAACTGCAAATGAGCCCAATCGTTTCATTTGGCAAGTCAGTAAAACTAGCTACTTAGGACTTCAGAAGACAGCAACTATTAAGCAACTCACATAAAACAGAATCAAATAGAATCACCCTCCGTGTTCTGACCTAGAAGAGTCGGAATTCCCATAATTCTATGTTGTAGCTACTTAACCAAAAGGGCAAACAAAATTTTAATGGAGCAGAAACAATGTGCCATGAACCAAACACCTGCTAATGATGAAAAACTATCCCCACACCATTGAACTAAGCCATTCAATAAGTAATCTCTATTGTACTACAACACGATAAGATATCCGAAAGACATCAAGAATGTGGTACCTGGCAAAGCACATCCATGGTGCTCTGGCCTCCACTTCAGCAAGAAGCTTAACCCTGAACTTCTGCACACCACTCTTCACATCTTCCTGAGTGTCCATCTTAGGCACTGCCCTCACAATCTTAGGAGAATTCAAACCAGAACCCGAACCCAAAGAAGAGTCCTTTGAGCTAGGACGTTAATGGCTCTTCCATAATCATCGAACATACCCCATGTTGAAGACTTCGGTGCCGTCCCTCGTGCCCCGTACGGCTCCACCTTCCCACCTTGATAGCAATAACACCATCACCATATCCACCATCCCGACCCATTTCAGACCTCCCTTCTGACCGCATTCCATAAGGATCCATCCCCAAATCAGACCGACCCGATTATAGATCCCATACTTATCGTCAAAATACCCAACGCCATGATCGAACTTCGGCGAATTCTCATACTGGTTATCATACACAGGCGGAACAGACGATCCTACCGGATTAAGGGACGAATAAGACACATAGGGCGCTCCGGCGATCGGATTCGAGGCAGGCGGTGGCGGGGGCGGGGCAGCAGCATAGCTGGCACCAGGGTCTGATGGTGATCGAACGGCGGGAAATACGATTGCTGCGCGGGTGGCTGCTGCTGGTAAGCAGCCCCGAGCGAATCGTAAGGCTGGAAAGCCGGCTGCTGGGCTGGCGGTGGATTGAACGGGGATTGGGAATTCAAAGGAGCTGAAGCCGGTTGGGAGTACGAGGCAGCTGCGGGATCGGAAGAGTAAGGAGGTGGAGGAGGGTAAGATTGAGGAGGATAGGCGCGGAGTAATCGTTGGGAGGGTAGCTGGGGGAGAACGGCGGCGCCGACGCCGTCTGGTGGTGATCGATCGAATTGGGCGGGTTTGGATTGGGATTGGGGTTAGGGTTTTGGAAGGTGGGGAACTGGTAGTAGGAAGCGTAATCTCCCTGGTGCATCGCTGGTTCTTCGAGTTGCAGAGATCGGAAGATCGGCAATTGGAGAATTCTCTGGCTTTCTGCTATTAGCTTTCTCTCTCTCTCTCTGTAACTCTTTCTGGCTTCCACGAGACGATGACGAGGGAATTTGAGGAGAAATGAAGGGAAACAGGGAAGGGAAGGGAATGGATTAGTGGGTGTTCGGGAAGAATCGGTTGCGTGCAGGTGAGAACACGGTAAGGTTCGACGATCCTGCTCACGGGAAGCGCCACGTCATCTTACCTTTTTTAACTACGGGATGGTCTCATGGTCCAGTGACGACCGTGGGCCGCGGTCACCTTGGACAACGAGTGTGGCCCAATACCGATAGCCTAAGCTGGTTTTCCATTGAAACCTATGGAAAACTAGGGGCCAAGTTCAGCCATTTATCTGGTCTTAATTAGTGTGACAAACGCAATGGATCACTCACTATATTGGTGATGGATACTCCGGAATAAAAGTACCCCAAAAAAAAATTTAGTGTAGTTGTTGGTTGATCACGTAGAATTTTTTTATGTAAGGATGATATATTACATCGAGATTTTAAAGTCATGTATTTTCTTTTCTGAGAGAATGATTGAAAAGGATAACATTCGAGAAGTTAATGATATATTTCGGAGACATTGAGTCTAAGACTTTGGAAATGCAACAATATGATAGAGAGATATCCTAGTTATATGTCCTTCAAATACAATTGTTTCAATAAATCAACCACAATCGGCTTCGAAAAACTTTCACAACTCCTATTTGACGGTACATGGACTTCCTATACTATCTCTTAAAGAAAACACATCAATTAATTGTTGAAGTAAATGAATTAATTTTGTTCCTTTTTTTCATCATCTTAAATTGGTTAAGAATATCCAGCATTTCACACATGTTTCTATACTATAAAGTGAGTAAATATGAGATTTATTTACCTTAGTTAGAAGAAAACCAAAGATTTCTTCATTTATTAAAACAATACATCTGTCATCCATATCGCCCCTCGTTCTCAATTTACCCCTAATATTTTGCATTAGTTATTTAAAACCAAAATACTTACTCCCAAAACAACCAAAGATTCACCCAACTCATCAAAAAACCAAAAACTAACAACAACTAAAACAGAACATTCTATAAAGGAAGAAAAACCATTGAATTCCTTCCCATATCAAACATCCAATTCCCGAATATATTACAACCTCAACCCTCAGCATTATTCACCGCAGAAGAAAAAACACACAAAGCTCCAAAAGAATGGCGAAAAGCGCAGTAATTTTGTCCCTCTTCGCATTCTCCGTAGCCTCCTCTCTATGGGCCCACACTTGCGTCGCTAGCGTCAGCATAAGGCTGGCGGGCCCAGAAATCTCGGCCATATGCGACAAGAGCGTCGACCGCCAGTTCTGCCTCAACTTCCTGCAATCGACGCCCGGAATCTCCACCGCCGATCTCAAGGGCGCCGGCTTGATCGTCCTCGACTCGGCTCGAGCCGAGGCGTCGAGCACCGAGAGCTACGTCAAGGCGCTTCTGGGGAAGGCCACGGATCCCAAGCAGAAGGAGGTCTACAAGACGTGCCTGAGCAACTACGACGACGCCGTCGACGACATCGAGGCGGCGAAGGCGTCGATGAGCGGCGGCGACTACAACGGCGCCAACATTCAGGCGTCGGGGGCTCAGGAGAACGCCGACACGTGCGACGAAGGGGTGAAGGGGTCGGATCTGTCGAAGAAGAATCAGCACTTGTTTAAGGTTCTCGACATCGTTTTGTTATTGCCAACAAGTTGCGCGGTTGATGATTGAATTTGTTGTGAATTGAGGATTTGTCTCTTTTTTTTTTCTCATGTGGTTATAGAATAAATGATGGTAATTATTATATTACAGAGGATTAATGGGAGCGGTTTCTAGTCTTGTTGTTGCATGGATTTACAGTCATTGGTATGTTGCACCGGTTTTCGTAGCAAATTCTGAAAGAGTTTGATTGGTTAAATCTGCACGTTGATATGACTTGAATCGAATTTGATGTAATTCGAATGAAAGTCATGGTATATGGTTTTATATACGTTGAGTTTCTGTTCTGTAATTGATACCTAATTCTTTATTATATTGGATAGGGTTAGTGAAGGAACTAAGGATTTAGGCGCGTACAGTTAGGATAGACTCACAATATCACTCGAGAAAGAGGTGTCTCGGTATCAGAATTAGAGAGTTGAGGATTAAGAAAGAGAGAGATAGAGAGAGGGGAGAGAGGTTTGGCTGCCTCTGTAGAGAAGAGAGCCGTCGAGTGGAAGGGAAAAACGAGAGAGAGAATTACGTTTAGGAATAATTATTCTTATTACTTGCTTCCTGAAATAACAACCAAAGTCCCTCAAATAGGTATAAACTGCCAACCCGACCCAAGTACTGAAGACCCTAGGATTTATGTTTCCTACAGTTAGATCATAAGGAGAAGTACTATATATAATTCTCAATTGTTTTGTAATTCTGCAATTTTTTAAGTATAGTGAAGCCGACTCTCTCCTGTTCGTAGACTAATTAGCACACATTGAAGTGAACCATGTAAATTTGTGTTATTTTTTTCTTAAATCGTTATATTTTTTACATTGTCGATTATGTCGATTCGTTGATTTGATTGACGTTACATTCCATGATGCTGGTAAATTGGTAGTAATTAATCTGCCTCGATCAAGTGATACGTGATCGTGATGGTAGTTAGAGTGTAGATTAATTGGACCATGATAGTTCGGGACTTATTACTACTCACCACGGTTCGATGTGATACACGTCTACAATGGGTGGTTAATGGTTATAGGGTGGGATTGGTTAGACAGTTACACTGGTTACTCAAATTGGCTACAAACATAATAAAAAAACTGAACCCAGTTGTGTAATTGGCCAAGCCCAGGTTAAACCATTCGCAATAGAAGGGCTCAAGCCTGACAAAAGAGGGATTAAGCGCACGTAGAGTTGTTTGCCAGAGCTCCCCATTATACAACTCACATCCCCAAATTAGGACTTGTAACAGTTTCGGTAAGGATTAATCTAGGCTTAGAATAGGATGTATAATCATGGTTATGCACCCATCAATAACTAAATTTGAACCATTTATTTAGAAAATTCAGATCTAACGATGAAGAATTAAAGTTCATTTTTATTTTCTCTAAACTTTCTTAATCGGCTCATATCTATTTCGTTTTAACTCGGATTTTAATTTTTTTCACAGATGGAACGAGTTCATCGTGCTCTACAAAATGAGATCTATTTTTAATATTTTTTAGAAAAAAAATTCTTGCCCCTCGGTCCGAACTGCATACCATATGGTATCTTCTTCGTTTTTAATTCGCTTTTGAAAACGTTTGCAGAAGGGACGAGTTCATCATGATCTATTGGATCTACAAATTTCTGGGTGAACAAATTACAGGATCAAAAAATACCACACAATATCATACAATACCACCCTGGTACAGGGTGGTATCTTGTGGTGCACAATGTTAAAAGTCGTAAATGACAGTAAATATACTTCTACTATCATGTATTCAACATCCTACTGTCTTGGTTTGTTCATACCACCATGATACGCTTTTCAAACCATAGGTATGCTCTTATTTCAATACCAGTCAATACCATATGGTATAGACTGTAAAAAATTGCTCAATTTTTTTTGTTCGAAAAATATATCAAAGTGGATATCATTTTGAAGAGCACAATTAATCTGATCTAACTGTGCAAAAAAAATTCGACTTAAAAACGAGTGAGAAATCGTCCGTCAAAGATTAAGGAGGGGAAAATTAAAGGCTTTCCAGGAGAGAGAGGGATGTTGATGTCATGCTGATGTGGACGGGTTACTCATGGTTACTCATCATAAGGTTACTGACCTGATTCGTTCCCTAATCTAGGGGTGGCAACATAATCCGGGGAACGGATCAGGTCAGTAATTAGTAACCATGAGTAACATGTCCACATCAGCATGACATCAGTATCATCTCTCTTCTGGAAAGTCTTTTATCTATTCCCCTTTAATCTTTTAACTGACGATTTCTCTCTCGTTTTAAGTCGAAATTTAATTTTTTTGCATAGATAATCAGATAAATTGTGTGGTTATGGTGAACGAACATTTTGCGTAATGGCTGTGTATTGATTCAGTTTCTGCACGGGAGACGTTTGGTTTTGAATTCTGATAGAGCAAACTAAGACTTGCTATTGATCATGCTGAATATGAGCACTGAAAGAACACATGCTCTCTAGTTTCATTCTCAGTGGCAACAGAACATATTGCACTAGTTATCCATACTCACAGCCAGGGGCGGACCTACCTTTGTGTGTTAACCGACATACTTTGGTTCGAAATTTTTGTGAAGAACCAACATTATTTCAGTGTAAAAAGTTCGGACATGGGACCTCCGACACACTTCTAATAATTGTAACCGACACATCTTATTACATAACAAAAATTTAGTGGTCATAATTTTATTAAAATATGTATATATAGAGTTATCGGACTTTTAGATTAGGTAAAGTCAAGTAACAAGATAGTGTTGCAGACTGTATTTCCCCCGTAGATTCCTCCATAGATTTTTCTTTTAAGTTAATTTTCAACTTGCTTTCTAGTTTAGTCATTTCTTTCCACGTTGACGTCTGTCGCACACTCCAATTATCGGCTGCGAACCGGCGACATCCTCATTCAAACTTCCATATTGACGCTTGTGGCCACCTTTCCAAATACTCATACTAGTTTTCCCATCTTAAATTAGTGTTGACTTTACCTCTTGCAACTGCAAGCTACACAATGACATTTTCCATATATGAGTTTAATCGAGAACAATCTTTGGTATAAGGTGAGTGACTAGTTTATGAATAATTGTTTAATCATGTACATAAAAAGATTTGATTACAACCTAATGGACAAATGTAACTACGAAATTTGTTAGAATATGAAAACTCGTCTTGGTTCACTATAAAAAAATAATGAAATTGGTGAAATTTATGAATAAAAGGTTTATGTTTATTTTAAATTATTAAATATTTTACAATTGTTTTTAATAACCGACACACCTATCGTAAAATTCAGGGTCCGCCATTGCTCACAACAGTGGTTTAGACATAGTAGTAATAGCATCAATAACAATCAAGCTTGTACCAATTACGTCATCAGTTTTAGGTCTAACAATGTTCCAAACTCTCTTAACAGAGTATTTAATTGTTACGTGTCATCAGTTTTAAGTCTACCAATGTTACAAACTTTCTTAACTGGGAGCGGATCCAGCGCCCCTTCTCTTTCCTGAAAAGTCTTTTATTTTCCTCATTAATCTTTAACGGACGATTTCTCACTCGTTTTAAGTTGATTTTTTATTTGCACAGTTAGATCAAATTAATTGTGCTCTTCAAAATAATATCCACTTTGATATATTTTTTGAACAAAAAAATTTGAGTCATTTTTTACTAGTCTATACCATATGGATTTGAAATAAGAGCAGACCTATTGTATGAAAAGCGTACCATGGTGGTATGAACAAACCAAAACTGTAGGATGGTTGAATACATGATAGTAGAAGTATATTAACTTTCATTTACGACTTTTAACATTGTGTACCACAAGATACCATCCCCGTACCAAGGTGGTATTGTGTGATATTTTTTGGTCCTGTATTTTGTTCACCCAGAAATTTGTTGATCCCATAGATCATGATGAACTCGTTCCTTTTGTGTAAATTTTTTAAAAACGAATTAAAAACAAAGAAGATACCATATGGTTACAGTTGGTACGGAGAGGCACGAAAAAAAATTCTAAAAAATATTGAAAATGGATCTCATTTTGTAGAGCACAACTAGTGATGGCAATGGGTCGGGTCGGGGCGGGGCGGGTACCTCAATACCCATGCCCCGCCCCACGCTATATCGGGTCGGAGCGGGTAATACCCGCGTGGGTACGGGCGGGGCGGGTTGAGCCACTCTTATATGCTATTTGAAAAAAATACAAGCAAATTTTTACTTTTTATGATAAAATAAAGGGGAAAAGACTTCATGAATGAATAATAATAGTGATAATATAATGGGTAATTGAGTCTATTTAGTTGAAAGATCAAGTCTGACTAGTTGAAGAACAGCCAAAATAGGAGATATATGAATGGATGGCGTAAGAAATTGACCTAGAACGGGCCAAGAACGGGGTGGGGTGGGGCGGGACAGGGTGAGTCGGAAGTTGATACCCATGCTCTGCCCCATGCTACTGCGGGTCGGGTAATACCCGCCCCGTCGCAGGCCAGGTCGGATAATACCCGACGGGGCGGGTTCAAATTGCCATCCCTAAGCACAACGTACTCGTTCCATATGTGCAAAAAAAAAAAGTAAAATCCGAGTTCAAACAAAGAAGATATGCGCCGATTAAGAAAACAAGGGGAAAATAAAAATGCATTTAATTCTCCACCTTTAAATCTGAATTTCCTGAATGAAGGGTCCAGATTTAGTTACTGATGGGTGCATAGCGGCTCAAGATAGAGTGCATAACGATGAGTAAACAAAGTTGGACACTTCTTTTAAGTAGCTGCAGATCTAAGGTGGAGAATTAAAGGAATTTATTTCTCTAGTTTTTTTATTGGATCATATCTTCTTCATTCTAACTCGGATTTCAATTTTTTTTTTGCACAGATAGAACTAGTTCGTTGTGCTCTACAAACTAATATCCATTTTCATTATTTTTTGAGAATTTTTTTTTCATACCTCTCGTTTCCAACTCCATACCATATGGTATCTCCTTCGTCTTTTAGTCATTTTTGGAAATTTTTGCACAGAAGGAACGATTCAATCATATGATCTATTGGGTTTAAAAAATTTCTAGTTGAAAAAATTTCATACCTCTTATAACCAACTCCGTACCATACATACTATACCACCCTAGTATGGGGTGGTATTTTTCATACCATATGATATGCTGTTAATTAATACCAATCAATACCATATGGTACAGTTAATATCATATGGTATAGACTAGTAAAAACTGACAAACTTTTTTGTTCCAAAAAATATCAAAGTGGATATCATTTTGACGAGCACAATTAATCTGATATAACCGTGCAAAAAAAAAATTCCGACTTAAAACGAGTGAAAATCATCCGTTAAAGATTCAGAGAAGGAAAATTAAAGCTTTTTCGAGGAGAGAGAAGGAAGCGCTGATGTGACAGATTCTTATTGGATTATGCATGGGTTACAACACAAGGTTACTGACTGGATCTGTTCCCGTGCATTATGCACTATATCTTGAGCTCTCTTAACTGAGTATTTTATTGTTACCTTTTTTATTTTATTTTAAGGAAAAAGGGGCTCAACGAGAAGAGGATTTTACCATGAGAGAAGCAAGGTTGTCGTCAGTGCGTTGTAACAGATGTAAGGTGAAAATGAGAACACTCAAGGGTGATGTCAAGAGAGGATAAGAGTTATACAAACAAAACTACTCAGGAACCCCCTACAAGCGACACCCTAGAGAAGTCACCCAATAAAGTTGAAAGACTAACTAGGAAGGACAATAGCAGTGCTTTAAGCGCCACTCATAATACTTAGAAATGGCTAGGTGGCTAGCCAAGTCATTCATTTTGAGTATTCTCCTCCACGTTCGTGCAATGCATACAATGCCGTCGAAATTAGGGCTTGCTATACAATGTCGGTTCGGTTAAATTGGTTCGAATTGATTCAGTCGCGGTCCTTCTTTTCAGGAATATGAGGACCGAAGAAGAGATTGTATACAGTCTGGTCTTGATCCGATCCGATCTTGATTCGGTCCGGTCCCAAGTCGGTCTTGATTTTAGATAGAGCTTGTGGGGATTTGAGTGGCCTAAGCCTGAAAGGGTGAGGAGTTGGTTAGGGTTTGGGTGTTGGGCTCTCTTATCCGGTCTTTACCTGTATTTGGTCCGGTCCCGAACGATTTTAACCTCAAATCTAAACCCGAAAACGAGATTGGATTGTTTGTCATCCAATCCCAGTCCGGTCTCGGTTTGGGTTATACGGTCCGGTTTCGGGTAAAATAAAAATTTCCTGACCAAATTGAAATAGCCACCCCTAGTTAAAATCGTGATTCTATGTATAAGCGGTTTGGTGACCTAAAAACATAAAACCAATGTTGTCATAACCGAATCGGAGTATAAGCCAGTATAGCGAATGACTCATACTTTACTGGTCTAACCAATATTAAGTCGTTAAAAAATTGTTAACGAACTGGTACCTTATAAAAGTTTATTTCCAGAAGTTTTAAGATGATAGTGTTTTTTTATACTTAGAAAAGTGTAGGACCAACTTCAATGCAAGTTCGCAAATTTGGAGACTTCCATCCCCAAATTTGGGGATTGTCCATATTTTCTTCATTTTGGCTCCAATACTACCATCCCCAAATTTGGGGATCTTCCTTTTTTTAGTATTTGTTTACTTAAAAATGTACTTATTATCATGTTAATATAATTTGTTCATCTTAATTGTTGTATAGTTTGTCATCATTTTTAAATATGAATTTTTCTATAGAATTTATTTTAATTCTGAGACCGAATTTTTAAATAAAAATGATAAATTATTTGAAATAAACCCTTACTTAATCTCATAATTAATTACCTAAACAATTCCCTATTTAAACCCCCAATTAATCTCATAATTAATTATCAAGAATAAAAAAACCCATTAAACTCCTGATTAATGGCCCCCACCACCAGATTGCCGCATCCCAATTTTTCTGGGAATCCGCATTCCCTTCCCCATAATTGGCGACCTAAATGGCGATTGTCGCCATTAATGTCGAACATACCATAAATGTCGAACGCGTTGGAGTTAGCCTTAGCCTTACTCTTGCAGCGGCCCCAAGGTAAGGAAAGAACAAAAAAATCAAATCTCTTCATCTTTCTTCTTTTATTTCCCTCTCTTCTGTGATTTTTTTCTTCTTAGTTCTTTCCCTTTCTTCTACTAGAGTGTGGCTTCCTGGTGGTGCTACGTAGGCATGTAAGCATTACCTTAGATACCCACTGCCTCGCCCGTCCCGACCGTGACTCTCAGGATGGGGGCGGGTTAAGTTTATCTACATGGCCAGTTTAGTGTCGGATCACTTTTTGATCCTATGACCCATAATGCCTTGAATTCCTCATACCAACATATTGGACTTGTTTGTAAGCTTTTAAAAGTTTAAGTACTATAATGTAAGAGACAAAATATAAAGGTACCAACGTAATTTTCCACCAAAATTTTTGGACCTATTTGTATAAAAAATTAAAATTTCGATATTAAATTGTAAGAAAAAATAATTGAGTACCAAAATGTAATTTTTCAAAATCAGTTGTGATTGCCTAGGGTCGACCATTTGACCCGTCCCTACTCGACCCAACCCAACCCTAAAGGGCTAGACAGGGTCAAGAAGGAATGAGGGGCGGGGCGGGTCAGTTTTTTAAGTTGACCCTGCAGGAACGGTGAGATAGGATCATGGGCAATTTTCAATCCTAGTGCTACGGCTGCTTGGAGGCAAGGTGCGCGGTTGGAATACGATGGTTGATGGCGTGGAGCGGTGGGAAATATGGTGAACGCCTGATGTGGAGCGGTGATCTAGTGGTACAATAGTGGCACGGATCAATAGTGGAGGATCGAAAAACACAGTGAAAGGATGAGATGAGAGTCGACGACGATTATGTTCAACCCATCCTTTCAATTTTTTATCTACGCTTTCAAGTTTAAAAACTTACGTTTTTATCATTGTTATTAAAGTCGACCAGGACCGATCGGTCAGTCCGACTCGAAACCCTTCAAAAGCCACTACGGTTGGAAAGGTCGATCGGTGAGTGGCAAACCCATGTATCTCACATAAACAACTGTCTCTTGGAAACTAGAAAGCTTCAAGGTTGTGTTTTTGTACAAAGCAGATTTACCCCAAAAATATATCTCACACTTTGAAGGATTTCATTCTAAGTCAGATAAGAGCTAAAATTCTTTGACACACTTTGAAGGATTTCATTTTAAGCCAGATAAGAGATAAAAAAAGCTTTGAGAACTTCTTTAACTTTCTTAATTGCTTGTGCATTGCCTACTATAAACACCAAAATATCATCATCAAAACCAAGATTATTTAATCTAACATTCTTGCACATAGGGCGATATGACATTTTTCTTGTTGGAGTAGACCTAATTAGCATAGAAGATAATCTCTCCATGGCAAGAGTAAACAAATAGGGGATGGTGGGTCCCCTTGTCTATCTCTACCCGAGCTTTGAAGAAAGCACACAAACCACCAATTAAATTAAAGTTAAAATATGTTGTCTGAACTCAGATTTTGTTCCACCTTACAAACCTCTCTGGAAACCCATCGAGTTCATCATTAAGAAATTGTATTTCTAATCAAATGAATCAAACGCTTTTATTATAGGGTTTTTTTACTAAAATGTAGTGTTTTAGGAAAAAAAATGCCCAATATAACATTATTCAAATAATATTTTCAAAACTATGGAATATTTATGTTAATTGGGGCGCGTTAGCATCAATTCAATTTGCTAACAATAATTTTACAAGACGAATTGGGTAACTGGGAAGTAGATCAGGCTAAACTGCAGGACTTGGCACATAACTATTATGCCCAGTTGTACCTGGATAATGGCGAGCCTGCCGCAAGCTTACCATTCGGTTTCAGCAACCTGCCGCAGGACGCATGTGGTGCTCTTACAAGGAACTTTACGGATGATGAGGTCTATAAAGCAGTTGCTGCAATGGGCTCCTTGAAGGCACCGAAGAAGGATGGCCTTAATCCAATCTTTTACAAGAAGTGCTGGGAGTTCGTGGGCAAGGATGTGATCCAATTTGCACGAAGCGGCGATCATTAACAGTTGCCTGGAGTGCTTTGGTTCAGCATCGGGCCAGCAGGTCAGCCGCCCGAAGTCAAGGGTGTTTTTCTAGGGCAATGTCACGGAAGTGGTGGGCGCTTCTATTAGTGCAGAGCTGGGAATACAGGAGACGAAGAACTTGGGAAGATATTTGGGGGTGCCTGTAATACACGATCGAGTCTCGAAAGCTACTTATAACGCGCTCATTGACCGGATTGATTCTCGTCTTGCAGGATGGAAAGTTAAATCCCTCAGTCTAGCTGCCAGGATTACACTTGCTCAATCAGTGCTATCCTCTTTGCCAGCTTACATGATGCAGACCTCGTTTCTCCCCACGAGTGTTAGAGACTATGTGGACAAGAAGATCAGAGCTTTCGTTTGGGGAAGTTCGGAGATGGGGAAAAAGATCCACCTTGTTGACTGGAGTACGGTTTGCAGACCTAAAGAAGAAGGTGGGCTGGGCTTGCGAACAGCTACGAGGATGAACGAAGCTTTTATGCTAAAGATCGCTTGGCGCCTACTCTCAGAACCAGAAGCTTTATGGGCACGGGTTGTCAGGGCCAAGTACTTACGAGAGAGAGGCGGAACATGGCAGCCGCGGACATCAGGGAGAATCTCGAACTTGTGGTGAGGGGTTTTACGAGTTATCCATATACTTCCGGAGGCCCTCATGTGGAACATCAAAGATGGGAAGAGTGTACGCTTCTGGGAAGACAAATGGTTATATGATGGTCCCCCATAGGGCGATATGGCGGGGGACTTACCGGAGGTAGCGAGGTATTTGTCGGTGGCGGACATGGTGTTGAACGGTGATTGGAATGTGCAGTATAGTCAGGCCTTTCTCCCCCAGCAGGTGGTGCAGCAGATCCTACTGTACCCGCCACCCAATGAAACAGAGGCGATGTGCCGCTGTGGAGACTTACTGACTCCGGAAAATTCTCAGTCAAAACAGCCTATGAACTCACAGATGAAGAATATATGCCAGCCGGAAATCGTGCGTTGTGGAAGTCAATATGGCGAGCTCCGACTACCCAGCGGATACGGTCTTTTCTTTGGCTGGCAACCCACCGCAGGCTGCTCACTAATGAAGAGAGGAAGAGACGACACTTGACTAATGATGACAGCTGCTCCATCTGCGGAGAGGGTCCGGAATCCACTCTCCACGTGCTTCGGGATTGCCCCTACGCAAGGGCGGTGTGGACGGGTTTCTTGGAGGGGGAAGATGATGAAGCATTTTTTCAAGAGAACATGGATAGGTGGTTGATGCACTATTTGATGGGGAGAGGCCGGAAGGTGGATGCCACGCGCTTTGCAACAGTATGCTGGTCACTTTGGAAAAACAGAAACACATGGGTCTTCGAAAAAGCTCTCGGGTCAGAAGTGGAAGTTCAAAAACGTGCGGACTGGTGGTATCAGCAAATTCAGCTAGGATGGGCGAAAGATAAAGATATAGAACCAGATGGAAGGAAGAGAAGAAGGGAACTCATAGCCTGGACGCCACCTCCGAGAGATTGGCTCTGCCTAAACTGTGATGGGTCGGTGGTGTATGCTCAGGGAAGCGCTGCAGTAGGAGGGGTGCTACGTAAAGATGATGGGCGGTTTGTCCGAGCTTTCACGTCCAACTTGGGGGGGAGGTTCTATCACGAGATTGGAACTAATGGGGATCGCAATTGGATTGAGGATGGCCTGGGAAGAGGGCGCAAGGCAAGTGGAAGTGCAGACTGACTCAAGAACTGCTCTTGAGCTGATCCGGGAGTCCGCCGGGACGCACCCGCACCACATCTTGATCTCCTAGATTCGGCAGCTGTTGAGTAGAGACTGGCAGGTGGAGCTCAAGCATGTTTTCAGGGAGGGGAACGTGGCAGCAGATTATCTAGCCTCGCTGGGGCATTCTTTTAGCGTGAGTGAGCATACGATCACGACACCATCCCCGACGTTGAATCACCTACTGCTATATGATGTAATGGGTATCCAGACCCCTCGCTTTGTGTCAAACTAATCGGGTGGAGCGCCGTCTCGCTCCGTTCTTTTACCAAATTTTTTTTTGCTAACAATAATAACATAAACAGGGGTGAGATAAACGAAAACTGAGGCGGTCAATTGGGGCATCCGGGTCTCAAATGGTGTTTATCAATTATTTGGCCTCCACCATTTTGGAACCATTAATTGTCGCACGCATGAGGGATAGTTTATTAACTCTTTTTTTTTTTAATTCTTCTTCCTTTATGAGCCATTTAGGAGCCCTTCTAGTGTGCTTTATAGCACCCATGCTATAAAAAACAAAAAAAAAAGGTGACCTATTGAGGAGGTAAACCCACTAAATGACTGGTCCCACATCATTAATGGCAATCTTGTAAATAATGAATCAATGTATACAAGTGTAGGTACAACTTAAAGTTGTACCATTAGTATAGGTACAAGTTTCAGCTGTACCATTGAAGAATTTGTTTCACAAAGTGTAGGTACAACTTAAAGTTGTACCATTAGTATAGGTACAATTTTGAGTTGTACCATGAAGGGATTTATTAGAAAGTGTAGGTACAACTTAAAATTGTACCATGTTATAGGTACAAGTTTGGGTTGTACCATTAAAGAATTTTGAGAAAGTGTAGGTACAACTTAAGGTTGTACCATTAGTATAGGTACAATTTTTAGTTGTACCATAAGGGATTTGTTAGAAAGTGTAGGTACAACTTAAATTTGTACCATGGTATAGGTACAATTTTGGGTTGTACCATAGAAGGATTTTTGAAAGTGTAGGTACAACTTAAAGTTGTACCATTAGTATAGGTACAATTTTGAGTTGTACCATAAAGAGATTTATTAGAAAGTGTAGGTACAACTTAAAGTTGTACCATTAGTATAGGTACAATTTTGAGTTGTACCATAAGGGATTTATTAGAAAGTGTAGGTACAACTTAAATTTGTACCATTAGTATAGGTACAATTTTGAGTTGTACCATAAAAGAATTTTGAGAAAGTGTAGGTACAACTTAAAATTGTACCATATTATAGGTACAAGTTTGGGTTGTACCATAGAAGGATTTTGAAAAAGTGTAGGTACAACTTAAGGTTGTACCATTAGTATAGGTACAATTTTTAGTTGTACCATAAGGGATTTGTTAGAAAGTGTAGGTACAACTTAAGGTTGTACCATTCGTATAGGTACAATTTTTAGTTGTACCTTAAAGGGATTTGTTAGAAAGTGTAGGTACAACATAAAGTTGTACCATAGTATAGGTACAAGTTTGGGTTGTACCATAGAAGGATTTTGAAAAAGTGTAGGTACAACTTAAGGTTGTACCAATAGTATAGGTACAATTTTGAGTTGTACCATAAAGGGATTTATTAGAAAGTGTAGGTACAACTTAAAGTTGTACCATTAGTATAGGTACAATTTTGAGTTGTACCATAAAGGGATTTATTAGAAAGTGTAGGTACAACTAAAAGTTGTACCATTAGTATAGGTACAATTTTGAGTTGTACCATAAAAGAATTTTGAGAAAGTGTAGGTACAACTTAAGGTTGTACCATTAGTATAGGTACAAGTTTGGGTTGTACCATAGAAGGATTTTGAAAAAGTGTAGGTACAACTTAAAGTTGTACCAAGGTATAGGTACAAGTTTGGGTTGTACCATAGACCGATTTTTAGAAAGTGTAGGTACAACTTAAAGTTGTACCATGGTATAGGTACAAGTTTGGGTTGTACCATAGAAGGATTTTGAGAAAGTGTAGGTACAACTAAAAGTTGTACCATTAGTATAGGTACAATTTTGAGTTGTACCATAGAGGGATTTGTTAGAAAGTGTAGGTACAACATTAAGTTGTACTATAGTGTATAGGTACAATTTTTAGGAAAGTGTAGGTACAACTTTAAATTTAGTGTAAAGGTACAACTCTAGAAAGTGTAGGTACAATTTTGAGGAAACACGGCTCATCTCACGGCCGTGACATGACCCGTGACAAGCAAAAGTAGTTTTCCTATCTCCAGACAATCACACGGCTTATTCTCACGCCCGTGAGAATCAACAGATGAGCCGTGAGAGGTACAGCATTCAATTCCAAAACACGGCTCATCTCACGGCCGTGATAATGTCGAAAGCAACCCGTGAAACCCTCTGGGAAACTGAGACGTGCGTTTTTACATTCACGGCCTATCTCACGGCCTATCTCACGGCCGTGATATTTCCAGAATTACATATCCAAAACCACGTCTTCTTTCACGGCCGTGGGATTTCCAGAATTGGCCGTGAGATTTCCAGAAATAGTCTGCACAGACATGCACCTGTACAACTAACCCTTGTACTTATTATAATGGTGCAAGTAACATAATATACTGTTTGTGAAAACTACAAGCTTATGAAAAGATGAGTCATAATGTTCTTTGAAGCTTGACACGAGCATTACATAGATCCTTCTCTAGTAACTGTACATCATATCAGATGAGATACCCTGTTAACAAAAAGTAAAAAGCAGTCAAAGCTTTACATTTGTCTTATAAAACAAACATCCATAACACGATTAATGCTTAAGTTTAGATGCATGTAGCCCACACTGGTGCATCATAATATTCTAATTCGAAAACATACAAGCACAAAAGCAAACACACATAGCTAAGTACTAAGGACTTTGGTTGGCTCATCTTCACTGCCCATCTTTCTCGTTAGTGTTCTCGTCCTCGTCTTTGTTTTCCTGGATTTGCTCATCTTCATTGTCCTCGCTAGAGTCACTGCTGTCTTCCTCATTGGTCCCTTTGACCTCTTGATTTTTTTCCTTGTTTTGGTCATCGCCATTGCCCTCGTCGTCCTCTTCACTGCTGTCTTCCTCATTGGTCCCTTTGTCCTCTTGAATGCTTTCCTTGTTTTGTTCCTCTCCTTTCTCCTCTTGATTTTTTTCCTTGTTTTGGTCATCGCCATTGCCCTCGTCGTCGTCCTCTTCACTGCTGTCTTCCTCATCGGTCCCTTTGTCCTCTTGAATGCTTTCCTTGTTTTGTTCCTCTCCTTTCTCCTCTTGATTTTTTTCCTTGTTTTGGTCATCGCCATTGCCCTCGTCGTCGTCCTCTTCACTGCTGTCTTCCTCATTGGTGTCACTGTCCTCTTCACTGCTTTCCTTGTTTTGTTCCTCTCCTTTCTCCTCTTGATTTTTTTCCTTGTTTTGGTCTTCGCCATTGTCCTCGTCGTCGTCCTCTTCACTGCTGTCTTCCTCATCGGTCCCTTTGACCTCTTCAATGCTTTCCTTGTTTTGTTCCCCTCCTTTCTCCTCTTGATTTTTTTCCTTGTTTTGGTCATCGCCATTGCCCTCGTCGTCGTCCTCTTCACTGCTGTCTTCCTCATCGTTCCCTCTGACCTCTTGATTTTTTCCCTTGTTTTGGTCATCGCCATTGCCCTCGTCGTCGTCCTCTTCACTGCTGTCTTCCTCATTGGTGTCATTGTCCTCTTCACTGCTTTCCTTGTTTTGTTCCTCTCCTATGTCCTCTTGATTTTTTTCCTTGTTTTGCTCATCGTCATTACCCTCGTCATCCTCTTCACTTCCCTCTTCATTGATCTCCTCGGTTGGCCTAGGAGATAGTTCCCAAGGTCTTGAGAATTGTTCGTAGTCAATCCTCAAGGACCTCATGATCTGATGGTTGCATTCGATGATGTAGCGTCGAGCTTCCTTCTCTCGATCGAGGCGGGAGAGAATGAGTGCATTTTGCTCCAGAATTTGGGCATTCTGCCGACCCAATGCCTCAAAATGGGATATGTAGCTGTCGGTGGATGGTCCGGCTTGAGTCGTAGTTTGGTGATGTTGTGCAGGTTGTTCCGGAGTCTCCTCGACCATTTGCTGAACAACATGCTCCGATGCGTTTGCCTCATCTGTTGCAAGAGGTCGAGCAGGATGAGGGAGGCCAACAATGCCTACCACACCATTCTCCTTAACCACCAAACACAGACATGATCAATATCAGAAGCATTAGTTACATTTGCTCAATGTTCAAAAGGAACTAGATTAGTAGGCAATCCAAAACTTGCACAAAATCAATCCTAGATTGTTTGAATCCCGACTAGTTATGTTTTAGCATTCACTGTGAAAAGGAAAGTGTTGGTTGGAACATTTACCTTTGACAACAAATTTAGATCCGCAAGGTTTTTTTGGGAGATTGGTTGAGTGGACTGGGCAATGGTGCAATGAGAACCCACCGGATCAATGCCAAAATGCCGAGCTAGCCTTGTGATGTAGGCACCTCCATGGATGGTCTTGATTTGTTTGTTGGAGGTGATCTTCTGTAGGGTTTTCAATATGACTATACCAAGATGAATTGGGGGATCTTTTACCATAGAGAGGAAAAAGTTCAAATCCCGCTTGGTCACACTCCCCGGGCTCCCCTCCCTAGCTGCCACAGAATGAGCGATAATGTTGTGGATGATACGCCACGGGGGAAGAAGATCATTCCCTTTATAGTGGGCAGGGTCAGACTTGTCCACATGGTTTTGTTTTACCGTTCTCCACATAGCATTGACCGATTCTGCTCTTGAATGATATATTTGCTCCGAAATAAAACCATGTCCACCTGTGGTGAGAAATCCTGGTGGGTATATCTGGAGTGCCTCTGTGAACTCAGTGATGCTCATCTGTCTCGCCTGTCCTCCAAGGCGAAAAGTTATGTTGTCTTCGGGCTTGTCGAGGTTAAACTCGGACATTCTCTTGATGGAGAGAGTGCTGAGGAACTCAATGGTAAGCTCTCGGTAGATGACCTCATTGATGGAGAGAACCTCACACCATGCCGGGAGACGGAGGCATGTGCGAACGGGTTCCGCTGCTCCGAGGCGCTCTAGGAGATCCCAATCAAAGCATCTTTGCTGCCCAAATGGGAGGGGAAGGAAGCGCTCCAAAGCCTTCCTATGTTCGACGGGTAATTGGAGGAAGCCGTGAAGTCTCCCTCCTCCAAGTTGAGCCTCCGCTTGTGGTGGTGGTGGAGATGGTTGGCGTGCCCGTCCTTGGTTGTTTTTGCGTTGTCGTTTGGGGGGAGTGTCTCGTTCTTGGGTTTGGCGGCGACGAGAAGAAGGAGCCTTCCTTTTAGCAGGTGAGGCTGCTGGTTGCCGGGTTTTTGGTTTAGCTTTCCCCATTCCTACAAAAACCAACTAAGCACATTTAGTCTTTAGTAATGCAATTCTCCCGCAAAACTTGGACCGACTGCAAAAGGGAAAAAGCGAGTACTGCTATAGCCACCAGCAAATAGTAAGAGCATCAGTTGTGGGTAGTTTCAGTTTTCGGTTAATGTACTTAATCTTATGCAACCTCTTGATCATCTAGTTCACCAGGTACCTCAGAGATCTCTATCCACCAACATAATAAATGAAGCAGAAGAGTAATTGAGACTACCCATCAGCTATAAACGGTGATGAGCATTAACCAGTATGTTATACAAAGGTAGAAGAGCAACCAAGACATGTAATAACTTCCTAGGATCATTGGCATGTACCTCATCTTATAGAGCACATAAAAAAATGATAGATGGGGAAGATATGCAACTATAAAACCAGCTATGGTTACCTTCTTTAAGAACCACAGGTGGAACAACACTCGGGGCAGAAGGGCAAGACACCAGAAGTAGTAGATGGGCAAGAAGAGCAAGTGCACTACCCCATAAGTGCATAGCTCTCTCCCAGGATTCCATCACAACATTCAAATTATAATAACAACAACCAAAACATGATTTCAATTCTTCCCCTCTTGTCTTAATGGACAACATGAAACCATTCAAAACCCTAATTCAAACCAACCACAATTGGGCAACTAAACCCTAAAAAATGCAAGAAACCAGAGAAGAGTGCCGCTGTGGTTAAGAAGAACTCACCAGAGGCCTTGTCGGGATCGAAGTGGAACAGAGGGCAGAGACTCGTCCGGAAATGGTCGCCGTCGCCGCTGAACCTTGAAGAATCTTCGCGGGCGAGCGAGGGCGAGGGCGAGGGCGAGGGCGAGGGCGAGGGCGAGGCAGCAAGGGCGAGGGCGAGCGAGTAAGGGCGAGGGCGAGGGCGAGGGCGAGGGCGAGGGCGAGGGCGAGCGAGGGCGAGGGCGAGGGCGAGGGCGAGGGCGAGGGCGAGCAATGGCGAGGGCGAGGGGGTCGAAGTAGAACAGAGGGAGTAGAGGGTTGGGGGTCGAAGTAGAACAGAGGAAAATAGGTTTCGAACAAAATATGGGGGCGGGGGGGTTTCAAATTCTAATATGCATAGGTTAGTTTTAAAACTTCCAATCTCACGGCCCATTTCACGGACGTGATAATATAGACGCCAACCCGTGAAACTCTCTGGAACTCCCCCTTTTATGGAAAAAATCTCACGGTACATCTCCCGGCCGTGAGATTCCAGTTATGAGGCGTGTTTTTTGAATTTCAGCTGTGAACATCTCACGTCTTAGTCTCACGGCCGTGAAATTGGGAGTAATATTTCCATCTCACGTCTCCTTATCCCGGCCGTGATATTTCCATCTCACGGTCTCTCGCACGGCCGTGAAATTGGGAGTGATATTCCATCTCACGTCTCCTTATCCCGGCCGTGATATTTCCATCTCACGGTCTCTCGCACGGCCGTGACATTGGGAGTGATATTTCCATCTCACGTCTCCTTATCCCGGCCGTGATATTTCCATCTCACGGTTTCTCGCACGGCCGTGAAATTTGGAGTGATTTCCATATCATGGCCTATTCTCTCGCCCGTGACAATTTAATTACAAGCACTGAGGTTTCCATCTAAGAACAAAAAACAACAATATTTGATCATTAGAGTTATGGAGTACATTGCAATTGATTTGTAGGAAAGAAATTGAACATACATATATAACACAAATTCATTAGAGTTATGGAGTACAGGGGAAATTCTTCTTCTTCCTCTTCCAGATTCCTATGCTCCCTCAAAACAAAGACTTCTTCCTGATACTTCCTTCCCTCCTCTAAACGTGCTTCTATCATTTCTTCTTCTCCTTCCCTTCTCCACCAAGAGGGAAACCAGATTGATCATCTTCTTCTCACCCACGAGGATCCACTTCCTTTTCTTCTTCTCCCCTGCACTTCCCTCTTCTTAAACACAACAATAGTTAGATATACAAAAACTCTACTTCTTCAATACATACTACCTTCTTGCTTACAAGCACACCACAACATCACAAAAACAAGAACAAACTTTTGTCGAACATCCATGCCCATCCCCCTCCCATGAATCCACAGACTTCTCCCTAGACGTCTCTTTGAGTATTCCATCCTCTTCAATCTCCACTTTTGTAACTCCCCTTGGAGCTGGGGTGATACCGGAAAGATCAAACTTTCCAAGCTAGATACAACCTTGGTCAAGGGTTTTGCAATCTCCATCTCTTTGCTGCATTCCTTGTCCAAGGATTGTATCGAACTTGGAAAGTTTGTTGTCCTTGCATCCTTCCTTAGAGATCGATGAGGTGGAATACTCAAAGTGACGTCAAGGTAGATGATCCCTGGAGCATTTCAATCACGTCTACACCATCATGATCAGTCAGATACCACACGAAGCTTCTGGTCGGATAGGTAATCCCTGGTGAGCAAATATGGAAACAAAGAGGGAGTCAAACGAAACATCGGATAGATATAATGGGTGTCATGAGGGTAAATGCGTGATAGAACAAACTGTATTATGTTATAAGATTTCTTCAACCAAAATGAAAACGTTAAGCAACTCCATTGCAAGCCATCATGAAATTCGTTAACGAATCGGTTGATTTCAACCCCTATGGCCACTGGATCCTCTATCATCTATAATCCACTACCCATAAACACACAGAGGAACAACTTCAAACGGTTTATGCCTAGCCAAATCGCCATGCGAACCCAAAACCTACAGTTTATCATATGAAAATCACAGTTGTTTCAAAAGCTAAATTACTCGGTGTCACAGCAATGAACAGAAGCTCCAACACTATCTGCACTGCTTAAATGTTGGGTAAGTCAGAAACGAGAGATAAGGAAGAACTTACATTACTCAGGCGATGGATCAAGCGCTCCACGATCATGGCGGCCGGCGAAACGGAGTCGGAGCAGGGAGGATTTGGGGGCAAGGGACTGGGAGAGAGCTTCGCCTGTGGTGGTGGGAGCTTGTTCGAACTGGGTAGAGGGTTGGGGGTCGAAGTGCGACGGCGAGGGTTTTAAATAGGGTTGGGGGTCGGGTTCAAGTAGAAAAGAGGAAGCTTTAAATAGGGTGTTTCCAATTCTAGGGTTAATCTCACGTCTTAGTCTCACGCCCCGTGAGAATTTACATAGGGCCGTGAGATGCCAAGAATTCATATCCAAAACACGGCTTATCTCACGGCCGTGATAATGACGACGCCAACCCGTGAAACTCTCTGGAACTCCCCCTTTTTATGGAAAAAATCTCACGGTACATCTCCCGGCCGTGAGATTTCATTTATGAGGCGTGATTTTGGATTTCAGCTGGGATTATCTCACGTCTTATTCTCACGCCCCGTGAGAATTTACAGAGGGCCGTGAGATGCCCAGAATTACAAATCCACGGCCTATCTCACGGCCGTGATATTCCAGAATTACATATCCAAACCCACGTCTTCTTTCACGGCCGTGGGATTTCCAGAATTGGCCGTGAGATTTCCAGAAATAGTCTGCACAGACATTTACCTGTAGAACTAACCCCTGTACTTATTATAATGGCGTAAGTAACATAATATACTAATTTTGAAAACTACAAGCTTATGAAAAGCTGAGTCATAATGTTCTTTGAAGCTTGACACGAGCATTACATAGATCCATTCAATGTCACTAGATACTAACTTGCACAAAACAAACATTACAAGATGAAACATAATGTAGTTTGAAGTCGAACACCAGCATTACAGGTTGTGCTTGGATCGTTTGGGAAGTAGAACAGATTCTTGAGTCTCCACATGAAAGCTGCTTTCACCTGCTCCTATGGACTCGAAGTTGTATTCTTGTTGCGTGAAATGACTATCACCTCCACCTGCTTCAGCCATTCTTTTCAGCGGACAATTTCTGATTGTATGTTTAGGACGCCTACAATACTTGCACAACCGTGTTTTCACTTGAGGTTGCTTCACATTCCCTTTACTTCGAACTGGATGGGGGTCCTTAATAAACTGAGAGGAGTTCACTCCAACATCCGTAGTAGCATTATTTGTTTTGTTGGTTGTTTCTTCACTTATTGTCTTCACTCGCAATGTCAAGTCTTCAATCAACCCTTTGGCAGTATGAAATGCTTCATCCGAACTCACAGCATAATGGCACATTCTACTACATTGACCAACCAAGAATCCAAACCTGTCCAAATAAACAAGCACTTTTGTAGTTGGTTCCAAGCACAATAGAAGTAAACAAAGAACTAAATGAACACCTTAAATTTATAATACCTGCTAATATTTTGCTGGGTAGGACAGCTTCCCATACTCGAGGGATCGAACTCTTTTGCATCTTTAGTCCAACGCTTCAAAATGAGTGACTTTGGAATTTGCATTTGATTTTCTGCTTTCAATATACAGAATATATGCCGACACGGAATTCCGCAGAACTCAAAGATGCCACAAGAACAATGCACATCATGTCCACTCGTGTAAAAGACCACGGTGCACTTTGAGTCAGGGTATTTGAATCGTGACAATGTGTAAACTGTTTTATTGGTCAACACACACTTGTCTGTAATATAGTAATGAACTTCTCTCGCAATTTCTGCTCGAACGCTCCTGAACACATTTCTTGTATATACTATAGAGGCATGTCTTTCAATTTCATGTAAATGTGTCATCAAAACAACATCAGTATGTATTGTCTTAAACTGGTCATGTAACTCAGTTTGTCTCCTATACAAAAGTGCCATGTCAAACTGCTTGACAAACTCAAACAACTTCATCTTACTTTGCAAGAATTTGTCTAGATAAGAGTTCATGCTTTCACAACGTTGTGAGGTAGTCATCCCAGCAAAGAAAATACCTTTCAAGTAAGTTGTGGCCCATAGAGCTCGTCGCCTATACATCTTCTTCATCCACGCATTGTGCTCCAGGTCATACTTGGACAAAATTTCCTTCCACGTAGCTTCAAATTGTGGAATAGAACTGCAGTTTAGCATGCATCGTTTGAAATCCTCCCGGAAGCCTTCCGCATGGCCACGCGCTTCTGCGTTATTGCCCAAGTGCCAAGAACATAACCGATGTCGGGATCCAGGGAGAACCGACTTGATAGCTTTCCTCATTGAAGAACAACCATCTGTTATAACTGCGGTTGGCTTCTTACCACCCATGCAATGTAAAAAAGCATTTAGAATCCATACGTAGTTCTCCGCCGTTTCATCCGCAAGTAAAGCACATGCAAAAACAGTGCTTGCATTGTGATTATTCACACCAATGAATAGAAGAAATGGAAGATTATATGCATTAGTCTTGTACGTCGAGTCAAAAACAAGAACATCTCCAAAGAGACTATAATCCAATTGTGAAGGAGAGTCAGCCCATAACATATTGCCTAGTTCACCACCGTCACTTACTGTATATCTACAATAAAAACGAGGATCGGTAGTTGCCCGTGCTTGTAAGTAGGCAAGTGCAGCTTCACTGTCACTATCCAAGATCTCCGACCTCCGATCCGCACTAACAAAATTGTAGACATCGGTCTTAGTGAAACCCAAGTTCTGAAAGCTTCCTGCACAATTCACTAGATAATCCATGATTTGATTGGTGCGAATACCAGCAGCCCTAAGTGATCGAATCTGAGCCTTACTTGCGTCATCTACCTTGCGATGAGAACTCAAAAACTGCACTTCATGTGCTCCAGCTAAGGGATGAAAATGTGTTGGTACAAACTGCTTCACCTTGAATCGGTTAGTTGCCTCAACAAAACTGACTTTGAAAGCAGCCGGACAATGGAGCCTTGTTACAGGCCTAGGTTCACGCTTTCTGTTCTCCTTGTCATTGTGGACTGGAAGACGCTCCCCCTCGCGTGAGCAAACCCATCGCTGCATATTTTTAACTCCATATTTTGAATATGTGTGAGTGTTCTTTCGTACGCTGAACCCCATGGCACAACCATAAGTTGAATAGAACTTGCCAGCCTCCTCAAGGGTTTCAAACTCATAACCCACAACATCATCCGACTCCCATTTAGAATAAGGCTTACCATTCCCGACTTTATCAAGCAAAGTCCAGTCATACATACTCGAGTACGGTGGAACCATGGCTGGATTTGCAGCATCTTTGATGTTCTCTGAGCTGTGTGGCTGTGTTTCGAAGCTGTGCAAATGGTCATCTGAGATGTTCTCTTTATCATCATCACCAATGTTAGTGTTATTATCATCCTCAGAATCACTATCGCTGCTGTCGACATTGTCCTTCATATCGTCACTATCTCTAACACCACCGGTATCATCTCCATAATTCATTCCCCAATCTAAACCAACATTCAAGTCATTTCCCGTGTCCTTGCCTGTGCTCATATCATCCATCAACCCTTCCATAGTTGATCAACTGAAAACAAGCAACAAAATGAAGTTTAGAGACAATTGAAATCGACATATTCACCACCCACAGCCGACCAAATCGAACACTTCACTAATCATTTAACAAACACGAGGCAAACACGAGACAATTGAAATGAAGGGCTGGCTGGTAACTGTAATCCACATATCAACTCGATAGTTTCCCCTTCACTTCCGCGACAAACCAACCATTCACAAATGAAATGAAGCCAAGCAAGATCACAATTCACAACACCCACCAAATTGAACAAAGAAGACAACCAAATGAAGCAAACAAAGAAGCTCTCTACACACTTAACAAATGAAGTTTCATCAAATAGCTCCAAATAGCTCCACAAACCCATAGATCACCATGTAATCTTACAATTTACAATGAAAGGCCAACGTGAATGTTCCAATACTCATGGATCCTAAGATCGAATTACACTAGAATTCTTAATGCTGAATCGTCAAAAGGTCTGATGTCTTGTGGAGAACAAGTTCATCCCAACTCCCTTCAGTTGTCAAGAAGAGTAGGCTTACCAAAACTGACGAAAGCTTGAACACCAAAGTCAGCGATGGTGACTGGAGTACTGTCGCTCTTCTCGACGGACGCTGCTTCACTAGAGCGCACGGAACTCTGCACCTGTTCAATCCAATCGAAGAAATTTCAAAGAAGAAAGAAGAATTACTCGGACTCGGAACTCTGCACCTGTTCAATCCAAGCGAAAAGCAGAACCGGAATTCAAATTTTACGTCAACACAGATGCGACAAGCGCGCTCCACAATCCCTATGGCAGCTTCGAGCTCCCGGCGGTGCTTGGCCTCGTTAGCCGGGAAGGGAAGACTGCTCGCCCTGGGAAACATAAACCCGGCACCTGGGAAGGAAATAAGCCATGGGAAACGGGCGGAATTTTTCGAATCAAGACCTTGTGAGTAAGACTCGACGGCCGAGGGGGAGAAAGCGCCGGTAGAGAAGGGAAGACGAAGGAAGAACTGAGGCTGGGAGAGAGGGAAGCTGGAAGGAAGAAGCCGACAGGGAGGAACCGAGGATCAGTCCTCTGGCGCCGACGGAGGACGAGAAGGAAGAAACGGCATCACTGTTACGACTTACGACGGTGAGGGTTTAGGATCTAGGAATTTCTTCATTATGACCAACCCAAAAAAATCATCGGTTATAATTAGATGGGTTAACCCAAAACCATAATCAAACGAAAATCAACCCATATATCAATTACCTCAATCTCACATCGGTTCACAATTACATGGGGTTCAACCCAAATCCGATAATCAAACGCTCACTCAACCATATACTTAACCTCAATCTCACATCGGTTCACAATTACATGGGGTTCAACCCAAAACCGATAATCAAACGCTCACTAAACCATATACATAACCTCAATCTCACATCGGTTCACAATTACATGGGGTTCAACCCAAAACCGATAATAAAACGCTCATTCAACCATATACATAACCTCAATCTCACATCGGTTCACAATTACATGGGGTTCAACCCAAAACCGATAATAAAACGCTCATTCAACCATATACATAACCTCAATCTCACATCGGTTCACAATAACATGGGGTTCAACCAAAAACCGATAATCACATGCTAATTCAACCATATACTTAACCTCAATCTCACATCGGTTCACAATTACATGGGGTTCAACCCAAATCCGATAATCAAACGCTCACTCAACCATATACATAACATCAATCTCACATCGGTTCACAATTACATGGGGTTCAACCCAACACCGATAATCAAACGCTCACTAAACCATATAGATAACCTCAATCTCACATCGGTTCACAATTACATGGGGTTCAACCCAAAACCGATAATCACACGCTCATTCAACCATATACATAACCTCAATCTCACATCGGTTCACAATTACATGGGGTTCAACCCAAAACCGATAATCACACGCTCACTAAACCATATACATAACCTCAATCTCACATCGGTTCACAATTACATGGGGTTCAACCCAAAACCGATAATCACACGCTCACTAAACCATATACATAACCTCAATCTCCCATCGGTTCACAATTACATGGGGTTCAACCCAAAACCGATAATCACACGCTCGCTAAACCATATCAATTACCTCAATCTCACATCGGTTCACAATTACATGGGGTTCAACCCAAAACCGATAATAAAACGCTCACTAAACCATATAGATAACCTCAATCTCACATCGGTTCACAATTACATGGGGTTCAACCCAAAACCGATAATCACACGCTCGCTAAACCATATACATAACCTCAATCTCACATCGGTTCACAATAACATGGGGTTCAACCAAAAACCGATAATCAAACGCTCATTCAACCATATACATAACCTCAATCTCACATCGGTTCACAATTACATGGGGTTCAACCCAAAACCGATAATAGGGAATGATTTTTTGAATCTCAAGGCCAAGTCTCACGCCCATGAGAATTTACAAAGTGGCCGTGAGATGTCCATCATACATATCCAAAACACGGCTCATCTCACGGCCGTTATACTGTCGAAGGCAACCCGTGAAACTTTCTGGAGTCTCACGGGTGTGAGATGGTCCTTTCAAGACCGTGAGATTCAGGTTTTTTGAATCTCAAGGCCCATTCTCACGGGCGTAAAATTACCATCATTAAGCCGTTATAAAATCCCATCTCACGGCCAAGTCTCACACCCATGAGAATTTACATAGTGACCGTGAGATGTCCATCATTCATATCCAAAACACGGCTCATCTCACGGCCGTGATACTGTCGCAGACAACCCGTGAAACTGTCTGGAACTCCACCTTTGTATGGAAAAAATCTCACGGTATATCTCACGGCCTATCTCACAGCCGTGATATTTACAGAATTACAAATCCAAAAACACGCCTGCTTTCAGGTCCATTTTCAACCAGTTTTCGGTATATGATCATGCATAATTTTTCCCTTGTCGACACATTAAACATAATATAGAGAAAAAATAACATCACTGAATAATGCTTCATTCATTACTTCATTGTAATTTCAACAGTTTCCTAAACTTCATTCAACATCTACATTCACTAAAATTCATTCAACAACTACATTATCCTAAATGTCAATCAACATCCACATTAACTAAACTCTACATTAACATCACAAGTCTCAATGCTTCTTAGACTTTCTACCCTTTTTCTCCCCATGCGCATGCAACGGCTTTCTTCCTCGATTGAGTAAGTTTGTCTTGAAATTCACCTTCTCGGTCTCAATTTGGGCAGGTCTTGCATGTCTCTCAAAATATTCATCGGATTGTGTCTTGACTGTAGCTTTCACCTCATTCAGATCCGTAGTGAGCAAGTACATTGTAAATTGTGCCCGCTCATACTCACTATGGAACTGGTCAAGCTTCTTGGAATATCGATCTGGATCCAGCAAGTAATTGCTGACAAATAGTCCACAATCAAATCTGTAATATAACAAATAATTATCATGGTCATGATGCGAACAAATAATTATCGAACTTAATTAGAACAGTGCACGATTGAACAACAACAAAGGGTACCCATTTGGTTGGCAAGCAACATCCTGGCGATATCTAACCACGAAGTCCACAAATGAAAACGCCCCACAGATATCATCCTTAAGCAACCAATCTAGACCCAATTTCTGCAAATGAAAACATCCACCTCATCGATATATAACGACAAAGTCGGCAAATGAAATACAACTAACAACTAAGCAATAAGTAAAGCTTGAAAAGTTGAAGAACAAGAAGCAAACCAGTTTCTGCATCTTTGCATCATATTCTTCATTATGAGTTCCTCGTAATGAGTCCCAGATTTCGATTTCTTTGGCTTCCATGTTAAAGACCGCCAGATAGAAGTGCTTCAACGTGAGGTTGAAAATTGGGACATGAATCTGAAATAATGGACAAACAAACAATAATTATCAATTTAACATAGGAGGGTGAAGCCATTTCCTTTTAGAAAACAACATTACAACATACCTTACTGCAGTAAAGTAGCTCACCAATACAGTATCGCTCATGTATCTTATATGAACGCATCTTAGCCATAAATTGCTCCTCGTTGCAATGACTCGCACGCTCCTAGAAAAATAAAACACAGTCACCCACACAAGCTACATGCTACAAAAAATAGATTAATTTCATGACAAGAATAGACAAAGCAGACAACTGTACCGAAACTTGAGGTGGAAAGAACCAAGACAAGCCACCAGTGCGACCACAACTCCGTTCTTCTAGTGTCTTGCACAGACACGCCATTTCTATAATCTAATGCATCATCATCACATATACCAAAGTCAGCAATACACGTTCAATCTACTAAATTACACACATAAATGAACTTACCCTTGTTGAAATTTTGGTCCTTGGCAAAAGCTCGACAAAATCTTCACGTGACAAGGAAAGAACCCCGCCACCAACACTAACCAATGTGTCACTGTTATACAATACCAAGTTCAAACAACACAACATTAGAATAAGCAAATACCAAAAACATCCTACAAATATGATCCAATTTTACTTGTAATGATTTCGGGAGGTACCTTTCGGGAAGCTCACTACTAAAAGCAAATTGAAGCATCTTTACTGCCTCCAGAGACAATGGTGTCTCAACAACAAAGGGAGGAGCACGGTACAAAGGTTGTGCTTTCTTAGCTCTGGGATTTGCCCGTTCGAATGGAGAGAGCACATACAAACTAGGCTTCAATTTAGACACACTACGTAGTGCACCTCCCTTTCGCCCCTTTCTTGTTCAAAAACATAAAAAAACAAAACCAGTTCATTAGTAACCACACCATAAGAACCAATAATTAGAAAAATTAATCAAGTGAAATACCTTCACAGCCTTGGAACAACCATCATTAGCAGCAACACTTTCATCACTCAACAATATGAATTTCTCAACTTGCGACGCTTTAGGCTGCTTGCAAGGAGACTTTTTCACAACTTTCACAGAAGGAGATTCAGAACATCTCTCATCTCCAATTTCCCCCTCAGCTTCTCCCGAATTCTCAACTTTGGCAGTCTTGACAAATTCCAAGGTAGGAGAAATGGGTTCCCTAGGTTTTTCAACCTCACCCTTCTGATCGTTCTTTTTCAACTCAGCTGTAGGAGAAATGGGTTCCCTAGGCTGCTCCCTTGACAACGGATCACCTACAGTTGCTTTCACTGCCTCTATAAGGGACTTCACTGCAGTACCGATTTCGTCTCTAAAAGCCCGAAATTCGTTCTCCATTTTCACAACCCGGCTCATTAGCTCATTATCTCTAGAAGCAGCATCACCCATTGCCACTCTAAATTCTTGACCAAAGTTGTCAATTCTACCCTCCATGGTACTAAACCGAGCATCAATACGCTCATAGAGAAGTAGCTCATCCCCGTCGGGTTTGTGCCGTTTCCCATCTACTTCTCCCCGTTTCCTTGGAGGTGATTTCAAACCGGCATCCTCAGCTGATCTTTTCCCCGAACTGCTGGAAACCTATAAATTAATTAAAAAGGGAACCAAATGTACCATTAGCATGCTCCAACTTGTCAAAAGAATCAAATATACTATCAATCTTACCACTTTTGTTAACAATAACTCCACGTCTCCGCTCCCCCAACTCATCAAATCCAAACTCCCATCAACGGTTTGGAAAATACCATTTGCATGCTCCAAGAATATTAACTACAAAAAAAAAAATACTATAATCAACATGATGATTAATCATTACAAATATGTAGAAAGTCGGGATTAACAATTATTTACCTCCAAAAACAGCAAGCAACCCGGTATATACTCTCTTTTAGAAGCATTATGGTCGCAGATGCATTTGACCAATTCATTGAAGCAAAAGGATGCCCAATTCTTCTTCGGAATGTCTGCAACATCGGTGACAGCGTATACCGAAGACAAGGAAATGTCCTCTCTTCTAGTTGGTACTAATAGCACCCCCATTACGTACAAAATAAACATTTGAAGAAATAGATCGTCGCTATCTTTCATCTTCGACAACTCCTTCTTCATTAAGCTTGTGGAAATCGCCTGTCGGCCACATTCACGTGTCGAAAACACTCTAAATGGTTCCAGTTCCTCTGATCTTCCCTCCACTTCTTCACCATTCAAGATGATATCAGTACCTCCCTCAGGCACACCCATAATTCGCTCGAAATCTTTGGCCGAAATATGCACTTCCAACCCATACGCCTTAATTGTGCTTTCTTCCAGATTAAAGCTCTTCACAAGTTTCTCCAACAACTCACGTTGTAGCTTTCTTGCTTTGACATCAAGAATACGACCAAAGCCACATCTCCTAATGGCCTCTGATTGACAAGCCTCTAAATTTGAGACTACTGAGAATACTTTCCTAGGAGAACATCGCGTGCTGAAAATTTGATGCCTCTTCGTCTTCATTATAGAACAATTTTAGCAAACTGCAAAATTAAAACAACAGAAAAATTATAAGCATGCCTTGAAACACGAATTATAAGCATGCCGAAGAGTACAAACAAAATACAAGTTCTAACTACCTGAGTACACTAATTAACCATGAAATCCGCCATTGGCATATATAAATTTCACCCAAAACACACAGCTTTCATTAAATTTCACCCAAAATACAAAATCTCACGGCCGTGACATGACCCGTGAGAAGCAAAGAGAAGTTTTCATATCTCCAGACAATCTCACGGCTTTGGCTTCATAAATCACGACCGTTAAAATAAGCCGTGAAACTAAAAACACCCATTAAATATTCTCACGGCTAATTCTTGAAATTTCACACCCGTGAGAAGTCCAGCAATTCAATTACACAAACACGGCTCATCTCACGGCCGTGATACTCTCGAACCCAACCCGTGAAAACCCCTGGAACTCCCCCTTTTTTAAAAAAAATCTAACGGTACATCTCCCGGCCGTGATATTTTCATATGTGAGGCGTGTTTTTGAGTTTCAGCTGTGACCATATCACGGGTTAATCTCACGCCCGTGATATTTACAGATGAGCCGTGAGAAGTGCATATTTACAGATGAATCTCTAATCAGAAAAATAATACTGGAATGCATGAAAGAATGAACTAATGATTAAGCATGAGGAGATGAAGTCCAAGGTTTACTTGATGAATCACGACATAACCTATCAATTGCATCACAATCTTGCTCTAATAGTAAACTGAGGTACTAATCACATAAACGTAGACGGAGCTAGCATTCAAACGAAATAAAAAGCTCAAATGAATGCAAAGAATCACATAAGACTAATGCAAAGCTCATGCAAAGAATCACAGAAGACAAATGCTTCGATTACCCTTTTCTACAATACATCCACACAACAAGCATACTACAAATAGTTGCTAGCTTAACCACAATGGGAACATGATTAGGACTCCTCTCCCAGCGCTCACAAAGACAAGATGAATTGCATGCTTGGAATGACGATTATGTAACTCAACAAGGCAATAGCTCTCTCGACACATGCAACTCACACCGGTTTTCCAAGTGAAATGGAGTTTCCATTTATGAAAAAGTAAACAAAAAAAGTTTCCAAAACTAATTTATGATATCATTTTCATGAGATAGCATTTAGCTATGGTGGAAAACCACATAAAGAACACATGATCTTTGCTTGGTTCATGCATGCTATTTCCTAGGCTCTTTCACCAAGTGTGAGTTTTCTTGGTGACAAGCATTTTCCTCTTTGGTACATGATTAAATTGTTCACTACCCAACAAGGCAACCACAACCATGCACAACTCTCCCTTCAAGCTTCAATGTGTAAATCGACTCACAATGAACTTTATTAGCAGGAAATCTATGGTTGTATGGTTAATGGAGGAGCAACCAACAACCACATTACAACACGTTGCTTTGACAAAGACCTCTCTCCATCTATAGCCCTATCAGCAAATTTAGCTACCATAATGCTAAACCATCAGCTACCAGATATCTCATATCAGCTGTTGAGTAAAAACAAATGAAACAGATCTTAATGTTTCACTTTGAACCACTCAGCCATCTATCCTACACAGGGCTAGCATCACAGAAACTGAGTGACAATAGAGTAAATTCATAACAACTTGTTGGTGGCTGATTGAACAATCAACACAATTCCAACACATCCAATCAATCATAATGAGAAAACATAATGATCGATATCCCTGAGTGATTCATATAAAAACATGAGATAATTATCAAGCTAAACACAAAGAAGATACTACAAGGACATCAACCTGGTAAAAGGACATGACCAATTAAACTCATAAACCTAAATCTGAGCATATTGATAAGCAATATATTATTTTCTCCATCATCGGCTACATGCATAGACTCATTCGCATGATCAATGACAACAGCAAGAAAGTCAAGTTCATATCAACTCGTTTGACAGTAGCAGCAGCCTCTTGCTCTGTCTTGCCTTTCATTAATAGCCACTTAAGTTTGGCCAAATACCCACTCCTATCTCATCGTCTTCAGTATGCTATACAACTTAATCCAGATGACTAAACTGATTCTTCGCCTACAGCAGACAACTAAACTGATTCTTCTTCAGCTCGTCAAGTTCCTAAACAACCAATCCATAGTTCAATCTGGTAAAACGAGCATGGAATTTCAATCCCCCTACCGAAATTTGTAAATCTAGAACATCCCAATATAATCCCTAAACTGATAGCCATACTAACCGGAAAATTGAATAAAATTGTAGAACTGTAGGCATACTAACCGGAAAAAGTTGCGGTGGAGGAGGTAGGTCTTCGTTTGCTATCGATGGGAAGAGGGGGTTCTGTGCAGGGTCTTCGTTTGCTATCGATGGGAAGAGGGGGTTCTGTGCAGGGTCTTCGTTTGCTATCAATGGGAAGAGGGTCTTCGTTTGCAATCGACGAAGAGATGCTCGCTCTCGTCGTCCCCTGCTCGCCGCCTTCACTGTCGTCGTCGGAATCCGGCTCGCCGCAGTCAAAGAGATGCTGCAATCGACAAGCTTCTTCTACTCGTCGTCACCCACTGCTCGCCGCCTTCACTGTCGTCGTCGGAATCCGGCTCGCTAGCTGCGTGGAGAGGATCGAAGGAAGAGGATCGAAGGAAGAGTAAACAGCCGTGGGTGCGATGGTCGAAGATGGTGTGATAAGAGGTGAGAAGCTCTGAATTCCGATCGAAGGTGGCCTTTACCCCGACTGGATTTCAATTTTTTTTAAATTATTGTGTAACGAACCGGTGCAACAGGTTACCAGTCCAACAAATGAAAATAATAATAATTAAATAACTTCAATCCAATGGCTGATATTTTATAACAAGATCTAATGGCTGTAAGTATATTAAAGCATGGGTACTATATAGCATACTAAAATGCCTCAGCCATTTAGTTGTAATGGTAGTTATTTGGTGCATGCACTGTAACATCACATTTAAGGGAATTTATATTTTTGACAAGTCGGTTTATACCGCGACATAGGTTTAGTAAGTGGGTCTGATTAGGATACAACTCGTGTATGTCAATTTATGTTGGTTTTAATAAAATATGTAGGAAAATTAAAAAAATAATAATACTAAATGAATTACACATATATATTACAAATATGAAGTCAATCTTCCTACAAGCTACATCCATATTTAACTGAGACTCTCCATTCATATCCTCAATCAGCCATTTCCTCAAACAACCGGCTCATTTGTGGTGGAGTTTGTTCAACATTCCTCCAACACAGAAGGAATCAATAAGCTGACAGTCCTCTTGAAAGAGGCATTGTAGAAAGTTGACTCCTTGAATTAATCATCAAGCTCGTGATCTGGGCACTCCAAAAAAAAGGTCAGTATACCGCTCCCACGCATAACGTAGTGTCTCATCCTCCTCCTCAGCAAAGTGGGCAATCTGCTTCGAAATTAAGTAGTCTTCAAAGGAGGGAAATAGCGAGCTAAGCTATAAGGTATAAAATATGTATAGTTACGCATATATCATGGTGTTAATGCTACAACCGTGTTACTTTGTCCTAAATTACCAAATGGTGAAAAATCTAGGAAAAATTCCGTCCAATTTTTTGTGTGAACTTGTTCTGTAAAATTGTTGGCAAAGATATTTGCTAAGAGAATGAGAGAGGTACTCACTTCAGTTATAAGTGGGAACCAGTATGCTTTTATTAAGGGTAGCAGAATAATGGATGATATCCTTATAGCTTAGAAGCTTATTATGATTGATATAATGAAGACTACAATATTGTGTTTTAGAGAAAAACAAAACTCAATATAGCATTATCAAAATAATATTACCAAAACTATGGTGTCTTTATGTTAATTGGGGGCGTGTGCGCCCCAATTCAATTTGCTGACAAAAATAAACTAAATAAGGACGAGGAAAACAAAGATTGAGGCGCCAAATAGGAATGACAATGGGGCAGGTCCGGGGCGGGTATCTCAATACTCATACCCGCCCCGTGGCAGGTCGGGTTCAGGTCGGGTAATTTATCATGGGCGCGGGTCGGGGCAGGTCAATCCAATGGGTATGTAATTTATGTGAAAAACATTAGAAATATTAATTATTTTCATTAAAAGACCAAGAAAGAAACCATTATATGATAATAAAAAAATGTAATTAAGTTATTGGAGAAATTGAGGTTTTTACTTATTTACAACTTTATTATAGCTAAAATATGATGTAATAAGAGAAAAATCCTAAATAATTTGACTAAGATTACATGTAATTCAGACAGGAACGGGTCAAGAATTGGGTGGGTCGGGACAGGTCGGGTCGATAAGAGGTACCCATACCCGCCCCGCCCCACCTACGGAGCAGATCGGACCTGTCCAAAACAGGCCAAATAGGTCGGATAACCCGGATCAGGTCAAAATTACCATCCTAGCGCCAAAGGGTTAAAATTGGGCGTCCCCGCCCTAATTAGTGTTTCTCATTTATTTTGCCTTCCACCTTTTTGAAACCATTAATTGTTCCATGCATGCGATATAGTTTACTAACTCATTTTTAAAAATTCTTCTTCCATTATTAGTCATTTATTTGTAATTGTAGTGTTTGGTGCATGCACAATAACGTCACATTTTTAGTTATATGTGCATGGTTGTCATATAGGATGGCTGGTATAATCAGGTACAAGCGTTATCGAACATAAACCAATTGGAATGTCTTCTACAAAATACTATAAGGCAATGTCAAAATAAACAACTTGCCACGTCAGCCTTTTCTGAACAAGCCGTAGATTGCGGAGGGAGTTTATCGTACATTTCTTAATCTCTTCTTTCTTCCACGTCTGTCTTCCAATCTCCTCTCTGAAATCGAAGAACTTCAGCTAAAAGCCAAGATTGATAATCATTCATAATAAATGATTTTGGTGGACCCATCTTTTGATCAAATATATGTATTCTGTTTCATTTTAAGTAAAAAATCAACAAATTCTCTTGATTACATGTATTGTCCGAATCCACCATCTAAAATCACAACTTCCAAACCACCCACTTTTTCTTTTATAAAGTATATAATAGTGTTTAGGTAAAGTCCATCTTTGTTGTGATAGAGATGAAGAAGAACAAATAAGTTTTAGGGTAATGACTATTTATTAACTAACCCTTTTTTGTATTCTTTTTTATTAGTCAAATTTATCGAAATACTAAGAATTAGCGAAATGTTAACTTTCAGTTAACAATTATGTTAGTAATATTGACTTGGCAAGATGATACTGACTTGGAAGAGACACGTGAAGGTCAACATTCCAAAATTTTAGTATTTTAACTAAGAAAAGAATTACAAAATTATTAACGATAACATAAAAATGGCTAATATTTGATGCATTGCGAAAGATTTGGCTAATTAATAATATTTTAATAGGTTTGGATAATATAAAAGAATCTGAAAAAGGTTTGGATAAAAAATAGACATTACCCTAAAATTTAACCAATGTACTAAAGATACCCATTGTTACCGACCCCCTCGTCTCCACCCTATATGAACTACGAGATCACCCCAAGATGTAGGGGTGTTCAAACGAATTGGTTACCGTGGTAACCATATTAACCGGTAGCATTCGGTTAATTTGGATAATTGGTTTGGTTTGGTTAAACAATTTAGCTTATTTGGTTTAGGTGGTTTGGTTGGATTCAACACTGCTAAACAATGAAACCAATTAACTAATTAACGATACATCTAATATACAAAATTATTTATACTTCCATGCAATCAACCAAACCAAACATTCGTGATTCGCTATTTTATTTTCATGTGCACAACAAACCAAAACATTATGGGTTAAAAATTAAATGGGCCTGCCTATTTACTAAACCAAAACATTTTGTACAACTAGTAGACTTTCGGATTGCTTACAATACCATGACAGGCACCTCAAACTATGTATAGTTTAAAAGTTTTGTAGGAGAGCTTTAACTTCCCGGTGAGTGGTATTAGCATGTATTTATGTTAAAGAGTTTGTTATAAGCGAACTATATTAGGTGCAGAGATGATGAATGATGTATTAACTCGAATGATGATGATAATCATGGATGGTTAGTCTTATTATTATTCTAATGATAGTTTATGATAGTAACAACATATGATTGTGTTTTATTAATTAACAGGACAATTGTTTTCATGTAATGCTATGTTATTTGGTTAATCCGATTATCCGATTAACCAAATCAATTAAACTTTGGTTTTGTTAATTTGGTTTTCGTGTTAATTTGGAAGGTTTGGTTAAGACATTTTATTCCATGGTTAATGAAATTTAGCCTTAATTGGTTAAGACATTTTGTTAATTGGTATTACCAAAGCAGTCAAAATCGGGATTTTACGTAAAATCGGAATCATAAAATCGTAGGATTTTAAGGTCCATATAAAAATGAAGACGAAATAATTTTAGTAAGGAAAATCATGAATAACACAAAAGCACATAACACTTACAATGATAATTTTTCAAAGTTAATGTTTCAATTTATCATGGTTAATGTTAAGAGGTGGTGAATCGATGATGATTAATACATTGATGTGAATTGATTATATTCAATGATGATTAGTGTGAGAGAACTAGATGATGTTGGTGGAGGAGAAGAAAAAGAGGCGTGATTTTGCGGCGTAGCCCTGAATATTGATTCTAGTTTACCGTGAATGGAGCAACATCAGACTAGTTCTGTTCCCTAACCTTGAGGGTCAACTCATCTGTACAAATGTTCGCCACTCATATGGCCTGCTAATTACCAATTATTACTGCTTATGGCAGGTGCTAAGCAGGAGTGGAAGCTGAGGCAAGGCAGAATGGAAGCTGCTTCAAATGAGTTACTTTTGGCAACTAATGAACTGTGCAGTGCATCACTTAAAGCAAAATCAGCTTCAGGTCTGCATACTTTACTAATTGGAATGATCATGGTTGAAAATATACTAAGTCATGTTACACTCTGGCCGGAGCAGTATATGTTGGAAATAAAATAATTTATTTCCTTATAATTCAAACACTAATGGTGGGCTTTTGTTGGAGGAGCTCGTTTATGAGCTAGAATGGGAATGGAAAGGAGTTTGTTTATTTGGGACAAGGAGTTAAGATTGGCGGAGGAGTGGAGAAGGGAACTTCTTTCTTTCTTAATACTTTTCTTCTTGTTCTGCCACACTTCAACACACTAACCAAAGCAGCCTTTTATAGGCTTACAAACTAAAAATCTGCACCCTAATAAATATGGGCAGTTGAGAACCGCCTCTGATTGGTGGCTAGCCTTTTTTCATTTTGTTTAATCTTACAATGCAGCCACCTTTTCTCTACTAACTTCCACACATACAAACTTCCACATAAAACCACACACGTAGACATGATTCTAGGCTGTTCTGATTCTTTTTGTTTTTAGCTTATTAAACTTTATTAATTAATTTCAACACTCTCCCTTAAAGTTTAATTAGTCATAACTCCGAGTAGCATCCTCAGTTTGACGAACACATCTTGCTTCAGCGGCTTCGTGAAAATATCAACAATCTGGTCTTCGGTTTTCACATACTTCAGCGCCACTTCTTTCTGCTCAGTGGTAGCTTTTGTAGCTAACACTTGTTCTGACGATTCTTCGTTTCTTTTATTTAGTCTTTCTTCTCTGGCTTGTAATGAACCAATAACTTCATCCACCGTCATCTTCGACACATCTTTTGCTTCCTCCATGGCCACCACCACATAGTCCAATTTTGGTAATAGCGATCGTAGAATTTTCTCCACCACTTTGGTCTCTTCAATTTTCTCCCCATACTGCTTCAGTTTGCTGACGACTGACTTCACACGGGCGGTGTAATCTGAAACAGATTCACCTTCCTTCATTTTTATTGCTTCAAAATCTCCCCCGAGTGTTTGAAGTCGAACCTTCTTCACTGGTTCCACGCCTTGCATTTCCTTTTGCAGAATCTCCCATGTTTCCTTTGCTGTGGTAGCATCTCCTATTTGATCGAACATCGATTCATCAAGACATTGATGAATTAAAGTGAGTGCCTTTTGATCACTCTTTCTATTTTTTCTCAATACCTCCTTTTCAGCCGGAGACAATCGAGAATCCTCCACGGGAATCTCGTAACCTTTCTCAACAATATCCCAAGCATCTTGGGATCCAAGCAAGGCTTTCATACGAATACACCAATTTTTGTAATTGGTTTTGGTAAGGTGGGGGAATTGAATGGGGAAACTCGATTTTTCGGCCATGGGACTATCGTGATAACAAAAACACGAGAAATTCTTTTTTGATGTGGAAGTTCAGACTACGCTGCAACCACAGAGCATACTTAAGAATAACTCGGGCTCTGATACCACTTTGTTGGAAATAAAATGATTTATTTCCTTTTGATTGGAAAAGCTAAAGGTGGGCTTTTGGTGGGGTTAGCTCGTTTATTGAGCTTTGAAATCGTAGAATTTTCTCCACCACTTTGGTCTCTTCAATTTTCTCCCCATACTGCTTCAGTTTGCTGACGACTGACTTCACACGGGCGGTGTAATCTGAAACAGATTCACCTTCCTTCATTTTTATTGCTTCAAAATCTCCCCTGAGTGTTTGAAGACGAGCCTTCTTCACTGGTTCCACGCCTTGCATTTCCTTTTGCAGAATCTCCCATGCTTCCTTTGCTGTGGTAGCATATGCTATTTGATCGAACATCATTTCATCAAGACATTGATGAATTAAAGTGAGTGCCTTTTGATCACTCTTTCTATTTTTTCTCAATACCTCCTTTTCAGCCGGAGACAATCGAGAATCCTCCACGGGAATCTCGTAACCTTTCTTAACAATATCCCAAGCATCTTGGGATCCGAGCAAGGCTTTCATACGAATACACCAATTTTTGTAATTGGTTTTGGTAAGGTGGGGGAATTGAATGAGGAAAGTAGATTTTCGGCCATGGGACAATCGTGATAACAAAAACACGAGAAATTCTTTTCTGATGTGGAAGTTCAGACTACGCTGCAACCACAGAGCATACTTAAGAATAACTCGGGCTCTGATACCACTTTGTTGGAAATAAAATGATTTATTTCCTTTTGATTGGAAAAGCTAAAGGTGGGCTTTTGGTGGGGTTAGCTCGTTTATTGAGCTTTGAAATGGGAAGGGTTTTATTTTGTTTGGGGAGAAGTGGATTGGCAGAGGACTTGGATTGGAGAAGGGAATGGAAACTCATTTTTATTTGCTTCTCTCTCTTTTTGGCTCTGCATCATACACGGCTCCAAATGAGCCTATTTATAGGCTTCAAATTCTCTAACCTACCACAAAAATCTGCATCCTCTAGTGGTCTCCATTTTTTTCATTATTTTAATCACAATCATTCCAGCCACCCTCTACAACCTTCCACACAATGCAGACAGAAACCATTTCTAGACTTCTCTGATATTTTTGTTGTTTTTTTTAATTAAACTTTATTTTATAATTTCAACAGTCCCCCTTAAAGTTTAATTAGTCGTAACTCCGAGTAGCGTCCTCATCTTGACGAACACATCTTGCTTCAGTGGCTTCGTGAAAATATCAGCAATTTGGTCTTCAGTCTTCACATACTTCAGCATGACTTCTTTATGCTCCACGCATTCTCTCATAAAATGATACCTTGTATCAATATGTTTACTGCGATCATGAAACACCGGATTCTTTGCTAGTGCCAGAGCAGACTTATTATCAATATAAATCTCAGTTGATTCTTCATGTGCCATATTCAACTCCTTCAGCAACTTTCTCAGCCATATCGCATGACACGCACACGATGTCGCAGCAACATACTCAGCTTCACAAGTAGATAGCGTCACAATAGCTTGCTTCTTTGAACTCCATGTGAAAGCTGTATCTCCTAGGAAAAATACAAATCCTGTAGTGCTCTTGCGATCATCCACGTCTCCTGCCCAATCACTATCGCAGTATCCAACCAATTTGAAATTTTCTGACTTATTATAAAGTAGACCATGATCGATTGTACCTTTGATATAACACAGTATTCTCTTGGCAGCATTCCAGTGTGACATAGTTGGCGCCTACATGTATCTACTGACTAATCCAACTGCGTAGAGAATATCTGGTCTAGTACAAGTCAGGTATCTCAGACTTCCCACTAGGCTTCTAAACTCCGTTGAGTTGACCTTCTCTCCTTTGTCATCCTTGGATAATTTCAGTCCACACTCTGCTGGTGTGCTCACAGGATTACAGTTCTCCATCTTAAACTTCTTCAGGACCTCCTTTGCGAAGCCACTCTGTGAGATAAAAATTCCTTCCTCCTTTTGACTTACTTCAATTAAGAGATAGTATGACATTAGTCCGATGTCTGTCATCTCAAATTCTCGAACCATTGTCTTCTTGAACTCTTCAAACATTTGAGGATCATTGCATGTGAAGATGAGATCATCTACATATAGGCAAACCATCAATATTGCTCCCCCTTGCACCTTGCAGTATAGTGCATGCTCATGTGGGCATTTGCTGAACCCATTTTCCTGAAAATACTTGTCAATTCTGCTATTCCACGCTCTCGGTGCTTGTTTCAGACCATACAGTGCCTTTTTCAGCTTCAACACCTTATCTTCTTGGCCTTCGACGATATATCCAGGGGGTTGCTCAATATAGATATCTTCCTCGAGATATCCATTCAAAAAAGCTGACTTCACATCCATCTGATGTATCTTCCATCCATTTTGAGCAGCGAGAGATATCACCATCCTGATACTCTCCATTCTCGCCACGGGAGCAAATACTTCATTGTAGTCAATGCCTGGTCTCTGACTATATCCTTTAGCCACCAATCTTGTTTTGTGCCTGACAACTTCTCCTTTAGCATTTTTCTTGGCCTTGAATACCCACTTCACACCGATGGGCTTCTGGTTCTCAGGTAGCGACACAAGCTCCCAAGTCTTGTTCTTCACAATTGCTCCAATTTCTTCATCCATGGCTTTCTTCCATTTTTCATCCTTCATGGCTTCTTCAACATCCACTGGTTCATCATCAATGAAATGACAGTAGAGTGTCAATTCATCACCTTCAATGGTTGTCGTTTCCTCATAAATTTCTTCAAGACGTCTGTACTTCTGTGGCCTCTCTTTTGGACTTTCACTTGATTCTCTTTCTGGGCTGGCAGGTTCTCTGTGACTGGGTGGAATTGTCACAGGTGTATCACCATCTGGTTCATCGTCACTTTCATCCATAGTGAATGGATAAAAAGTGTAATTCTTTTTTGCTTCAGCAGTCCAATCCCATGTTGCTTTTTCATCAACCACCACGTCTCTGCTGATGATCAGCTTCTCTTCCACGGGATCAAACATTTTGTAACCTTTTGAGTGTTCTGAGTATCCCAGGAATATGTACTTCTTGCTTTTGTCATCCAACTTCTTCCTTTCTTGATCTGGTACGTGCACATATCCGACACTTCCGAAGACTCGGAGGTGAGAGACTGTGGGTTTCCTTCCGCTCCATGCTTCTTGGGGTGTTTGATTCCAAACACTCTTTGTTGGTGACCTGTTCAGCAGGTAGACTGCACAATCAACAGCTTCAGCCCATAGCTCCTTTGGCAGGTTCTTGCTCTTCATCATGCTTCTCGCCATGTTGAGTACAGTTCTGTTCTTCCTCTCACCAACTCCATTTTGCTGTGGGGATCTTGGGATTGAGAGAAACCTGCAAATTCCTTGATATTCACAGAACCTTCTGAATTTCTTGAACATAAATTCTCCACCTCTATATGATCTCATGGCTTTGATGTAGCGGCCACTTTCATTCTCCACCATCATCTTGAACTTCTTGAAAGCTTCAAATGTATCTGACTTCTGCTTTAAGAAGTAAACCCATGTCTTTCTACTGTAGTCAAATATTTATTCTTTCCGAACGATGTTGGAGTGATCGGTCCACAGAGATCTGCATGGACGAGCTCAAGTGGCGCTTTAGCTCGTGACAGGGATTCCTTCGGGAAACTTGCCCTGAATTGCTTCCCAACTAAGCATCCTTCACACAACTGGTCTGGATGATTGATTACTGGCAGGCCATTCACCATCTTCTTCTGACCCAATAACTTCAGGCCTCCAAAATTCAGATGGCCATACCTTAGATGCCATAGCCATGTTGTGTCTTTCACACATGCTTTCAGACACTTCGCCATTTCTGTTTGAATGTTCAGGGTGAACATTCTGTTTCTCGACATTGGGACTCTGGCCAACAACTGCCTCTTCTCATTTAGCAGCTCCAATTGACGATTCACCATGTGGACTTCATAATTCTTCTCCATCAATTGACCCAAACTCAGGATGTTACTTGCCATGTCTGGGACATAGTACACATCACTGATAGATTGCTGTGAGCCATTCTTGATCCGAATGAGTATAGTTCCTCTCCCTTTGATAGGAACCTTCGAGGAGTCTCCAAATACGACATTTCCTTTCACCGATTCATCCATATCCACGAACATGTTTCTTTTTCCACACATGTGGTTGCTTGCTGCATTATCCAGATACCACATGTTGTCTTTCGGTTTCTCATCTCCTTGATGTGACATCATCAATGTGCCTCTAACTTCTTCTTCTTGCACGTTGTTTGCCGTCTCCTCCACTTCTTTAGGCGGACTCCAACATTCTGATGCATAATGCCCGTACTTCGAGCAATTATGGCACTGAACGTTGGATTTATCACGACCTTCATTTGGTCTCCAACTTCCTCTTCCACGTCCACGACCACGACCTCTGTCTCTGGTGGACGGTTCATAATTGTTCGTGGTGAAATTTCCTCCATCTCTGCGTTGATATGCTCCTCGGGCTCTACCTCTTCCTCTGCCTCTGTAGCTACCTCTGCCTCTTCCTCCATCTCTGCTTTGATTTGCTTCTTTCTTTCTTATTACTTTTCTTCTTGTTCTACCACACTTCAACACACTAACCAAAGCAGCCTTTTATAGGCTTACAAACTAAAAATCTGCACCCTAATAAATATGGGCAGTTGAGAACCGCCTCTGATTGGTGGCTAGCCTTTTTTCATTTTGTTTAATCTTACAATGCAGCCACCTTTCTCTACTAACTTCCACACATACAAACTTCCACATAAAACCACACACGTAGACATGATTCTAGGTTGTTCTGATTCTTTTTGTTTTTAGCTTATTAAACTTTATTAATTAATTTCAACAGTATATGCATAAACATGTGCCTTGGCAGTAAATGCCTAGCAGTGCACTCTCTTCTTTTTCTTGTGTGTCAAGGGGCCACACTGCTTTGACTTCTGAGTCTGACACCATGCTTGAAGAGGTGATGTTGACCTTTCGGTTTGCTTCTTTTTCTCTGTTTGCTACTGTGCTTACTGCGGGGGTAGTGGTACTAGCAAGTCAACAGGATGACCCTTTCAAAAGTTGATTTTGCATTATTTAAGCCAAATAAAGACACCTCAATAATTATGATTTAATTCCTTTCACATGTCTCTCTTATTCCCACGTCTTTTATGCTGTGGGAACAATAGAAGGTGTTTAACAACAACACAAATCAGAAAAGAGTACAGAACTGAGGGGCATGTCCTGCTGTTTGAGTCAAAGTAGGATGGAATTACTCGCAAAACAGCCAGATATTTTAAGATGGTGATACGGTTATTTCAATGTGGTGGTTGAAACTGATGGTGCTCTGATCTCCAGGTTCTTGCAATAACTGAAGACCTGCATGATGTTCATACATTAGGAAAAGGAGGCTTCTGCCTTGCATCACTCCCTAATGGAAGAACTTTCAAAGGTCTTCATCGGTTTTTTTAGCTTTTTAAGTTTTAACTGTAGAAAGATTTCTCCCTCCCTCTTCTGTACTAGTATGAGAATTCCTGGTTGTCTGGTACTTATCTTCTCTACTTCGTCTAGGCAAATGCAATTCTTCTTCCCCTTGAATCAATGTTGTCAAAGGACGTTGCTGCAATGACTGATGCTATAGCCAGGGAGAAAGAAGCCAATATGGATGTGTCTCCAATTCATGGACAAGCGTTATATCAATCGTATTGAAGGGTCTGCGCTCAATGCTGACTAGTCTCGCTCGTACTGCCGGTCTTCATGCTGGAAATCTTCACAAGGTAGAGTTCCTGCTTAGCTTAACTGACTTCACTCTAGTTTGTAAGACATGTAAGTTTGTAGGACATGTAAGTTTAGGTACTAAAATGTAATACACAGAATGTGTAGAAACTAAATCATAAATTTTCAGAAACCTACCAGGTACCAAGCCAACCAATTTACCCACCAACCTGAGTGGGTTGTCTTGGGTTGGGTTGATATTTGCCATTTGATTCAGATAATTTGTCCGTCTTAGGCTCTCGAAGGATTGGCACAAAGCCAGGAGGTGACACCGCCGATGATCAATTTGAACAGGCCTGAAGTTGACAGTGATGCTGATCAATTTGACGAGAAAGGAACAGAGCAGCTATCAGACCCAGAAACTGAAATTGCTGATGATTTCCTTGGTGAAGTTGAATGTAGCGTGCAAGACAATGGATGGGTATCTCCACCAGATAGAATCTGCAGTAATAGCTCGCTATCTGATGATGTTGTATCTGTTGAAGCTAGCATTCCAGACAGCTGTGACAATTTAGTAGATTCTGCCCATGACTATGACGGTAAGTTGGCGAGAAGTCATTTTAATTCTGCTCCAATCTTCTCAAACTGATTATCAGGCAGCCCCCGACTCTTTGGAATCGCTGGCAAAACATGAGGCAATGGGTCAGGGCGAAGGTCAATCTACAATATTGTGATGGAAACCAACGTTGTTAGGATTTCTATATTTATTATTATTACTTATAAGGTAATTATTATTATGGTTAGTAGTATTTAGTAGAATTAGGTTTATTATTAGGGTTTCTTATCCTTCCTATAAATATGTAATCTGGGTTTCATTATCAATCAAGCAAGAACAATTATTCAGAATAGTATCTCTCCCAAAACTCTAATCCTCTATCTCCTAATTTCTCTTCTTGTCTAGTCCAAGACTTCGGCCGATTCTTTATCCCGTTCTTCCTCTCCTAAATCTCAATCCCTAATTCCATTCGTATAAACCCTAATCTCCAAATATCAAATCCGATAGAACCTTGGTTCTATCATTTGGTATCAGAGCCTGGTTACAGATTTGAGTTCATCACAACTCTCACCAGGGAATTGTTATCAGAACTCTATCACGCGTTTGAAGCTCTCCAAGCCAGTCTTGTAAAATGTGAAGCTAGCAAGGTGGAATATGAAGCTAGGAGGGAAGCTCATGACAACTATATGATGGCAGGCCTGACAGAACTTCGAGCCAAACTCGAGCGTCGCGCGACTCGCCGCCGCGCGAGCCGCAACCAGCCAGAGTCGACGTCGAAGGAATCATTAGCAATCGCCGCCGTAATTCGTCCAGCTGTGGTCGAGGAAGAAGACCCGGGAGCCCCTGCCCCTGCAATCACCGCCAAGGACAAAGCGGCTACCACCGACAAGGAAACGTCGGCTGCCGTGGAACAACTGCCATCACCACCAATCCCTGTCCTTCCCATCGAAGCAAGAGAGGGTGCCTCGGAGCTAATTCTGCCGTCACCAGTCACCGCCGATACAGCACAAAAAATTGCAATCTCCTCGGCCGGGGCGGAAGAGCAACACACCAAGGAGGCTGAAGCAGATCTGAAGTTGGAAGGCACAATACAGGAGATCTGAGAGTCCGAAACTTTCATTAGTGAATCGCTGATGAGGAAAGATCGGGTCAATTGGAGGACCCGGAAGAAGAGGAGTACAAGGACAGCCCCTGTACCTCTTCCGGAAAGCTGGAGATTGGGGAAGAAGGAGTTGCGATCAGACGGAAGAGAGCGGGTCGGCGCTGCACCATCAACAGCAGCCATCTTCGCTGCAACGACGAGCGGGAAGCTGAAAGAGAAGACCACGAGGGCCCGATTGCCAGGGCTCCGCAGCGGTCCTGAGCGACGACGCAAGACAGAGGCGCCAGACGAAGAAGATCCGGCAACATTCACCGCCACCACTCCACGCCGCCAGTCGATTTGTCTGCCGTCGAAGAAGAAGCCACCAGAGGTGAAGATGATGGCGGGTGGCGCGACGATGGCAGACTCCGTCTCGCCGTCGACCGACGAGGAGGAGGTGGCGGCGAAAGACGGCAGGGAGTTTCCTCGCGCCTCGCCGGAGAGGGAGAAGAAGACCGAGGGCGAGGATGACGACGATGTGATCCTTTTCTCGCCGAGGAAGAAGAAGGAATCGACAACGGAGGAAGAGATGGCGCTGGGATCGTCGGAGAAGAGGAGGAGTACCGGGACGTCGAGGCCTACTCCCCACCACCTGGCGGACTACTCGCCGCGAAACGCGACAGCACGCGCTCCGTCGGAGAAACAAGTGAAGATGGAGAAGGAGGTGAGGTCGGAATTGGACTGGGCTCCTCGCGGTCGGGTGGAGGAATTGTCGCCAGAGGCGAACGTAGAGGAGGAGAACGGCGGCGGTTTCCACCCCCTCGCAGACCCTAGGTCGTCGGGTTTGGTTCGGCCAATAAAGCAACCCGAAGGGTTGGGTCGAGGGATCTGGGTCGCGGCTCTGGAGTGGGAAGGAAAGAAGTGGGCCGAGTCCTGTTCAATCTGGTTGGGCCGACTGAACCAGTGGAGCGGGCCGGGACTTGAGTTGAGCGGGCCAAGTTGGAAGCCTGTGTGTGGGCTGGGGAAGAGCAGATCAGCTCGCAAGGAGGGATTCATTGGGCCTAACTTAAACCAGTCAAAGGTGGGCCGAGCCAAAGCCTATGAATGGGCTGAAGCTTGAAGCAGAATGTGCCGACCAAGATTATGGTCTCGGGCCTCAAATGGGCTGGCAGTTGGGGTTGTGTTTAAATGAGATGGCTTTGCAGAAAAAGAGAAGTGGGTTGGTAGGAGCCTTAAGTAAAAAACAAAACTGATTTGTTTCCATTTCAGACTAAAAAACCCTTCTCCTTCCTCGAGAGCTCTTCCCCTTCGCTATTTTCGATCAAACTAATCCTAGAGCAGAGAGCAGGGAGAGATGGAGCCATCAACGCTACCCCCTTGCCGTAGAGGCGGAGGGCAGTGAGGCACACGAAGTTGGAGGACCGGTGGCAGAGCTCGTCGAAATCGAAGCTGAGGAGGGAGAGGTCGAGATCTTGGAGGGACCGGCAGAGGTGGATCAAACCGTGGGGAAACGATTCGACGATCTTGAAGGGGAAGAGCTCTCGAGGAAGGAGGAGGGTTTTTGGGTCTGAAATGGAAATAAATCAGTTTTTTTTAAGTGGGATCTGGTATGGTTAGGTGGGTTAGGGTTTATTTCTGGGTTGGGTTGGTTAATGTATTGGGTTGGGTTTAATACGTGGCGGGTTTAGTGACGTGGCGGGTCGGGTTTGACCATTTCCTGCCCAAAACAGCGCTGACTAGGCGCTCACGTTAGCCACGTCAGCACATAACTGACTTTTTTAACGGAGTTGGACGACAACTAACGGCGAGTGACTAAATGTGTCCAGTTTTAGTAACTGTAGTGACCAAATTTTATATTAACTTTTTATAGTGACTAAACATGTCCCGATTTTGTAATGACAGTGACCAAATGTATCTTTAAATACCAGACTCATAAATACCAGCAGCTCCTAATACTATTGTGTGCCTGAGTTTTCTGTGGCGCCCACAATATTCCTGTTAGACAAACTAAAACTTCCAGCAGTCTGACAAAAAGAAAAAAAAATCCCAGCAGCAGCTTGCCCCACTGTGACTGTATTGCTTTGCCACTAGTTCTACAAACCATATTTCCTAATCATTTTAGTGTCGGTTCTTTAGGTATAAAGGATCCGTGTAGTATCGCATCCTGAAAGCATCACCATCAACAACACTCTTTTCCCAAATATTTGTCTTCAAACAGTTAAGAGATATTTCTCACACAGTGTGGTTTGTGTTCTGTGGCTGTGATTCAGTATCTGCAAGGTTTAAAGAGTAAGAGATATTTTTGCTAAGTGAAAGGGCCGTGGTCATGTCTGGGATCGTCGATATGTGGACCAGTGAGGTAGCTAGCTGAAAGAGAATGGTCAGTCCATTTGGTCAAGTTGCTATGTGCCAAGTGCTGCAGAAAACGTTGATGAATCCAGGAAAATGCAGGAAGGTGACAAATGGGCGACCACTGCTGGGATCTAGAGCTCGAGGGCCGGAGTGAAGCTTCCTGCTTTCCAGTGCTCCGAAGCTTCCTTGTCGATGATTCTCGACAACTTCAGCGCTTAGGCACTTTTGTTAGTCCTGAATTAAGAAGCATTGTTGGCCTTTTTTTTTTTGCATTGTTTGTTTTACTTAGTGCGATGATGACTTTTGTATCGAAGAAGAGAGAAGCTTCTGTGTCGCGGAGACAATTCAATGGGATAGCAAAACAATGGAAGCTATGATGTTTTTGGATGCTTCGGCACTTCAGCTAATTAACTCAAATTCAACCATACAAAGCCTCGTGTACGGAAAGGAAAAACAAAATTGACAGCTGTGGGATTTGAACCCACGCCCTTTCGGACCAGAGCCTAAATCTGGCGCCTTAGACCACTCGGCCAAACTGTCTTAGATGTTAGGTTAGTGGCTGCTTTTGATATTGTACAGTTAACATTTCCAAGCTGTCGAGCATTTGAATAATGTACGCAGGTCGGCTCACAGATTGGCCACATGCAGACGAGACGCCGGTGCTGGGACAGCCACAGTTTTACTCGTTTCTTGAACGACGTCTCCTCCAAAACGTGATGCGTACCTTCAACCTTGTTTCCGTTCCGTTACCTTTGACCACGCTACCCACGTCGTTAAAACGATGGATGAAAAAGAGCATATTAATTATTATTATTATATTCATTCAGGAAGATACCCCTCTTCCCAACCAGCAGCATCCAAAGACGTGGGCCGAATATCCGTTTTCCACCAATAATACCGATCCTGCTTCGTTGGGTTACAGTGTCCATCCAATCTAATCTATGGGTCACATTCCAGATTGCGACCTTTTCTCTTCCCTCACTTGTTTTCCTTTGTTTTATACGGAAAAGAAAAACCCCTGCCCCTTGGATTTCCTTCTATTTAACCCTCTTCCCATCGCTTGCCTTCTCTTCCATTCCTCTTCATACTATTCAATCCCACAAATCGACTCACACAACGAAAGGGAAAATGGCAGCAACAGTAGTGGAGACATGGGTGAACGAGCTAGCCAAGCTCAAGGCAAAGGTGGTTCGCCCCAAGAACAACAAGTCATCAGCACAAGACGATGCTGCACCAGAACAAGGAACAGAGAAGCAGGTGATGAAAACTGCTAAAAGCAAAGGCTCGAATGTGGTGATGGTTCATCGGTCTGAGTCGGACATCTGCAGTACGATGTCCGAGGATACTGTTCGCTTGATCATGGACCGCTTTGTGCCCTGGTGACCAAGGCACCCTGCATCGCCGCTTTCCATTCTCTACAAGTTTTCCTTCAATGTGTAGCTTTCGTTTTCTTTCTTCTTATGCTGCAGCCTTAGCTATATCAGATGTATAATTAAGGATTGAATAGCATTAGTTCTTTTGCAATGTATATATCATCGGGCTTTAGAGCTCCTCTCCTCTGTGAATTGGGTATGCTTTCTCTTCCTCCGCTCGTCAAAACTGATGAAAGTTTTTATTCAATGGAACAGAGAATTGATAGCCCTTTGACAAGAGCTTTGTAATGTATATAGGGGAAAAAGGAGTTACATCATTATGAAAAGTTTGGAGCTAATAATGACAGAGTGATGTTGACAATTTCCCCCCTATTCTGTTCAAGTAAAATGTTCCAGAAACAGCTTGCAGAAGAAAGTTCTTCAACCTTTACCTAAAACTCAACAAGAAGCAAGCTTTTAATGAAAAAAACTCGGAATTGGGGAAGAAACCTGCAGTAGAGAAGATGCGGTCGACTGTCTAAACATCCTGAAGAAGACTCTATAATGTTGATCATAAGCTAGAGAACTCTTTATTTCTGTATGGACTATAACTTCTCGTTACAAAGTTCTACTTCTCTCTGTATAATCACTCACAACTCCTCGACTATATACAAATAGAGTGGGGCAATCACAGTGTATAACATTCACAGCACAGATCAACTCTTTCAAACTAAAGCTCTCTCTTGAGGCCCTTCTGTTCTTGAGATCGATCTCTACCGCTATCATGCAGATGAGCTTGCTTCCATGCTCGTGGAAGACGTCTCATTATTATTGTTCAAGTCAAAAGTTTCTTCCTCCCACTTCATAATCTCCCTTGCATACCGAAAAGCTTCATCCACATTATCGGCCTCCAACCCAGTGGTCACGGAAACATAGAGCTTCTTATCAGTGAGGGAAGCGTAGAATCTCTTGAACTCCATTGCAATGTACTGGAAAGCACGGTGAGCCAATGAAGGGTTAGTAACTCTGCTTCTGCTGTTAGCTGGATTGGTTCCAATTACCGGGTCCCAGTCTTTGAACCATTCACATCGAGTGAGAGGGACATGCTCGATTTTTTCCTCGAGCAGGTCGAACTTGTTCAACACGAGAAGGAACTTCTTGTCTTCAAATTTTGGATGAGTTACCATGGTTTCAAATAGCTGCTTGGTGGCCATCATGTTGTTGGTGAGGACTCCATCGCTGTTTTCAGTGAACTTATCATAATCGGTCAAGGAAACACAGAATAGTACCATGTCGACATCTTCAAACATTTGCAGCCATTTGCAGTTTCCTCCTAGGGCTCTTGGATGAGCTCTGATGAGCTGGTACCTGCAACGGTAATATATATGGTTAGATGAATTTCAAATTAGTTCTAGTTGGGTTAGGTGGTGGAAGGGGTTTAGCTAGCTCTACTTCATATCAGCTGTTGGTGAATAAGATCAATCCAAGAGGCTAACCTCTGTGATGGATCATGCTGATAACCAATGTGGTCACAAAGATCTCGAGTTGACTTGGGGAATGTAAACTCCATGGACGATAGCCCTCTTGATGAAGTTATCCCCTCGGCATACAATATGTCCATGTCTGATGGCTCATAATCCACCATTGCAATATCAGCAGCCTGATCAGTAGCAACATGCCAATTAGATTCTTTAGGAAAAAGAATTAACTACTTTTTTCTGCCACATGCTATGGAGGTAATTGTGGAATTACAGGAACAAAAGTTTAAAGCTTGTTCTTACTCGTTCCAGGAAATAAGTTGCATTTCTTGGAAGAGATGGAAGTTCATCCCTTCTATTATATGTGGCTTGAATGGCAGCATCTTTCCACAGTTCCTCAACAAAAGGTCCATATTCACGAGTGGATGCTGGGAATATGGTTTCCAAGTTGCCAGTAATCATTACTTTGAGAAGCCAATCTGAGAACGATTTCAGTCTCTGACCAATTGAGTAGATGGTTTTAGTGTCGGTCTGACCTGCAATATCACAACAATGTACCTATACTTGCTTTAGAATCTACTCGAGATACTAATTCATCTTAATCTCGAAAAGAGGAAGAACCTTTCAGGGGAGAAAGAAGGTTCACTCTACCAGAAGAACTGCTTTCACCAATGGGGTGTTCTCTCATTTGGGCCAAACATTCTTCTTCAAAACGTTCACGTCCCTCCAGAAGTACACCAATATATCTATACAAATTACTTTGGATTATAGACTTGATACTTTCCCTCTCATCTTCAGAGAAAGGAACATTGTAGATGATTTTCGCCTGAAACCCAGAATCAAACCATTTCAAAAATACAGTTTCTAGCAGCTTAATTGTGAGACGGTTATTTGTTTTATGAATAAATCATGACAGTTTTTCCATGCATCACTTCATACCTGTTTGAAAATAGTGCTCGTTCCAGACTTTTTGTTGCCAACTAGAAGCAGCTTCTGTAACAACTTCTGCTGAAGGCCATTGGGTAGAGCGGTAGCACCATTTGGCTCTTTTCGCACAGAGCCATTGGAATCAGGAGGCGTTGGCAAGGACAACAAAGTACAGATTACCTTTGCCCCGGGCTGCAAAGAAGAATGTTCAAATGATCAAATAGAATTTTCTACAATGAAGGTGAAAACTTCAAAAAGAAACAGAACTATAGGCAACAAACCTTCTCCCATATTCTTCCTTTCACATTTTTCATGCCCTCTTCCTGATATGAACCATCTGCACTTACCCAAAAGCTATTTGTTCCATCACATTTCACACCTAGCAACTGTGCACATTCAACAGAAAAAGGCACTGATTGAAACGACATGCTTACAAAGAATCGATAATACACAGATTATATAAGATCGTTTTGAGCATAAACCTGCAGCATGATTAGCTCCGGTTTCGTAATTTCACGATTATTTATGAGTATGCCAGTGTCTCCCTTGCTAGCATCCCGCCTCAGGTGACCACCAATGTTCAACTGGTCACTGATTATCTGGGAAGGCTTCTCTCCTTCATTCCCCCAGAAACCAGACACTTTATCGTACCAATAGTAACCTGGTTTCAGCTTCCTTGGAGGGTGAGCACTGGTCTGCAACAACACCAGCTCCTCTTCAGAAAGATACTGATCATTGATACACACAAGCTCTGGCGGCAATTGATTCACATGACAACTTTTTTCAGAAGTCATTATATGCTTGATTTCCATCTTCGGCAATAGCTGTCTCAGCATTCTAGAACTCCTCCCCAGATTCTTTCGTCTAACCTCGTCGATCCTTTGACCAATGCAAGTCACACATTTCCTACCTTCTGGCATTGACCCCATTGCTCTCAGCACACAACCAGAACAAAACTTTGCACCACATACTATGCAAACCTCTTTCTCAGTAAACCTATTCCCTTTCATGCAACGGTAACATGTTCCTTTCTTTCCAGGCCTTACAGCAGGAGTTGGCCTTTCCGGGATGCTGCTTTCAGCATCAGATGCATCGTCGAAATCTTCATCTTCGACCACATCGTTCGAGTCAGGATCACGGAATGTTACTGCAGATGGCCTCCTTACGTGGTGAGGAGTAGCTTCTTGATTGGCGCACTCGTCTTCATTACCAGAAAATATTTCGGATGAAACTGAACACGAAAATGAGTGTGATTTGGTTGACTCCCCATCTCCAGGGTTCGCATAATCTTGCAACTCCCCAGCTGGTTCATCCTTGTCTTCTTCGTCTGGTATTTCCACAATCTCTGAGCTCCCAGCTAATACTTGAGAAGAGTCAGAATGATCGTTGGAATTGTCTACTGTACTGAATAGTTGAGGCCTGGCAGCAGATTCTCCTTCCTGTAGCTCCTTGTGGAGCTTCTTGTTAGGAACAGTAGACTTGACAATAGGCTGGATGATAGGCACGACACTTAATCGAGACGCTGAAGCAAGTGTTGAAGCCAGTGGGATTTCATCGACGTCCACTGGCACAACTCGAGGGATGTCGTATGGAAGAGGGGGACCAGAGTACTCAACAGCAAAAGAGTATTCAACCTTGTTGGCATACTCATCTTCATCATCATCATCATCATCATCATCATCATCATTAGGTTTAGGAATAGTTGTTGCAACAGGCAGAACCTTCCTCAAAATCCCAGGCACCATTTTATGTAGATTTTTAACTTGAGATTCTAAGCTTTACCAGGACAAAAAGGAAGAACAATTCTACTACTTGCTCATGTTACCACAAAGAAGCAAAACACTTAACTTGAGGTATTCCATGAACTTGTACAACGTCACTCACGACGGTGAAGCTTCAGAACGCAATTTGCAGAAGATGAACCACCAATTTGCGATTCTCTTGGAAAACCCAGATACCAAGACGGCTAATCCTACCAACCCAGAAAGCAAGAGGATCAAAGTTGGGCGAGAGCCAAATCAATTAAGGAACTTGGCGACCCCTGACCAGTCAAGCTGCAAAATGCTGGAGTGTAGGTAGCGAAAACGAGAACCCTGATGAAGAGGAGGAAAGTCAAAAGACAGAAAATTGTATTGAATGGGAAGAGGCTGCGATAAGAAAGACTTCTCAACAACTCACAGTTGAAATTCTATGAACAGAAATGGCTGAAAGGCCAGAAGAAACAGACTGCGGGCGAATCGGCCGTCCTGCCACTTCTGGTAAACGCGAGAGAGGGAGAGAGACTTGAGAGGAGAAATGGCCTGCAGGGGAAGGAAGACATGGTCTGCGGGATTTTTCTTCTTCTTAATTTAAAATTTATTCCTTAAAAAGAAAAGAATTCGCCATTTGATGTCGTCTTGAATGTTTGAATTCTTCTCTCTGGCCCCTGGGATCTTTTTTCTACGTCAACGCGTTGAATGGAACTTGCTCGGAAGTTGGAATGCAATGACAATGGCAATGGCGCCCGTAAGGCCGGCGAGGGGCCATAGATTTCGCGCCCGGTGTTGGCGGTGGTGGGGCTGCGCTTCCTTTTCTACCTTTAAGGCGCCCTCGTGCTGTTTTTTGCTTCCTTTATTGCTACCTTCCTCTCTTTCACTACTCTCCAATCTCCATTCTATAGTTGGAATTTTTACAGTTTACTACACCATTTTGTCCTCTTAGATCCTACCGTTTTACTTTACGAAAAAAATCCAAATTTTGTTTCACTCTACAAAACTACATCGAAAGTAACTCAAGAACAAACAAATTCGAAAACTCAATCAATTGGCTATTGTTTATAAAAACAAAATTAATTGGTTATTTTTTTTATAAAGATAATCTTGTATTGATTAAAAAGTAATCAAACATATTATGTAAAAATCGAGCATGCGGAAAAGGAAAAGGAAAATAGAATACACCGATTTACGTGGTTTCCTCGATTAATATGAACGAGACGAGATTACTCCACGGAGAGGTTGAAGCTCTCGAGATAGAGTTTTTTTTATTTCTCTTCTCTCTAAGGTTATGCGACCAGCACATGGGGGTTTTATAGCCAAAATACAAACCCTAAACTCCTATACACAAGCTACACAGAGTAAAGGAAAATTACTAAGTGATCCTTAATAAATGAATAATTAAGAATCACTACACACCCCCATCAAGCGAAGGAGTGAATATAGAGAAGTCCAAACTTGACGAAGAGATGATGCAACTAATTAACACCCAATCCCTTCGTGAATAAATTAGTTGGTTGCTCTGTTGTGACAGTTTTTGCTAGAGCAATGTCGCCAGACTGCACCCATTCCCGTACAAAATAACAGTCAATCTCAACATGCTTAGTGCGCTCATGGAACATAAGATTGGCAGCAATGTGAAGAGCCTCCTGATTGTCACAGAACAAAGTAGTAGGATATGTGGAAGGTACCCCCAAGTCAAGAAGGAGCCAGGCAACCAAAGAATCTCGCTGACTGTATTGGCCATAGCCCTATATTCAGCCTCTGTCGATGAACGAACAACAACCGTATGCTTCTTGGTACTCCAAGAAATGGGTGAATCACAAAGAGTAACGAAGTAGCTAGACGTAGAACGGTGGGTGGTGGGGAAACCACCCCAATCAACATCACAGTATCCTGTCAAGATAAGTGATGTAGAGGCAGAAAAATCAAGACCACATCCCGGAAAGCCCTTAAGGTATCGAAGGACGTGTGGCGCAACATTCTTGTGCGTCTGGGTCGGAGACTGCACAACTTGACTGAGTATATTCACTGTGTAAGTAATATCTCGGTGAGTAATTGTGAGGTATAATAAGCGCCCAAAAGACGACGATAGGTTGTAGGATCTCGAGCCGGAGGGGAAGGAAAACAACCCAGTGTGTATTGCTGCTCTATTGGGGTCAAGCATGGACGAGATGCCTCAAGTCCAGTATCAGCCAAAATGTCGAGTACATACTTTCGTTGGTTGAGAACCAGCCCTTTAGGGGATCGAGCAACCTCTATGTCAGAAAATACTTGAGTGTCCCAAGATCCTTCATAGTAAACCTGTCATGGAGAAAAGCCTTGACTCGCTGCATAAAGGATAAGTCATTTCCAGCAAGAATAACATCGTTGGCATAAATTAGCACGACGGCGAAGGTAGATCCATGGAAATAGATAAAAAGATCCTAATTCGTGTGACTCTGGACGAATTTGAACTCAACCAATGCCTGTGTGAACTTCTGGTACCAATTTTGAGAAGGTTGATGCAGGCCATAAATCGATTTATGCAACCGACAAACGCAAGTACCGCCTGGCCGAGCAAAACCTTGCAAGATTTGCATGTATACATCTTCCTGCAGATCGCCATGGAGGAAAGCATTGTTGGCATCAAGCTGATCGATGTGTCAATCACGCATCACAACCACGACAAGAACATAACGAATAGTGACCAACTTCGCTACAGGTGCATAAGTATCATAATAATCAATCCCCTCTACCTGAGTATAACCCTTGGCAACTAAACGCGTCTTGAAGTGCTTAATGGATCCATCAGGATGGAATTTGATTTTGCACTTCGAAGCAATAACTTTCTTTCCCGGCAGTGGATAAACTAAAGACCAAGTACCATTTTCTTCAAGGGCAGTGATCTCAACCTCCATAGCATCACACCAGTATTTTTAGCAGACTACTTGGTAGAAATGAGTTGGCTCATTTATCACTGTGACCATTGCGACAAAGGTGTGATGTGCCATGGAGAGGCGATGGTAGCTTAGATAGTCATCGAGAGGATATAATACACTAGCTGAATGAGCTGCCTTGAGGAGTTGAACATCGTAATCCTTCAACCTGATAGAAGGTTGTCTTACACGATCAATTCGCCGCGGAGGAACTACTGCGGGTTCGACAGGTGAAACCGAGCTGTCTTGCGGTGTGGAGGAAGGACCGGTCGTGGCTGAACTTTGGGAAGGTTGTGTGGAGTCATCGATATCACTATCCAACTCCAAGGATGTGACATTCTAGGTTTGACTGAAGAAGGGTTGTGCTGGATTCTATCCAGCTTGTGAGCTTTGGGAAATGCAGGAGCTACATCATCTTCGAAAAACTCTGAAGGCATGGAATACACTAGTGGCGACAAGACTAGACGATGTGTAGGAGTGGTGAGGTCACAATAAGGAAAAATATTGTCGAGGAACTTGATATCACGAGAGGTATGGAGTATAGACTTGATTCTTCTCAAAGTCATATACTCGATAGCCACGTTGTGCCATAGGATAACCCAAAAATATACCAACACTCCCTTTGTCACCAAACTTGTGTAAACTGTGATGATTATCACGATCGCATGGAATCACAGAGCTTGGGCTGTATCAAGCATATGCATATGCTTGATTTCAACAACACCGTTTTGCTGCAGTGTGTTCATGCATGAGGTTTGAAGAACGTTACCCTTGCTCTCATAATACTTAACCCACAAATTGTTGGCGAACTTGAACCATTATCTGCTTGTATGCGCAGAACCTGGCTGCCAAACTAAGTATGAACCTTGTTGCAAAAATACAAAAGATGGCGCCCTGCATCGAATTTATATCGCATAAAAAACACTCAGACTGCATGGCATAATCATCCACAATGATAAGAAAAATGCTCTCCTGAAGTAGAAGTTGTCTTATAACTCCCCCGTATATCCACATGTACTAATTCGAAATATGTTTTGCACTTAATAGTACTAGGAATTCTATAAAAAAAAGGTAAATACCACATTTGGTCACTAAGATTACTAAATCGTGTCATGTTTAGTCATTAGAAAAATTTAATATCAATTTTGGTCACTCGAATTACTGAAATATGTCACATTTAGTCACTCTCTCGTTAGCCTCCGTCCAACTCCACTCACTTAAATTACTGAAACATGTCACATTTAGTCACTCTCCCGTTAGACCTATTCAAGTAATTCGAGTGACAAAAATTGATATTAAAATTTTCTAGTAACTAAACATGACACGATTTAGTAATCTCAGTGACCAAATGTGGCATTTTCCAAAAAAAAAAATAGTACTAGGAATAAAAGGATCCCAAGTTTGCTTAGCATGGAAACAAGAGTGTCAGGGTCCTTATTTTGAACAAAAGTGCAATCAACAAAATTTTGCAAAGCATTCATCTTCCCAATCGAAGGATGTCCGAGACGCGCATGCCATAGCTCCAAAGTCCCTACCGCACTCCGGACAATATTGCCATGGGATGATCGCCATCAAACAGCCCGAGGAAATAAAGTCCGTCGACGTGCTCGCGCATATCAATCAGTCTCTTGGATGGTAAGTCCTGAATTACACAGAAGTCACGTAAGAAGATCAATGCAATTAGTAAATCTGAAGTAAGCCGACTGACAGACAAAAGATTGCACTAGAAATCAGGGACATGTATGTAGTACACGACGTAGTATCAAATCATTTGATAATTTAGTCGAACCAATGCTGCAAACTTTAACACCTGTTCCATTAGGAATTTTCACCTACAAGGTCGAACAAGAATCCGACTCGACATCCAACATAGAACCGTGGTTAACAATATGCTCATTGCAACCTGAATCTATAACCCACGTTGTTGACGCAACAGACTTAGAAGAAAACATATCTACCATATTTGAAGAAGGTTCCACTGCTCCCGGTGCTGATTGATGAAATTCGGAAGCAAGCATTGCCTTTAATTGAGCAAATTGAGCCACTGATATTCCTTGGAGCGAACTCTCAGCAACGTCGACCTAAGCAGCCTGGGGAGATGAATGAGAATCCCGATCAGTACGTGGACGCAGAAGTGGCTCTTATGTCTTGTTGTTTCCACGAGAGGGATATCCAATGAGCTTATAGCAGGGTTCCTTTGAATTTCTAGGGCATTCGCAATGAGAACAGTGCGGTCTATCATATGGGTGTCGATCAACATGAGGGTCTCAATCAGATCGGGTGGAGGATTGGTCAGACCAAAAAGTCCGCCTCTCCCCCTGAATCTAGAAGGCCAAAGCTTCTAGACGAGGATGACGACTGTGGGCGATCTGTCGCTGCTGCTTGTCGTTCATCACTAGTTGACAAGCTTCTTCAAGACTGGGTACAAGCTTCATATCTAGGATTTGGGATTTCACAGTAGCAAAGACATTATCCAAACTCATTAAAAAATCAAACAGTCTCTCACTTACACGTACCTCCCGCTGCTGCAACACGCACAAGTACATTCCAGCAAGGGAGTAAGTGACTACCGAGGACTTCTCTTGCTGCATGCTGATTATCGTGCACTTGAGCTCATATAATCGCGGTGCACTTCCTTACCCGAAGCAAGACTAGAGATCAACCCATATCTTACGTGTAGTTGCCGCAAATCGAACGCTGCTGCGCACCTCTTTAGTCATAGAGGTCTTCAACCATCCATTGACCATGGCATTGCACTGCCACAAATCCTCTGTCTCGGCTGATCCTTGTGGAGGCGGAAGAGTTCTGTCCACAAAGCACATTTTGTTCTTCGCAATAAGAGAATAAGTGATTTCGACGATCCATTCACTATAATTTACGTCGTTGAGCAGCTCCCCAACAATGTGATTGTTTGGACTATCAGAATTGTGAAGGATTAAGTGAGGCGACAACGTAGACGAAGTCATGGAACCGCCTGCACTTCTTGTGGAAGTATACTTGAGCTTTAAGGGTTTTTCTGTCTTCTCATCAGAATTCATGATGATGACAACAAGGTTTATTTAACCAGGATTTAATACCATGTAAAAACCGATAAGCGGTTGCTTGGGTTTTTGTTGGGTGAGGTTAAGCCTCCTTCTACTGATGTTGCGGCTACGGAACAGGCCAACTAGGCTGCTGCGAACGCGCATCTTGTGACTTGGCTTGTTTCTTGTGTTGACATTCTTACTACTCTTGGACTTCGTCATTTTTCTACGGCTGCCGAGATGTGGCAGCATATTATTCGTACTCATTCGCAGAATAGTGTCTCTCGCCAGTATGAACTCGAGATTGAGATTGAGCGTCTCGCTTAGGGGGGTCGTTATATCCGTGGTTATTATCAGGCTAGCCTCCATCTGTGGACTGAATATGATCTATTGAATGTCACCTTAGTTTCTGGTACTGAATCCGATGCTATTCTCTAAGAGCGTAGCCGTACTCGGGTTATGAGTTCTTGTCCAAACTTTTTCATGAGTTTGGGCCTATTTGGGCCTATCTGGGCCTCTCTCATTCAATGGCAGGTTACTATGCTGGAAGAGGTGATCGCCGAACTGGTTAGAGAGGAAACTTGACTTAAGAGTGAGTCTCAAATTGATGGCTCAATCTCGACCGAGTCTGCATTTGCTGTTGGACGTACTGGTTCATCGCGTCCTCGATTCTCTCATCCCGTGACGGGCGAAGTCACCTAACACTTTTGTCAAGAGGTTTGGCATCTTCAAATTCACCGCAAAAAATGAAAATTCTACAATTATTGTAAGGAGTCAGGCCATATTGTATTAGAGTGTCCTACGCTTATTCGTCATGGCAAGCTTCGTAGCTCTTCGACCTCTGGTCCTTCTCGCTCGGGGTCCGCATATGCGGTTATGGAGAATCTTCCCTTGGGTGGCGGCTCGACTACTGGCTCGTCAACCTCATCTTCTACCTCGTTTTCTCCAGAGCTGATTCACCGTCTTGTTCAGGAAGCTCTACAGGATGCTCTTCCAGGTGCCTTGACTTTCGTGTTTTCAACTGGTGCTGCTTCAGGTAAATTTTTTCCTTGGCTTCTTGATTCCGTGGCGTTTAATCACATGACGCATGCTCAATCATCCTTTGTCCACCTTCGTCCGGCCTCTCACAATCACCTTCAAGTCGCTAATGGCGCGACTTTGCCTGTGCATGATCACGACACGTCGTCCATCGAATGAGTCACTCTTCCCCAGACTTTATATGTTCCTCAATTTTTTCCAATTTGGTTTCGGTTGGTTAGCTATCGGAGGATGGGTGTGAGGTCAAGTTTAATTCTGCCGGTTGTGTTGTGCAAGCCCAGAAGACGAGGAAGGTGCTCGGGAAAGGAAGTAAACGTGGCCGGGTATTTGTGTTGGATAAGCTTCAAGAGCGTTCGAGAATCGGACCAGCACAGGACAATGAGGGCGGTGATTGTGGACGTGACGATTGCGGAGGTGGCAGCCCGATGGTGGCAATGGATGCTCATGTGGGTTCGTTTCAAGACTGTAGGGTGTTGGATTTTTCGGATATGGTTATTTCAGGTTGTAAGAATTCTAGGTCTTCTATTTTTGCAGTTTGTTCTATTAAGCCGTTGGATTTTTCGGCTACTGCTTCTACTTGGGATTTATGGCATTGTCGTTTGGGACATCCCCACTCGGCTCGTTTAATGACTATGTTTTGTCGCGATTTGTTGCCAGATAAACTTTCATCTATTTCTTCTTCTCACTCACCTTGTATCAGCTATATCGAGGCTAAAGCACATCAAATATCTTTTTTGTCCAAGATACAGTATATGAGAATCTGTTTGATTTGGTACATTCAGACTTGTGGGGTCCCTCACCATTCCTAGCTTGATTGGGATACCGGTACTTCGCGTTATTCATAGATCATGCTACGAGGTTTACGTGTGTATTTTTTCTCAAGCAGAAGTTTGAACTTGCATCCTTGGATCGAGAATTTGTTTAGATGGTGAAGACTCAATTTCATACTACCGTTAAGATTCTATGATCCAGTCTTGGAGGAGAGTTCACCTCCAATAAGCTTTTTTCATTCTACAATGGTGGGAAGTTTGATTTATTTGATTCATACTCGTCCCGATATTTGTTTTGGAGTTCAGGTGGTTAGTCAAGACATGGGTGTAGCTCGCACATTGCACTTAGACGCAGTTCATCAATTGTTGCGATACTTGAGACAGACGCATGATGTAGGTTTGTTTTTTCCTTGTATCGGAGAGGCGGTGATAGAAGCCTGTGCTGATGCAGATTATGCTGGCTGCAAAGATACAAGAAGGTCTACCTCAGGCTGGTGTGTGAGGGTTGACCAATCCTATGTGTATTTGCGTTGCAAGAAACAAGATCGTGTGTCAAAGTTGTCTAAAGAGGAAGAATATCGTTCTATGTCAGAGGTGAGTTCAGAGATGGTTTGGTTGTTGCGACTAGTGCAGGAGTTAGGTGTTGCATGCATAGTTCCAATGCGGATATATGGCGATAATACGAGTGCAATACATATTGCCATCAATCCTGTATTGCATGACAGAAGTAAGCATATTGAGGTGCATGTACACTATATTCGATAGTTGGTTGCAGAGGGCACTATACAGGCTGGTTATTTGTCTACAGAAGACCAAATGACAGATCTCTTAACCAATGCAGTAGCTTCAAGTAGGCATTGGTACTTAACATCCAAATTGATGTTGCGTATCCAATATCAATTTGAGGGAGGGTGTTAGAATTGTAAAATATAAGTATCACTCTGTAAATATGCCAGCCGAATTATGTGTAGGGTTTGTTCTACCAACCAATAAATATTTATCACTTATGATCTGTGGTAACGAGAATAAGATTGACTTGGAGAGCTCTGCCTCTCCCGTGCACTAGTCCTGACATTCAGGGAAACCATGTTAAATCCTTATGTCTCTTTCGATTATGCTTGCTTAGTTGACATGGTATCAGGGCCTTATGTAATCGAAAGATCGTGTATTCGAATCCTGATAACCCATTTGTTTCTGTTAAGCACATGGTGTCGGACTTGTGCAAACTTCAAGCTCATATATGGTGGCTTTTGTTTGAGGGGGTGTGTTAGTAAACATTATATGATCCACGATTGAACCTCTCCTAAGAACTCAAGTTATTGGGATCAACTGGTTGTTGACACACATACCTCCCATTGTGATCTCGTAACAGTCCCCCTGCAACAGTCATGCCTATCGTCATGATGACAGAGCCATCAGCTTGAACATGGATCCAATCTTTCACTGGAGGAGACAAAGCGATCTGCAAGACATGTATAATTTTATACTTACAAAGATTTTTAACTTTTTTCCCAATCAATTTTAATTGTATATAACTCTTTTGTTTTAAGTTGTAATTTCTGCATAGAAAAAGCTGATTAATTGGGTTCTTCAATATAACATCTACTATCATATATTTTGGAACAAATAATAATTGAGACATTTATTATTGGTCCATAGTCCATACCATGTGCTAATTGATAACACCTAAATTGGTGTTCTTTATCCCTCTTATCTAGGTTCCTTCTAAGTCATCTAATGTGCATAATGGTTGATACACTGTCAAATATAGTCCTATTTCGTTCCTCAAAGATTATATCATCATATTAGGGTGTATTAGACAATATATACAAATTAGGTATCAAAGGGACACAAGTGTAACAAGAATGGGGAAAAGCTTAGGGCCTGTTTACTTTCATTTCTGTTTCCTGTTTTTGAGAAAACAGATGTTGAAAACAGATGAAAACAACATTTTGTCGTTTCCAAAAACAGCATGAAGTTGCCACTTTCTGTTTTCATAGTTGGAAACGAATAGAAAACAGAATGAAAAGTAAACAAGTTTTCTCATTTCAATTGCCAAATTTATCACATGAAAACAGAAAACAGGAAACGAAAATGGAAGTGAACAGGGCCTTAAGATCACGGTCTGGACAAGGATGATCAGGGTCAGGAAAAGAGGGCACGAAGAAGGAGCTAATATCGCGGCCTAAGGAGCAAAACGCCCACTAACTTTGGTACTTCGGGCGTGAATTTTAGAAGTGGCTAACACGGGAGAATCAGAGGGTTTCGATTGTCAACTCGCGGCCCCCATCTTCCTAGCCCGCAAGAAAGATTGCGGTCGTGACTCACGGATCGCGACCGTGCAAGACTTCCTTGCACATAATCGTCAAATGAATTGAATTTTAGCAAGCAATCCAGTAAAAATTGCAATTTTACGTAGAAGCGTATTGGTGATCTAAAAGCGTAAAAACTTAAGTTTTTAAGTTTTAAAGCGTAGATTTTGACTAAAATTTTAATTGAAGGTGTTCTATATTGAAGCATTATGGTAAGTCAAGTGTGAAAGGAGAAGATTTTAAAAGACAATTTTAACTAAAATACTGACAATAATTTATTAGAGAAGTAAAATAACGTTCAATCGAGCTCGTGTATTCTTACAACTAGTCACGGGCCCGGGCGGTTGGCCGGATTCATTTGCCAATCGCGTAAATAGCAGTCACAATTTTTATGTGAGCTTTGCGTTTATTTGGTAGTATGTTTAGAAATAAAGTTTTGTGAAAAAAGTTAAAAACCATTCTATACTCCTCATTGTCAGATATTACTGGACGTTTTTATGTTTTGTGTTTGTAAGTCGGATAATCTATCGATGTCGAAGTGCAACATGTGGGAACACCATCTTCCATGATGAAATTGTTATATTAAAATTGAATCGTGCACTGTTTGATGAGCTAAATGCCTACATAAAAATTACATACGTGTAGACTGCTATATAGCTCAGACTGTAAATTACAGGGAGACGATTAAAAAAATGGACGACGATTCTCCCTGTTGGTAATTCTACTCAAATCCATATAAATCCGATGATCATGGGTAACCCATATTTTTAAGAATGATCGGTTTGCAATTTTTTATGAGGTTGTTTAATTTATACATACCCAATTAATATGATTTGGAAAGGGTAAATGACACATTTGGTCACTAGGATTACTAAATCATGACATGTTTAGTCACTATAAAAAATTAATATCAATTTTGGTCACTCAAATTACTGAAATATGTCACATTTAGTCACTCTCCATTAGTCTTCGTCCAACTCCGTTAACAAAGTCCGTTATATGCTGACATGACTAACGGGAGCGTCTAGTCATCGCCATTTTGGACCTGAAATGATCAAACTCAACCCCCATGTCACTAAACCCAACCCGTAAACCCAAACCGACCCAGAACCAAATCAAACCCACTTAACAAAAGCAAACCCGCCATCTCATCCTCCACCCCCCATCTCCCAATTCCGCTCCCGCAGCCGTCGTCGCTTCATCTCAACATAATTCTCAACTCTTTGCTCGTGAACATTCTTTTGATCAGTCAAGAGTTTCATTTCAATCTCAGGCTCAAAGAACTCACCTTCAATCTCAAGATTCTTTTGACCCTCTGCTTTAGATTGGAACCCAAGGTGCTGTTGAATAATTGCAGGACTGTCTTTTGTTGTTTGTCCCGTCCAGGAGCTTTGTGGCTACTTCCTCGTCAAACTCCATTGATGGTGGATTTGTTGGAAATTTGGTCGAACCATAATAACCGAGTCGAATCGGTTTGGGATTAGACCAAGTTGGTTAAATTATTTGACACTAATTAAAATAATTAGCCTACGTTTGGAGATATAATTTGGTAATTTAAACGGTCGCATGAATAATAGCTCTTTTGGATTGGATTGGACTTATTAAACTACTAATCCCTATCCATTCATGCAACGTTTAAATTGAAATTAATTATATCCATTCCATGTGATGCAACTTTTCATGGAAGAACACGTCCTCTGCTAATGGCATGTAATTTGAGGTTTGCTTGCAAATGATGCTACTTTTCATGGACTTTGAAAAGTAACCGCCACAAAATTGGAGGGACACAACCCTTCAATGCATCTCTCGATACTCTATAAATTAGAGGGATCCGATTGGTGGTGGTGGATGAAAAATGAGACACACCAAAATCTATTCTTCTTCCTACTAAACTTCTAAGTATGCTTTAGGTACTTAAGCTTGGAACCTAAAGTGGTGATAGTTTTATCCTTGGGAGAAATTTCCTGTAACCCTAGGCTTGTTGAGGGTGGAAATATTCTTTTCGGAAAGTGAACGTTGTTCACGACTCTATCACAATCCTGGTCACCCGGTCTCGGGCTATCGTACGTGTACCCTCCTCCCTAAAAGTCCTAACAATCGAAAAGAATAATTTTCCGGTACGATGGCTCGAACCGCTCTTTACAAGAAACCGGTTCCGGTCTATGGAATTATGAGAATGTTCGATGATGGGTTTTTCATCGATGGCAGTAGAAGATGGGTTTTCTTCGTACTTATCTCATGGTGTATTCCATATCCGGATGGTAACTTGGAAGAGGGATGATTCAAAGATGAGGAAGAAGGAGAATGATTCGTAAAATGGAGAAATAGAAGAATGAAAAATGCCTTTGGGTAGGTCACATACTCAATGGTTAATTAGTCTAATTCTCTATTCGACATTTACGAAGTTCTAGATAAATTTGGATTTGTCTAGTGGTTTGGTGGTGTGATTTTGTCTAGTGGTTTATGTTATTTTAAACCAAGGAGACAAAATTGTATATACAATGTTTGATGATTCTGGTAATAGAGTCGTTGTGTTTGTATGTAGATGACATATTAATCTTTGGGACCAATCAGGGATAAGTGATTTTGTCAAGTGGTTTATGTTATTTTAAACCAAAGAGACAAAATGTGTATATAATTTATGATGATTTTGGTAATGAAGTCATCGTACATTTGTATGTATAAGACATGCTTATCTTTGGAACCAATAAAAGATAAGTGAACTTTGATAAAAAGTTTTTATTTCAATTCTCCATGAAGGACATGGGGGAGGCAAATGTGATTCTGTGTATTGAATCAAGCGGAACGACAAGAAAAAGTCATTCTCTCATTTTTTTTTTGCATGAGAAGGTACTTGCATAAAATTCATAGTAGGAATTGTAGTGAGTTAAAGACCCCAATGGATCCAAGTATGGAACTTATGGTTAATACTGGAAATCAGTTTTACAACTGGAGTATTTCATGTCAAATTGGGGGGCTCAATGTATGCATGACTTGCATGATATCGCATATGCTAGATATCGGTACATGATGAATCATAGTGCTCATCATTTGAAATGAAGTGAGGTATGTACTAAGATATGTCAAAGGCACACTGTATTGAGTTATAGTGGCTTTCCATAAATTTTGGAAGGATTTATTGATGTTAGTTGGATTTCTCATGTTAAAGGTGATACTTCAACATTGAGATGAGTCATCTTGCTTGGGAGAGGTGCCATATTTTGGGCATCTAGAAAGCAAACTTGCATCACTAAGTTTCACTATGGAATCAAAGTCTATGGTCTTGGTTTCTCTTAGAGAAGCGACATAATTGTTGAGAGGTTTGGTTTATGACATATATTTATGGCCTAAACCAATCTCACCTATTACTATATTCTGTGATAGTAATGCTAATTTGGCTAAGACATATAGTCAAGTGAAAATGACAAGTACGGTCATGTAGGAGTGAGGCACGGTAAAATCTGTGAACTGATCATTCATAGAGTTGTGTCTAGACAGTATGACCAGACTCGAAATAATTTGGTTGATCATTTGACGAAGTGGTTAACTAGTAACTTGGTGATCAAGTATGTGAAAGCGATGGGTTAAAGTCCATATAATTTCTGGTAATGGGACACCCAATTCCCCTCTAATACAACGTTAGAGGCTGAATTCAATGTGGAAAGCTTATTATCAGAAATTGAAGCACACAATTTTTCATCCCGAGGTATGTGCTTGTTATCCTGCATGAGAGAAGAGGATGAAGTTCAAAACTTCTTAATTGAATCTTTGAAAAAGTGTATTATGTGGGTACACGAATAAGATATTCAACCTACGTAAGCATGAAGTGTAGCCGCTTCAAGAAATCCGGACTTTGGTTTCGTGTGCGCTTATGAGAAGGATTGGACACATGGCGGATAATAATGTCAAGGCGCTTAGAAGTTTTGAAAACTTAAGTGTATATTATCTTCGAATATTCATATGAGTCAATGGGTTCAATCGTTACCGACACCCTTTGTATTCGAATATTTGTCAAGTGTAATATACTAAGGTGAAAATTCAATCGTCACGACATTTTCATTTATGCTTAAGTTTTGTTGGAAGAATGTAGTAATTTTAGTGGATTCGTTGAATACACTAAAATGGGGGAGGAATGTTGGAAATTTGGTCGAACCATAATAACCGGGTCGAATCGGTTTGGGGTTAGACCAAGTTGGTTAAATTATTTGACACTAATTAAAATAATTAGCCTACGTTTGGAGATATAATTTGGTAATTTAAACGGTCGCATGAATAATAGCTCTTTTGGATTGGATTGGACTTATTAAACTACTAATCCCTATCCATTCATGCAACGTTTAAATTGAGTTTAAATTGAAATTAATTATATCCATTCCATGTGATGCAACTTTTCATGGAAGAACACGTCCTCTGCTAATGGCATGTAATTTGCGGTTTGCTTGCAAATGATGCTACTTTTCATGGACTTTGAAAAGTAACCGCCACAAAATTGGAGGGACACAACCCTTCAATGCATCTCTCGATACTCTATAAATTAGAGGGATCCGATTGGTGGTGGTGGATGAAAAATGAGACACACCAAAATCTATTCTTCTTCCTACTAAACTTCTAAGTATGCTTTAGGTACTTAAGCTTGGAACCTAAAGTGGTGATAGTTTTATTCTCGGGAGAAATTTCCTGTAACCCTAGGCTTGTTGAGGGTGGAAATATTCTTTTCGGAAAGTGAACGTTGTTCACGACTCTATCACAATCCTGGTCACCCGGTCTCGGGCTATCGTACGTGTACCCTCGTCCTAAAAGTCCCAACAGGATTCTCCTCGACTGGGACGTACTGGCACTTGTGACTATCACAGAGGGAGACTACTCCAGGCCCGACTCTGTGCGTACATGAAATTGACGCTGGCGGCTGTTCTTGACGATTTCATATATGCCAGCTGCAGTTGCTCGGCAGTGAGCTTTTTTGTTATTTTTTAATTGGATTTTCTCGATAAGATTGTCGTCGTGGAGAGGGTTTTCTAGATCTGGGAACCTAGATCATTAAGGGTCGTTGGAGTTGACTAGGGCGGTGCCTTTGTCTCCGGTTGCTTCGTCACCTTTTCCTGTGCTCGACGGCGGCTAGGGATGCAGAGCTGGATGATTTCAGATCTGGCAGCTGGAGCTCGTTGCGGCAGGGCTTTCGTGGTCGCCGGAGAGAAGGTTAGACCGGGTCTTGTGCAACTGGATCTACCCGTCTTTGACGGCGACGATGAAGCGATGAAATTATTTGGGGATATATGGAATTATTTGACGATGAAGCAATGAACCGACGGCGGCGGTTGTTGGGGTGCGAAATTGGGAGATGAGGGTGGAGGATGAGATGGAGGGTTTGCTTTTGTTAAGTGGGTTTGGTTATGGGTCGGGCTGGGTTGGATGTATGACATGACAGGTTTAGTGAGGTTTCTGGTCCAAAATGGTGCTGACTAGGCGGAGCGTTAGCCATGTCAGCACATAACGGATTTTGTTAACGGAGTTGGACGAAGACTAAAAGATAGTAACTAAATGTGACCTATTTCAGTAATTTGAGTGACCAAAATTGATATTAATTTTTTCTAGTGACTAATCATGTCACGATTTAGTAATCCCAATGACCAAATGTGTCATTTACCCGATTTGTAAAAGGCAAAAAGTTGCGTATGAAATGTAAGTAAGAACTTTGTAGATACCAAATTTCTTTTTTTTCCCAATTAATTTGGAATTTTATGTCAATAAAGTGATTTAAGGTGTTGAATCCTCAAATATATTAAGTCCAGGTTGAATAATATAGTGTTTATATGAGTATAGTTACAATCCCAAATCAAACAATATAAATCTGGACCACGCCAAATAATTGGGTATGAGTACGTACTTTGGGCGATTTTATTACTATGCCATCAAGTATCATTTTTCCACCTTCCACAAATCAATTGATTTAGTGAAAGGTAAGTAGGTGAATTAATGATCAAATCATGTAAACAAACTTGTAAGATCATTCGTTGCATAATAACTTTTAGTCAAAATCTCATAAGAATTAAGAAATAAATAGCGCCTACTTGGTATAAGGGGTCCAGTAGGATGCGCTAAGGTCTATCTTAAGTTTTATGCACCCGTTTCCCTTTATGAGAAATTTTACAATGCTATATAGTATTGATGCTATAGGTTTTTGTCTTTATGGTACAACTTAAAATTGTACATTTACGTTATGGTACAACTTCAGATTGTACCTATACTTTTTGCACAAATTCTTTTATGGTACAACTTGAACTTGTACCTTTATGTGATGGTACAACTTCAAGTTGTAAAGTTGTACCATAACATAATAATACAAATTGCTTTATGGTACAACCTAAACTTATACATTTAGTGTTATGGTACAACTTTGAGTTGTACATTAAAGCACCAATGCTATATAGCATATCGTCGTTTCCGTTTCTTCCTCTTTAGTTCGTCTCCAACGATTTGCCTGTCGGCTACCCAAGTTCTCTTTTCCCCTCCGATGATACACTTGGGGGGTGATGAAGCCTCTGTGTTTTAGCAACAAACAGAGGATAGAAACATGGGTTTTGTTTTGAAACACGGCACAGAGAGACTCTAGAGCCACTGATGGAGGCCTGAATCAGAGGGAGAGACTTGGATGCGAAAATAGAATCCACATCCGCTCTATTCCACAACTCTAATCAGAATTAGCATGCAAGCCACATGGTTCTACAGCTCGATCGGTCTACTAAGGTTTTACCGGTCTTCAATTTGAATTGTGGATTGACGATTTCTCATTCAAAAGCTTTGAAAACAGAGATTAAAATGCAGAGTTCAGCTTCCTATCCCTCCAGCTGCTATCATGCTGAAAATCCTCCTCTGATGCTTCAGAGTCACACATGCAAAGAAGAAAGTACAACTCAACTTTTGGAATGTCAGTATTTTTTTTTTTATCTCCTTCCCGTTGATCCATCTGAGGCTGATAACTCGCTTGAAAGGGGGATAAGTATGATAAAAGATAAATACAGGGGAGTCTTAATTAACCTTCTTCTCTCTGTTTGAGTATCTAATGCAAGAGGGGATTTTTGGGATTAAAGACTACGAAAGAGAGAGAGAAATGGGCGGCAGGGGTAGTCAAGGGCTCGAGCAGCATTTACTGCATGGATTTAGGTCTCTACGCGTACAAAAAGGAAAAAAAGTTTGGCACAGAATGCCACTTGATCGAATGCCAAGATATGCTTGCCCTGGTAAGTGGTACCCATTCATCTTCTTAATCCATCAGTCATGAATTTTGTTGCCTACCTATTCACCTTATTGCCTCCCTAGCTCTCAACTCTCATATTCATTGCTTAATGTTAATCGGTGAATGTGAGGGAGATGGGAAAGAAAGTGATATAGATGCTAAGTGACATATTGGACGCTCTGTATTCCTTTTTTATAGGTATCTCCAACGGGAAACTAGATAGGTACGAGAATATATAAAAAAAATTTGTAGATAAGGTCACAAAATGGAATTAAAAGAAAAAATAAATGTTAGTTAACAAATATACGAAGAACAATACAAAGGTTTTATCACAGAATGGACAACCCTATTGTATACCTCTGAGATGTGAGTTGTAGTCTCTGTAATTTATCTTATCCATATGGAGGGACACTACTTTATGGATTATAAAACGAGTATTTACTATTGAGAGTAACATTAAGGCAAAACCATGAGAATTATTAGTAAATAAAAAGATAAGTTAGAAACATTTGAATTGGAACCCAATTCAAATTCACTAGGTTACCGGTTTAAATTAATTAATTATAAAATTTGAATTGGGTACGAACCATAGTAAACTCATATTATAAGAAGTTTGTCAGATATGGAATTGCAACAATATGTCACCAAAACATGATTTAACATAAACAGCAACTTGAGCAATGCAACACTACAAACACTTTTTAGAACCATATGTTAGCCTTCTTTGGTTATTGTGTTGAAGTAAATTTTAGGATTTATTCGTCAATAATTAATGAGATTAGAGTCTCTAATCTCCAAACAACTCAACTTATTACACAAAATCGATTCTTGATATAGTATTGTAGTCTTTCATTAACAAAATTTCATGTATTTGGATTCCTATAACTGCTAGCATGTATTAGCATGAGTCTACGCACACTTCCAACTTACTTATGATATAAATAGTGCAATAATTATATAAGATTCAAACTTAGAACTATTGAATATTCTATTATTTTAGCTTCATTTATGTTACTTGACTTTTAAATTACTGTTTCAAGTTTTATCATCTTAAAATAGGAGTGATCTTAGCACCATAAAAATCAGTAAGAGTGATTAAAAAAATAAGAATGATCTATTTTTTAAGTAAAATTATGAATGGATTTAATGTGTGCTAATGTCAGATGTTAGCCTCAAATTATTAAACTGATTAGAAACATTGTCCCGCTGCAAAGCGCGGGCCAATTAACTAATAATATAAAAAGACACACAACCATCAAAACGTACTGCCCATGCATAACAAAAAAATGTTTTTTAATTGTAAAAAAAATTAGCCCTTCCAAATGTAAACAAAGTACAAAAGTAAAATACTCCAGCCATTATAAAGGATCACCATCATAGTATTATCCGAATATCCTAACCGACTCATCGAGTAAAATTGTTTTCTGAAAAATAATATAGAAACCATGTGAGGGAACCGACTCCTAATTTGCTTTCGCGAACCATTCTAGTTATTCCTCATCGTTAGCGACAATCACTCCATGTTTTCTTTTTAGCTTGTTTGCATTTCCTTTGTCATGAGCAACATCATCTTCACTGGTAGCGAAGTCTTCTTCTCCATTAGTGATATGCTTTGGTCCAATATCAGGAGACTCACCTTCTTCTCCATTAGTGATATGCTTTGGTCCAATATCAGGAGACTCACCTTCTTCTCAAGAGCATCCTCATTTGTTTCACCGATTCCAGCCCCTCCATCATTGCCAATACTATTTTTGATCTCCTGCATTAGGATACTGATATTAGTTTTTTGGCATTAAAAAACAGAACATATTTGTTGTTTATTGAATCATAAGTACATAATATTTGATAACTGAAGACATATACAGGATGATTATAGAACCAAGTATGCAGCTGCATGCAAGTGAATAGGAAATAAATGAATGTTGCACTGTTTGAAGCTATAAAATTAAATGCATTGCAAAATCAATGTATGAGCAGTTGACATGGCATGGTAATTTAATTATAATTAGAGGGTTCATTTTGTATAGAATTTCCAAATCGTGTAGGTTATAATGCATCCTTGTAAATAATAGTGATTATAATTTCACGCTAGTTGGACTTACCTCGACTGATTCGGGGTTGATAATTTGCTCCAATTCTAAGAACTAAATGTTGTGAGCACACTCATAATTAAGAAATGAATTATGGTGTCGGATATATTTAACTAATGCTTAGGATAACATTGAAAATTTTGATGTAGGGCATTTTGTTCGATCTATTTGACTTGTTTTGAAGTAAGTAATACCACCATATAAGTTAAATGGGATGGACATGAGTATTCTCATCAATCTACCCATTATGATATCCCCAATTCTCGTCTCGTTTTGTCTCAATTATATATAAATGTACTATAATTACTTATAATTTATTGCCTCATACTTTAGCATTAAGAAAGTTGCAAATATTTGAAAATCTCAATTTCTTGAATAATTTATCTATATTTATCATTCTTTGTTAAGAAGCATGACAATTTAATAAAAAATTATCCCTAGGAATGTTTTGTTGTAAATTTATTTTACTAAACCCGACTTGATAATGACGAACGAATATAAATATCGAGATTCTCATTCGAGCTCCAAATTGCCATAACCCTATGCATGTTTTGTTGTAAATGTATTTTACTAAACCCGACTTGATAATGACGTACGAATGAATACAAATTTCGAGATACTCGTCCGAGCTCCCGATTGCCATTGCTGGGAGTGATTGATGCAGGGAATAAATCAAAATTATAATGCTCCTAATTGGCGTTACTAATGTGGGAGTGATTGATGCAGAGAATAAATCAGAATTACGATGTCGTAAGAATTGGAGCTTCAATTTTTTTTATTATCATCAACCATGGAAAACTAATAATAGTAGAGAAATAATCGAGTGAATAAAATACCTAGTAGTCATTCCGTATTGTGCCAGTAGGCCAGAAAAAATTGAATTGGCTAGGTGTTTAATGAGAACATCCATATATTATTTGTAAGATAGATTACTGAGAAAGAAAATAATTGTCACATAATTGTCACATATTATTAGCGTCTTATATAGTGGTTATTTTATTTTTGGGAGTGTTCAAACTAGTTGTGTGTTTTGTGAGCTTGGTAAGAAGCTGTGCAGATATATGGGTGTAGAAGAAAATCATTTTATAATTGCATATAGATATATGGACTTGTTGCACCGTTTAATGAGCTCAATGTCTACCTAAGAGTTACACTTGATTATTAGACTATAATAGCCCATGTCATAATTTGCATGGACTTGATGAATCATATTGTTTGTGCGAAAATTCGAAGGAAAACATAAGAGGTGTGTGGTTTTTGTTGGCATTTTTGCGAAGAAGGGGAAATGAGTGTGCACACTTGCTTCCCCACACTAACAATAGGTGGGATGAAACAGAAAAATGGCTATCAAGGCCTCTCATTTTTCCTGTTGACCTTTTAAGATCCTGAAAATCCTGTAACTTTACTTCTACTACCCATACTTAATAAAAGTTACAGGATTATTTACATATAAAAATTGAACAGGACCAACAATTACCCAAATTCATATAAATACATTAATTATGAATTTATGGTTAGTGTAGCGATGAAGTCTGTAAGTTATAAGTATTTGGATATTTGTTAGAGTAGACTTACATAGGATATGAGCAAGGTTGTCAACCCGCTTTAGCCCGTTGGCCAGGTTGAGCAAGTGAATTTAAGGGTTAATGAGCCGACCACTTTAGTCCGGTTTGGCTCAGATATAAGAAAAATTCATTCAACCATTTATAAATTATATCAAATCTCATCTAAAATATGAGTAATAATATATAACATTCCAACAAAATAACATATCGTACTTGGATTCAACATATTGTGAAAATTTTCATACACTTATATAACATTAATATTCAAATGTTCAACTTACAGTTCAAAGATAGAGTTAGGAGAAGAGGAAAACGGGAAAAGAGAGACATTTTGCAAAGCAAAGTGAAAAACGACAACATGTGACCTCCAACACTTTCACCTTGCAGCAGGTCGACCCAACGGGTGTGTGTGACTCATTTTTATCAACGGGTCAGATTTAAAATGGGTCACTGTCGGGTCAATCCGCAAGTTGACAACCTTGAATATGATTAGTTCTATCCAAACAAACTCTAAAAAAACATTTTTTGGAAAGGGGAGGAAAAGCAAATCGGAACAGGGCAGATAAGTTTGATGATGAGAATTTCCAGTTTACCATTAGGACTTCATGTCAATTTGGTCTTTGTACCACAAAAAATTAAGAAAAAACTATATTAACGTAAACTAAAACCTGTCAACCTCTTTACTAATTTTATTTATGCTTCGTTTTTTATTTTATTTTTTAGTCTTCTTGTCGGATTTATCTATTCACTACGGATTGTCACTCTTATTAATCTTATTGACTTGAATTTAATAAAAATCATGTTTTTTAGCTAGTTTGAATGCTTTGTTAGAACTATTTGGAGATAGATAATATGAGTTTGTAATTTTTTATGGGTAGTGATAAATTCACACTTAAATTAGTCAATTACCCAAATTCAATTATGGATTTATGGTTAGTGTATAGGTAAGCCTATAAGTTTTTAAGTATTTAGATATTTGTTAGAGTAGACTTGGTTACATGGGTTCATCAAATTTTTTAATAATTATATTTGGGTATTTGGGTAGGAAATAAGTAGAGTAGTTGGTGGTCTTTATTCAATTGAGTTTAAACAAAAGTGGAATGGGAGGGGTTCTGGAGAGATTTTTCTCCCTTGCTACCAGCTTCTTTCTGTCCCACTTAGTCAATCTCATCATCTCAAGAAGCCCAAAGATCAACAAACACACAGAGTGACTCGGCACGCCTAATTTAATGACACGGTTTGTTAGTTGAGTTTAGTAAAGGACGGAAGAACCCTTCCGTACTATGCGCAAAGCGCAGGAAAAGTAGAATGGGAGGGGTTTTGGAGGAGAACCTCCTAATATTATTGGGGGGTCGTTTGGATGAGAGTTTTCTAAAACTTGGGATTTTACACACAATCCCACGGTTTAAAAACCTGAGTTTTTAATATGAGGAATTTTAATAAATCACTTGTTTGGATACGAACATAGGATTTTAATAAGAAATATCAAATTACAATTTTACCCTCATCTCTACCTATCCTCTTCCTCTCCTTCTCTGATTCGTTAACCCAGAAGCAAGCCAAGGCAGCCACTTTTGTCACAACAGCAGACTGCAGTGAGATCCCCTCGTTGAGAATCAGAGCATGGATGCAATTAAGATGCCACACAGAGGAACATTAAACCAACAAGTGGTTAAGAGAGGGGATTGAGTGGTGTAGGGAATTGAGTGGAGCAGGGATCCCTGCGTTTCCCAGTTTCCACACCTTGTGAGAGAAAAATCGCAGATTCTGCTGCCAATAGAAGTTCAAGCGCTCACTGTTCCGCTTCCTCCACAAGATTCCGATAGCAGCAACGCGAAAGTCTTAGGCGATTGAGAAAGAGAACGGCGCCAAGGAACTCTCCGCCGCCGCCGCAACTCATCGAGGTGTGCCTTGGCTTGCCACCATGGTACCCAGAAGCAGAGGGTCCCCCATTGGCGGTCGATTTGGGGTTCAAACCTAGAATTGACATTGGCTCCACATCGTAAACCCGAATCTCCGGCGACGCAATAGAGTGGGAGAGGAAGGGGATGTGACCAGGTGAGAGATGGAAGCTCTTCGGAAGGTAGAAGCTAAGTCGACATCGTCGGCGGATGCCTTGGGATAGAGGTGGAAGAAGAAAAAAAGATGAAGGAAGAAGAACGAAGGTGAGGGGCAACATTTGGAAATGACAAAATAAAAACGAGAGATTGTGAAATAGCTGATTGCTATCAGCTATTTCAAAAACCCACAAATGAGAGTTTTTGAAATCACTAATTACAAAATTCTGCATCTTTCCCAAACGTAGGATTGTTTTAAAATCCTGCATAATAAGGGATTGTTTTAAAATCCCTCACAAATTACTCACCACAAACCTGCATCCAAACCACCCCTGGGAGGATTTAGGGATGGCAATTACCCACCCAAGAGTAATTATACCCAAATCCAAGTAGATCCATTCATAATGGGTTGGGTATGCGTGAAATGCATATGGGTTTGGGGGTTTGTAGATGGGTTTGGGTAATGTATGAATATTGCTTCCATAATCTAAATGGGAATGGGTTGGATATGAATATCCATTTACTTGAGGGTGTTTTAGTTACACATGTAAAAATTGGACCTATTTGTAAAATTTGAAAAGTTCAGATACCAAAATGTAAGACCAAAATAATTTAGGTACCAAAATGTAATTTTCCATCGATATTTTGAAGACTTATATGCAAAAAAAATTAATTTTAGGTACTAAATATGCATATCTATTAAGTTTAGGTACCAAACTGTAATTTACATTTGGGTATGGGTACAAACCCAAATCCACTTGTTATAAACCCAACCCAAATAAATAGGTATGGGTAGAAATCCATCAAACTCTACCCATATCCATCCATTTGGAAAAATCCATAAGTATCAGCAAAACTAGCATGGCCCCGGCCAGTTGGCCGGAGGAAGGTGAGATATGAAATTTGAGAATGTAATGGGGTGTATAGCTTATTGTTGTGTAGTTTTTTTTTTTTGGAAATTAATGATAAAGATAGTGAATTTTAGCAAGAAAGAGGCATGGATGATGCAACGAATCAAAAATTCAGCCTTATGAACCAAGTTTGAGTACCTGTTACCTTGTGAAACAGTATTATTTCAGGTAATATGATTAGGTGGAGTAAATTTTATAGAAATCGAATTCCAGAAAACCGAATAAAAAATACCCTATAAAATACACTATAATTTAATCATTAGGATATCAAATAATTACATAATATATATTCTATTTGATATTATAAAAATTGGACTAATCAGGTTGGTCGAGGTCGAACCATTTAATAACTTTAAAATACATTATATTTTAGTCACTAAGATATAAAACAATAGAATAATATATGTTATGCTAGAGAAAATAGCATGTTTTAGGATGGCAAACCCATGATGTTCATTTGTTTTACTTGAAACTTGATGGTCAAATCCCGTATGAGTCAGGCCCATTCAACTCTTTTATTCTATGGTTAGCGGTTAGCCCATTAGAATCAATGCATTAGTTTATTGTTAAATTTTTTCTTTTTAGCAATAACAAATGAGTATTGTTTTGCCTTTTCATATATATATATATATATGGCGAGTTCTATGGTACCCTGGGTAAAATTCGGGGTACCGCATACCTTGAGTATGAAAACACTATCTAGACCTTGAATTGACCGATCTTTCGGACATGATACTATAATCTAACCCTTAAAGATCAAAATCTAGGTCTTAATTCACCCAATCTTGTACTCCAAGATCAATTTAATTAGAAACAATAATCGACGGTTATGATTCCTCCAAATATAGACACAAAAAGGAATGCACCATCTTAGGGTTTATAGATTATGATTTAGATAATTAGGACCTAGGGTTCACTCATTAAGGGTTAGGGTATAGTATCATACCCAAAAATCCTGCTAATTCGAGGTCTAGATACCGTTTCCATACTCAAGGTATGCGGTACCCCGGATTTCACCCGGGGTACCGTAGAATGCACCATATATATATATATATATATATATATATATATATATATATATATATATATATATATATATATATGGGTCAGACTCGTATGCTCCAGACACATAGCATGCTCCAGATTCCCCACACCGTTGATCTAATCTAACGTTCATTATTAATTCTAATTAAATTAATTATTGAATCATAATTGAAATTACTATTTGAACTCATTAAAATTTTATACGTTCAGTATAGTCCTCCAACAATATTTACTGTTACTTTTTATCAAAGTACCCGGGTTCTTTCCATCATCATTTTTGAACTCCAAATTTTATATTGTTGATCAAATTTGTTTCCCCTCTTCATCGATTAGCCAAACCCTCCGTATGCTTTCCCCTTCCCGTCCACAGACCCCAAAACATTATCTTCGATGAACTGTGGTTTCCAAATACTTCTCCTTCTCCCACTCTCTCAATTTCACATGTAAACAGCATCCGCCATTTTACTTCTTTGTTTTTTTTTCCTTGACATTTGCCCATGTTTCATCTCCTTTAGCTTTTCAACTGGAAAACACGCAGAACCCATTTCCCATGCCCCTCCCCAAATCCCCTCTCCAAGAAGAATAACAACCATTCATTGCTCCTGACATGCCGAGTTTGCCGTCAATAGCTCGATTCCACCTCGCGCGCCGCTGTTCCGGGGCTCGACTTCGGTATCTTGGAATCTTCCTTTGAAGCTTTCAGAATATTCATCGGAATCATGATCACACGCAAGAGCACGCTGCTTCCTTCCATGGGATTCACCGGAATCATGATCCGATCCCCAGAGTGGTATTCCAGCCGATGACAAGAATCTGCTGAAGAATTGATCGATTCTAGACCTGGTATTAGTACTTTCTGCTGGTGTAGCCGTGTAGTTGCTGATATGAATATCACTATTTTCTTTGCAATCTTTGTTAAAGTCAGTTCAGATGGTTTGCCTGTTTAAGAGGCATTTCCTAGTGACTTTGTCCCTGAAGTTGGATTCTGATGCTTGACAAGATGGGGTTGAAGTCATTAAGATGAGTCCCACGAGAAATTGGTGCTGAAAGTGAAAAGAGGGAAGCATGATGAATTAATGTTACACAGATGACAACTTTGATGATACTGGTCAAATTGGAGTTAACCATCATCTAATTTCAAAATCAATGACTTTGTAGTTTGTATATAATAATGTTGGCTTTTAGCTTTACTCGAAAAGGAATTATGTACCTTACTTTTAATGTTTAAGATAGCTTGGGGCAGACCTCTGATGAACTTCTCATGTACGCAAGTAGCTATCTCTGTAGTTGGTGTTGAAGTTACTAGGTTGAACGTTGATGGGCTTTATAAATTTGTGGCACTAGTCAATCTATTTTTTTTCTTTTTTTTCTTTTTGATAAACATTCAGTCTGAATTTGATTGTGATAAATCGACTCCCTTGAGGAAATAATGGGAGGAAAGGTTGCATTTCCTTGTCATAGATAGAACGGCAGGAGCCGTCCCAACCAAGTGTAAAAATGAGGATGCTGATAACAGGAATTAGGAAGAGTTGTGAAGGTGAAAAGCTTGTGCTAGGAAGACAACAAAAACTTACAGTTGCCAACTTGTAATTCCAGAAAGGTTAAATACTTGTCCAATGTATTTAAGAAATTTATTGAATAGAGCCAAGACATCATATATCATCATCACAACAATTAGTTTGATGAACACACGGCTGAAAACTAATTATCCAAAACTCAAACTACTACAATATTGGCATAGCTAACCACATTTTAAACCTCTATTCCAAACTCCAGTATGCAGAATCCAATCATAATTGATCATGTCCAATCCTTACAAACTGCCAGAGTCATAGCTTGGATCTTGTCCATAATCAAATTCCCCTTCTAAAGATGGCATCGCATCATCAAAGTGCATACACGCTTCACCATCAGTAAGCAACTTAATGCACGGCATTATTATTTCTTAGTGATTTTACCCGCAAACCAAAGACTCCTTCAACACTTGGAAACTTGATCTGGATAAGCTACCTGTACAAACTACCAATATCAGTTTTTGTCCTTGAGAATTCTTGATTGGGAGAGCTAGCTGGAGTCAAAGGTGGTATCCTTAATGTATCATTGCGATTGCGACCTTTGCTATCAAAGTAGATGAATCAAGGAGGAAGTTCGTCGATTACACAGAGTGGTGGTATACTAGTAGCCACCCCAAGCCATAGTCATAGAGCAACAAAAATTACTTTGAATTCAATGATTTCAACACAAACCTCTTTCAAAGTGTTCTTTGCTTGTCAGCATCATCAATTTGCAGATCAAATATTGTAACAATATATTTGAATTAAATGAGCCGAAAGTATTAACACAACACAAACTGCCGAAGTTGGAAAAAGTTGCTGCCAATTGATTTTGCCCTGACCATAGATGGATTTTGTTATGTTTTGTCTGCATATTTTTGTCAAACACACTAGCCAATCAAACATAAGACACCTTAAACAAGTTGAAGCCAATACAATCAAAATAAAGATGAGGTGCTCGATGTAAAAAGATTGTCATTGCCATTTGTATATCATCCAGAATGAACTTTTAGAATTCTATGAGAAGAGATTAATGGTATCCTGCTATTCATCCTTTTAAAAAGATTTGTCATTGCCATTTGTATACCAAGTAGCTAAAATTGATATTGCCCCGCTCAATGTGATCCTGTAGAATATTTGCATACAGGTGATGGTGAGTAAGAACATCGACAAAAAAATTAGAACTCTTTCAATACTGAAGGAGGTCGGCTATACCTTAATGCGCCCAGGTGTTCCAGCCACTATATCCAGTCCTCTTTTTAAACTGGATTCTTGGGGGTTGTAAGGAGAACCAACAGTATAAGCAGCAAGATGTCAAACCCAGTGACTCGCCATACACCTTAAAGTCCTCAAAAACCTGAAATTAGAGGCAGGGGAATCAGTAAAGTACTCTGTTACATGAGCTTAGATCACTGCAACCAACTGCCAAAAGCACAATCAACTTGGCACCCATACAAATAAACTGATAGAGTTGGAGAGCAGCGGCTACTAGTGGCTCTATCAAGCTATGGACAATGGATAAAAGAGGTGGAAAGTGAAAGTAAGATACCAACACAGCCTGCTGGACAAGTGTTTGCAAATTCAGTGAAGTTGTAACCACTTACAGAACAAGAAGAGTCTGTCCATTTTGAGATGTACGAACAGTGAAATGAATGATTGCTTATGGTCGTAAGAATTCTACCCATGTCGTGTAGTCTCTCTGTAACATAGATACAGTATAAGAGCACGAATTGAATAAATTCCAGACGACCATCTCTAATAAAACAATATAGGCATAACATTTAGCTTCAATTATAACTGAAAGTTCAAACTTGCTGATCCAAGTAATGGGATTTTGCTCATTTAAAATGTATTCATTCTTGAAGCCAGAATATAATATTCCAAAAACTGGAACATTATTCCACGTTCAATTGATTCAATATCAGTATGACTAGATCACAATACCAGAAGTGTGTTAAACAGAGTTAAAAGTATGTGAGCAGATGGTTTACCTTTATCAAGTCAAAGGGATGCATTTTCACTTCCATCTGGACCTTCTGGGCTCTGGCCCCCACATTCCTGTGTTGTCGCATAAAATCACTTGAACAGTGCCCACAGGAAAGACTCCAAGAAGTAATTAATGAACCGATGAACCTGTTTTCTGTAAACACATCATAAAGATATGAGCTTTTTTCTTATTCCCGTCTCTTCGACTCTAGGTCCTGAGCTCGAGAATGGCAGCAACTACTTTGGATTCCTTTCTAACATTTTAAAAGTTTAGCTACTACACTAACGAGAAGGGAAAATATCTCGCAATGATATTTGAAGGTTAGACTAAAATGGAAAAGCTAATTTACATATGAGCATACAGAGTAGCTCGAAATGGTCTGTCTCGTCCACCATCTCTACTATTAAATTATTGGTCTTCTCCGTCATTTGATTGAGGTGATCCTCTGTTGTCTCGTACTTATGGCAGAGAGATGCAAGCAAATCAACGCCAATAAAGAAACCCATGATACAATCCTAATTAGCGTTGATAGTTTTGCACCCTGACAAAGAGAATCTTGAGAAAATCAAGAACCAAATCTAACAGTATTTTTGAATCAGAAGGAGAATGCAAAAGCAGAAAACCCCCTACCTTCAAATTGGCTCCTTCTAGGTTTGCTCCCTCCAAATTGGCATTGGAGGCCTTCCCATATGCGGTGCTTCCTATGGTGCCTATACCAAGAACCATAACAGCTTCACGTAAGTGAACTTATATATTATAAGACAGAAACAATTGAGGAGCAAATGAGACAGCTTTAAGAAAGAAATAGAAGTTATAACCCGTAAAAATCATGGCACCGCAATGAGAAACAGAAAACAGAAAGAACACCTAATCAGTGAAACAGGAGAAGAATAATAACTGGTCTTTCCATGCATCACCCTCAATCAAGCATCTAACTAGCATACAATTCTGAGAATAAGAACCACCCATTAATTACCCTAATACACAGAACTTCTATGCATATGGTGGAAAAGATATCTGAAACATACTCATTTTCAGAAATGAACCGTACGGCCCAAATCGTCCATATTTCCCACACAGATCGAACTAAGTAGTCCTCCACACACTGAAGAACTCGTGCAGTGCTTTTGAAGATCCTTTACCAAGATTTTCAGAACGCTGCGAGCAAAAAAGGTAATAAAAGAAACGAAATCACAAACCCTTGGAATTTGGATTGAAAGCGAATAAGACAGAACGATTTAAGACAAACTCTGTCGTTCCTTGGAAACGTCATCGTCGAGTCACGCCCACGAATAGCACAAGCAAATCCCAGGGCCGGCGAGCAAACGGAATCGTCGTCAACAACCCGATGCTATCATAACCTCTCCTTTCCAGATTCAAGCCATGCAGTGGAGAAGGAGGGAAGTAAAAATATTTGCCGGATAAAAACGCGGTATTCTGAAAAAAAAAGAGGGAAATTTTAATGTTTTGAATTTTGTCTCCATAAGCATTTTAAATTTTGTGTTATCCGCCTATAACTAATTGGAAAAGATTCACTATTTTGAATTGTGTTTGCGATTAATTTAGGCTGCAGAGTGCAGAGCACTCCAAATTGTGAGGAAAAATTCAAAATTGAAATTCACGCTTCAATATCTTTAAAAAAAGGAGGGGAAAATCCTTTTAAATTTCGATTTTATCCGCTAAATACTAAGATAAAAAGATTAATTTTGGTTGCTGGAACCTTAGCATTTTGTTTTCCAAATAGAAGTTTACATGAAAATGGATGGAACCTAACCTTATCATTATTTGAATGCTTATAAACAACATAATATAGTTTTGCCCACTAGTGAAGTTGTTTGAGACAAACAAAACAAGTACAACTCGGACGGTCCGAGTTTTGAAATTTGAAACATACCTATTTTCATAAACCAATTCGTAGGCCCCAATCCGACCAAAAATTTCAATACACTTTCAAAAAAAGGGAAATCAAAGAAACAAAATCAGAAACCTAAAGATTTGAAAAGACATAAGAGAAGAAAGTGCAAGTTTTCACTTATCTCTGCCGTATCTTCTAGTGAGAGCACCTTCGACGAACTTGCGCTTAGAGCACTCTGTCACCCCGAACTTCGATTGAATTACAAAAGCATTTTCCTGGTACGTACAAGCTTTCTAACCCGTTTATGGTAAAGCATTTGTCAATACTAACAAACTTATGATTAATAATAACTCCCAAACGTATGTGAGGAATAACAACACTTGGTGTCTATCTACGAGCCATAGTCAACATTCTCTCTCTAACCCAATACATAATTTATCGACTCAGATCGACTCTCGCACAACGAAATAGTCAATATGTTAACCAAAAATCATAACCAATTTGTGCTTCCACGATAAAAACTACATTTATAGGCCAAATTTATGTTATTTGGGTTCCAAAGTAAATAAGCTTTGTCTCCTGCATGGGGAGGTCTTCTCGTTAGAAAAAAAATACTCAACATGATTTGTTGACCTACAAGTTAGACATAAATGAAGATAATAATTGGATTCAAATATACTCTGATAATCAACATAAGTATGTGTCATACTACAAACTTCTATCACCACGATGAAAGTTCATATTCTTAGGTGCAGTCATCGAGGAATTGACAAATGCTAAAAGCTCTAATGTCATGTAGGTATATTATGCACTCAAGTAATTCATAGACACACTTCTAATTATGTATGAGCTTTCCTTATGACCAATGACACCATGCAACAAACGGGCAGAAGTATGCTATGACTAAATTGTTCTTGTTTCTTCACCGTGAAGTTTCAACATGATCATTGGACAAGGGGTGTCTTCTCCATATCATAAAAAATTAAATACATGATAGAAAATTCAATTTTAAATAATAATATTTAAAATTTATACAATCACATAATAATAATTTGACGTACACCGCTTACAACAATGCACGAAGATAATTCGCATTTTAGAACACTTTCCTCGTCCAAACTAGCATGCAAATATTGTTCAATAGATGTCACCTACATGTTGTTCAACCATTCTCATTTTTCCAATTTTAAACATCGTTCTTCATATACTTAATGAATGAAAATCATTTCTCCACACTTGCAATTGCAATCGAAAAAATTAGTGTCAACTTGACAAGCAAACGAATGACAATATGTGCTTCTTTGTTTCCACAAAAAACAAAATTCTGACTCTTCAATCATAGCATAGATAATATAATGGGATGCTGATGGTCGAAGACAAACTTTTGGTTTTTTAGGACGAATCATTAATGATTTTAATGATATAAGTGATAATAAAATTACAAAATTCATTTAGATCAGTTGGTAATTGCTTTGCATGTGCTCATTGAGATAATGGTTCGAGACCTATGCTCGTATACCCTTATATTTTCCCTCAACCCTTATATTTTTCCCCAACGAAACTCTAGCCAAACTTTTGGTCCGACTCTGAAGGACATGGGCTTGACAACAAAAGAAGCCCATGTGTATCTATTTTGGAGATGACTGGGCCTAAGGCTAAAGAGCCCAACCATTCTTAACAGAGGAAGAGAAAGTCATCTTCTTCTTCTTCTTGACTTCTTCTTCCTTATTCCAATCGACGGAAAACAGAGAACGTAGACAAAGCTTGCTCGTTAATTTCATGGTTTCAGGTTTCATATTGTAAAAGTAAACAATCCAACATACAAATATGATCTTTCTCAAGGTCCCTTTCCCCAAAACACAATGAACTATATGTTTCATGAACGACTTAGGCGGAACGAGGCAGAGAAGAATAGAAAGAATGAGCTCGCCGGTGATGGAAGGAAACTCTGCTTCGAGTTTTCTTATCATTTTGTTTCTTTTCGACATTTTTCCATCTCGCAGTAGAAAACATGGTAAGCTTGCTTCCGACATTGACCGAAAACTAATCGCCTAGTATCCCGATTCCCGCAATGACCAACCGCAGCCTCTGTTTTCCATGGCGTCCGGTTTGTCGCGATTGAGCACCCGTCTGATTCTACTACTATAAGAGCTTGCAAGCAGAGCTTGAGCTGAAGTCGACGACGGTCGCTTTTGGTTTTAGGTTTTATTGGTTGCTGAATTTGGATGATGATTGTAAAATTAAGGGCATTTGATGGGTGTAGTTGTGATGAATGATGATGATGATGATGGTCTAATTGGTGTGCGGCACAATGAAATTGAAGTTTTTATTCATTTATTTGATCCAAAATTCAATAGAATCTTATTATCAATTATATAAATTTTTGGGCTCAATTAGAACCTCGACAAAATAAAGGTATCATACAAGAAAATATAATGGTAATCATTGTTGGGGGACTTCATAGCACATATAATTATTTAAAGGGTGCAATTTGTAATATAATTCTTAATAAATAATTAATTTTAATAACAATTAATAAATGCCGTTAGATTAGATCAACGATGGAAAATCCTGGAGCATGCTATGCGTCTGGAGCATACGAGTCGTATCCATATATATATATATATATATCTTACCAACACTGATAAATCAAAGGGCTTAAAGAAAACCCTATATCCCCTTAGAAAAAGCTGCTCAGTGCTCACCGGCTCATGGTTCACTTCTCTCTCTTTCGATCTCAATTATATCGCCGCCGGTAGCCACTTCTCCCCATCCCTGTTTTCTTGTCCATAATTTTAGCTTTGCAAACCTTTTTCCTACATGTCATCCTCCCCCCGAACGTCAATTTCCACCCCCTCTCGATCTCTGTTTTTCATTTTATAATCTTCCATTCTCTTATCACTTATTTAAACTCCCCTCTTTGTATATCATCGACGCTAGTTTAACGAAGAAGAAGAGAAAACCATCAATCTTCAATAATACTGTATTGTTACAGTTAAGCGATATTGTGGGTTTCTTTGTCACTTATCTGTTAGAGCTTACAAATGATGGAAAAAGGGGTGGTTGATTATGATTTGATTAAATGACTCAAATCTTTAAATTTTAATTGCATGCAATTTATCACCCTTCTTCATGAGCATGACTGGATCTTTTTAGTATGCTTGGATTTCTTTTCATAGGGAAGGGATTAGGCGATTAGCACACGGGAGAAGGATTGGGGAAATTATTTTGTAAATAATTATGAAGCTCTCTTTCTCTAATTATCTCATTTATTCTCGGCGTTGGTGGAGTCCAGATCCAGCATCGGAACAATCCAAGACTCGGTTACGGTGATCGCTATGGAGGCATGAAACAGATGCGGCCGTGGCTGGAACCTGTTCTGTTTTTGTGGGCCGCAACAATCTCTGGGCTCGTTCAAGTCTGCACGTGTACGGTAAGTTGGCTCGTTCCACGAATGAAAGAGAAAAAATTGACACGCCCTATAATACTCTTCCTATAAACGCTCATGGAGCAGGAAATTTGAAATGGGGGAATGATTTTTCCTTCATGCTATTATATTATGTGTAGATTGTAGTAATTAGAACCCCACTTTTAAATCTGGAAGCAAGTAAACACCATCACAAAACATCATATTGTAAAAATTTATCTGCAATCATGAGGTTGTTTCACTCAAAATAAACTATGTTTTATATGTTGAAGATCAGCATTATAGCTTGAATAGTTCAATTCGGCAATGATCTCAGCTCTTATATATAAATTTTGTGTAAAAATGGTATGATTGAAGCTATTCCCTATGTTAACTGGAAACTACCCACCAAAAACATTTCAAATCAGAAAAATGATGATACTGAAAATGAGTATCATAACAAAAGAAACAAAAAGTATAGTTATTTATCTTTAATCAACTAAAAAGTCAACCTAGAAGATCAAACAAATGAATAGCTGTTAAGAGATTATACATTACTATCAAAGAAACTAAATAACCCATCAGTCAGCTCTCCGAGCAAGAACACTCAACCTTTACATATATATCCCTCCGAAAATTGCTTTGTGTAACCATATAGGTGGAGGAGGATAGGCGGTTGTCGAGTCTGATGGGAAGGTTTGGAGAGACGGTGATGGTTGAGCCTTTAGTAGGACGGGAGCCCGGGACACTGTTTATCTTTAATAAACTCAAAAGTCAACCTAGAAGATCAACCAAATGAACTGATGTTAAGAGATCACGCATTACTGTCAAAGAAACTAAATAACCCACCAGTCAGCTCTCCAAGCAAGAACACTCAATCTTTCCATATATACCCCTCCGAAAATTGCTTTGCTTAACAATATAGGTGGAGGAGGTTAGGCGGTTGTCGAGCCCGATGGGAAGGTTTGGAGAGACAACGATGGTTGATCGTTCAGTACGTAGGTCGGGACATCATTTAGACCTATTTACATTAGTTGCGGCTTTTCACTCAAAACTTCTATGTTCAAAAATATTGTTGCTTTTTGGTAGTTATATTATTTAAGTCTGATGTGCAATATTTGAACCAATGACATTAGGCTTGCGATTTTAAAATTATTCTCCATTTATAAGATAAAGAGAAATAGAATTAATTGTTAAACTCGAATTAAAATAATCAAAGTATGAAAATAGAAGTATCAAATACCAAAAAAAAAATTTAGGGGAGAGTTAGTGGCTTAGCTAACTGTGATGTAAAATTCCAATGATTTTTCAGATTTAAGCTTCCTGTATATTTTTAATTTAAAAAATTTAAACAAATTTGTTTAGTGTAACTGGTTATGTTTCTTGTCTTTTCTCAAAGAGACAAAATTCAAATCCGATCACTTATGTATTTTTCCTGTGAATAAGAAAATGATAAATGACTGTGAAGACGAATCTACCCTTCCTACTTTTGCTATGGATGCAGGGATTTTGTAATGGGGGAAGCACATTTCCCATTTCACTCTTATATTAGGTGTAGCTAAAGTAACCTGGTGGTTGAGTGTTTAGTGGGTCGGAAACTATTTAGGCATGTTTACATTAGTAGCACATTTTCCATTTGCGTTGGGCAAACCAACAACACTCAATCTTTCCATATTTACCCCCTCCAAAAATTGCTCTGGCTTAACAATAGAGGTAGAGGAGGTTAGCCGGTTGTTGAGTCCGATGAGAAGTTTGGAGAGACGGCGATGGTTGAGCGTTTAGTGGGTCGGGGCACTATTTGGACCCGTTTACATTAGTAGTGTCTTTTCCATCCGCGTTTGGCAAACCAACATCACTCAACCTTTCCATATTTACCCCTCTCTTAAAGACACGTGTGCCCCATATTCACTCAAAAGTTCTGTGTTTAAAAATATCGTTAGTTTATGATAGTTATATCAATTAAGTCTATGTTAAGAATTCTACATCGATTCTACACATTCAAGAGTGCAATTCAATATATGCAATATTTGAATCAATGACATTTCGGTTGCTAACCGTGGTTGAAAAGTCTTATATTTTTCAGATTTAAGCTTATGTATGTTTTTATTTCAAAAATATCACACAAATGTGTTTATTGTAACTGGTTATGTTTCTTACCTTTATTTGTAGAGACCACGGTTCAAATCTCATTATTGATGTATTTTTTCTGTAAATAAGAAAATAATAAGTGATTGTGAAGACGAATCTACCCTTCCTACTTTCATTCTGGATGCAGGAAATTTGAAATGAGGCTTCAAGTTTTCTCATTTGGCTTTTATTTATTGTGTAGATTGCCATTAATAGGAGGATTTGACATCAGTCATAAAATAGACATCAAGTCTAACGTTTAGGCGTAGAGGCCCAAAGGAATGGCGGCATATTCATAGATGGACCCGATCCATCTTAGCAAAAGAAAGCCCTTGATCCTTGAATGGATAGAACTAGGTTTCAACTTTCACAAGCCGAAGTTGCCCGCCCAAGTTCCAAAAATGAAAAAGAATCAGCTTACATGTGGAGTCTCCGGGCGCCACAATTAAGGACCCGAGCTCTGCTCTCTACGCCGTGCCCAACGATTGGTTCACCACCAGGAAGAAGCAGGTGTTCCAGGACAGCGGGTTGAAGATCATGTTCGTCGGGTCCCCTGTTCTGGCCCAGCTCGTCATCGACGGCGCCATGGACGAGATCCGGGAGGCGGCAGCGGCAGGCGGCAGCGGCAGGCGGCAGCGGCAGGCGGTGCCGGCAGAGGCTCTCCACTATCGGCTCTCGCGATGCTGCAGAAGAGAATGAGAGATTGAGGGATTGAGGGTCTGCTCGCTAGATGATGATTAGGGTTTAGGGAGTATCTCGGCGGCGGCGTTTTGCTTGAGGCGGGGCTAGTCATGTCGGTGAGCCGGTTAACCGGCGGTTATTAGCGTCGGTTAGTCGGTTAACTGGCACAATCAGCCCCGCTACCGCCAACCGCCCGCAACCCCTCTTTTCGGTTATTCGGTTAATCGGTAACCGTCGGTTATCGGTTTAACCGGCCGGTTAATCAACAATCGATAACCGAATGGCCATCTCCACAGTAGAGATGGCCACAGAAGGCCCATTCAAAGCAAAACCGAAAAGCCCAATCCGAAGCAAACCTTATCCAGAGACTTATTTTTATTTGGGTTAATATTTTTGTACGGCCTGAACTTTGACCAAAATAAACATCCTGACCAATCTTTTCGATCTATGACATCTTGGCCCGAACTATACACCAAAATAAACAATTTGGCCAAACCCGATGTTTGACCGTTAACTTAGATGGTCAACGCGCCACGTCACTGCCAAGTCAGAAGATCTGATAAATATTTAAATTTTTTTTCGTTTTTTACTTTTGGTTTAACTAAGGTATTAGATGATTTTTTTAATTTATAATAATTTAAAATTAGGGAATGTGTGGAAATTGTGAATTACTTTAAATATTTTATGCCGACTTTGCAGTGACATGACGCGTTGACTAACGGTAACGCATTTGACCGTCCAAGTTAACGATCAAAAGTCGGATCTGGCCAAATTATTTATTTTGGTGTATAGTTCGGGCCAGGATGTTATAGATCGAAAAGATTGGCCAAGATGTTTATTTTAGTCAAAGTTCAGATCATACGAAAATATTAACCCTTTTTATTTTGTGTGTGAATTATCCCCCGATCTTTGGTCAAACGAGTAGGTATTGAGTTCACTGCTTCCGAGGATGGTTCAGTACTTCACTATCCAGGTAGCCTCGGATCCAGGCAAGGCTGATAGAAGACATAGGGAACAACGCAGGTTTCCAAACTAGTAAGGCAACCTCTCCTCTTTTGGAAGTGATTTGTATGAGATCGAAGGCCACAATATCTATATATAGGAGAAATTTTACAATGCTGTATAGTATTGGTGCTATAGGTTTTTGCCTTTATGGTACAACTTAAAATTGTACATTTACGTTATGGTACAACTTCAGATTGTACCTATACTTTTTGTACAAATTCTTGTATGGTACAACTTGAACTTGTACCTTTATGTGATGGTACAACTTCAAGTTGTAAAGTTGTACCATAACATAATGTTACAAGTTGTTTTATGGTACATCCTAAACTTATACATTTAATGTTATGATACAACTTTAAATTGTACATTAAAGCACCAATGCTATATAGCATAGTAGAAGTGCTCATCTATATAGAAGAGAACAAACAGCAGAAGCAATTAAAGGGCTCTCTCTCTATCTCTCTGCTCGGTCCTTTGGAAGTTTCTCAACTTTGCCTTGATTTTGTGGTAACGCTGCAAACCCACTGTTCCCTGGTACATGCATATGATTCAGATACATCGTTTTCAATTTCAGGGCTGCTTCTACACTAACTGACAGACTCTTACATTATTAAATATCTCATCTCGATCTCAATCTTTCATGGATTCATGGCCACTTCGTGTTTTCCATGGCAAAAGTGCTAGTCATTTTTGTACCAGTAAAAGCTGCTCTCTATAGGATCTCCTCCCTTGAAATCCTTTTAGTTTTTGACTCGGGAAGGATGCGAGCAGTGGCCTGTTCCCATGCTATATCACATTTCATTCATCTGTTGATTGGAAGTTGAGATTCTCTTAATGTGTGTACTTAACCAATAGAAAATATAGAAACTAGTATGGTGAATGAGATGATTTTATAAACTAGGTGATTATAAAAGCATATCCATTGGTTATTATGGTTCCAATTTTTACATTGAAAATGCTAAAAAGTAAAAACACTTCGGCATATGTCAAGATCAGATGGTCTCATTAACTCGAATTGTTTGGAAAAAATTCAATTATAGATCATATATCACTTACTAAAAAAATTTATCCTTAAAATTTAGGGCTAATTCTAATAGGAAGCCCAAACTATTCAAAAAATGTCATTTGTGTCATAATTAAACTATTCAATAGTGATTACTCGTGTTTCATTATATATACACAAATCCTGGGTTGTGGATATCATCTAAATTGTTCATTTGCTGATTCAGGGACGCTGAGGAGCGTAGGCAGATGATGCTGAGTCAGATATTGTCTGCTCAAGCTCGAGAAAGACATAAGTGATGCAGGTTGCAACTTGTGAATCTTTCAACCTGCTAAATTTATATATACAATTCGTTGGTGGTAAAGGGTTATTGTTGGCTTTAACATTATGTGGTTTTTTTCCTTAAGAAAGGATCATTAAGTATTTAAGTCAGTGTGCTGGATTATGTATGTGACCCTACGTTGCCTCTTTTACAGTTGCTAGAATTGCACTGGTCAAGCCTGAAAAAGCTGGAGTTGTTTAAGACGTTGTACTTCTAGCGGCTCAAATGGTTCAGATAGTTGAGAAGGGATATGCTATAGCTGTGTACACTATATTGATACTAGGGAGTTGGTAATTGTTTCAACATTCGTTAACCTAACCCTGTTTGCAGGTGTCAGAGGAGAGGCTGATTTCACAGTTAGAACAGATAACACCCAAACAACGAAACAAACCAAAGTGACAGTAAGTCATTAGTGTGTTATTTATGCACCCTCTTATATAATTTCATGGTCGGTTGCTAACTTTAATTTAGATCACAGCTGTGTAGTTTCGATTTTGAGTTGTCTCTGTCTAATTTGCATCTAAAATTTCAGTCAATTTTAACATTGCAGACTCGCATGCATAAATTACATCTAATGCTGGAGTTGTTGAGGTCGTTGTTGGCAAGCTCATGGAACTAGACCAGTAGACTTGGTTAGAATATTAAGAATAACAGACAATGCTTTTTATGATTATGTTGGAATAATTATGCTAATTAGCATTTAGACATGTAATCAAAATTTTCTTTGATCATGAATTATGTTATTAATGATGGAATATTAATGAGAAAGTGTATAGTATTGATTTGGCTTTTATTGAATTTTAGTTTCTGGGTTTGTTTATAGCGACCAGATTATTTGCAACCCTATTATAGCCACTAGTCATGGTGGTTCTCTTTAGCGACGATTTTGAGATCCTTTAGCGATAATTTGAGTTTGTTGCAATTGATTTCGCCACGAATAAAGCAGGGGTTTTAACCCCTGGCAGTTTTGGCAAATTTTAGTAAAAATATTACCAGGGGTTTTAACCCTTGCTATGGACATCTCGTGGTTGGAGTTTACATTGACGCGTAGCAGGGGTTTTAACCATTGATTCATGTAGCAGGGGGTGTAACCCCTGCTACAACCCTTGGATGGGACTTCCACCGTGGGTTGCTCAAAACCCTTACTACATGTAGCAGAGGCAGCATTGGCGAGGGTTCATGCAGGGGTTGGTAAAACCCTTGCTACAACTTGTAACAGAGGTTAAAACCCTTGCTACAGGTTGGAAAAACCCTTGCCGTAGACCCCTTTTTTTGTAGTGTAAACTATTCAATATGACAAATCTTGCACGAACTATTTTTCTATAATGTTAACCGACATTGACCATTAGTATTTAACAAAAAATCTAGTCAACATTCATGTGGTTTAGTGCCAGTCTGCCAGATGTGTCATAGTTGAATAGTTTATGACACAAATATCTCAAAATGCACATAGTCTGTGTTAGATTTCTCATATTGAATAGTTTAGAACACAAATTACACTTTTAGTATAGTTTAGGCTTCCTAGTGGAATTAACCCTAAAATTTATCCCCATAAAAAATCCATAAGTAGGTGTGGGCAACAATCTGGTACGCACCGGGCTGAATTGTTATTTGGACCAAATTGGATCAAATCGAATATATTTCGATTCATTTTTTGTCATATAAATTATTTTTAAGTGATGAGGGCATCAATACCAAGGTGATCTCAAGTCCAACTCTTGTGTCCGAGGAACATGGTCCGGTCACTAGAAGTCAAGCCAAGGCAATCAAGGGTCGACTTCAAGTTTATTTGGTCCAGAACTTCACCAATTTGGAGGCCGACTTGATCGTGGGACGAGAAGTGATGATCATTGGAGTTGTGGCTGCTTTAGGCCAAAAACCCAGCCATTGAAGTGAAGAACCCGATCGGGTAATTGGAGGCCAAGACCAGGTATTCTGAGCAGACCCCCCCCCCTCTCCCCGGGTGACGCGAGTGTTAAATACCTGATCGGGTATAATAGAGAGAGGTTGTGTATTTTGGCCTAAAACCTTTGTAACCTATGTAAGGGGTTGAACTAAGTCTTTTAGAGGGTAATCAACATTTTTGTTCAGAAATAACAACCCTAGAATTGGTTGTTCAAACACCAACTTCTCTTCTTCTTCTTTCTTGATCGTGGAATTAGCAAGAGGAAACCGACGTTTTCTACTAGCTCATCACCCTAGCGAAATAGTCCTGCGTATACCTGGCATCTTCCCATCGTGTGGATTTGGTTTTGGTTATTTTCCGTTTTGTGATCGTTGTGCTTCTAATCGATCTTTGTTGCGTTTCTGATTGTTTAAGTCCAGGATTTAGAGCCTCGACTTATATCAGGTGGTATCAACATAGTGACAGGTTCAACATAGTGACACACGTATCCCTCCTTGTGCGAGAATCTTACGAGTCAGGTTTCGTGTTCTCCACCGCCGCCAAGAAGGTTACTTTTCAGTTTTTGTTTTCAATTTCATTCTTGATTGTAACCTGCATCTATTAGAAAAAGCCGTCCTAGAAAATGCAAAAACAAAAAAGAAAACCAAAAGAAAGAAAAGGCGAGAACTAGGCCAGATCACTCAGGAAGGTAATGTGGAGCTTGATTGGTCTTGTTAGCATTGGTATTTGGTATTAATCTTATTCGCTAGGGCTGCTAGTGAACCTCATTCCTTGCTTGAGAAGTTCTTGTCTTGGGTTACTGAGAGCGAGTGGAAAGAGGCTACGTGAGTTCATTATCGGGTAAAAGCCATTTTCTTGAGTGAAACACGAGTGGTAAGAAATAGAGTGACCCTCAAACGAATGAAACACGTGAGGGAGTGACTTGTGAGCAGTGTTATTAAAGCCGACCCAAGCCGGTCGGTCGGACTGGTACCCAGCCACCAACTCGGGTCAAATTGCCCCCAGAATCGCATTGGTCAGAAAGGCCGGTCGACGAGCGGCCAGAATGGTTAACCGCTCGAAGTTTAACCGGTTTTTGCCTTGATTTAGTTAAAAAATGAAAATTACTTGATTTAGGGTTCAGTCGAGTGTGGCTTCTCATATGAGCCCATAGCCATCGTCGTTTCCAGAAAGAAAGTGATAAGAAGTTAGATCGAGTAAGAGAAAGCAGATCCATATCTTGACGAAGAAGAAACAGAAAGAGGGATGGTGGGGAACGATCATTGAAGGATTAGAAGAATCCCAAGAATCAAAAGAGAAGCAAATGGTGAATTAATACTGATAAATGGCCGTTAGTCAAGAACAGAGAGGAAGAAGTTAAAAGTTGAAATTGATAGAGAGAGGGGAGAGCGCCAGAGCGGCGCTAACGTTTAGTGTTTGCAAAAAGTGATAATGTGATTGTGAGTGGCCTACAGGCCTCCACTTATTAACTTGCTTTCTAGTCCACGCGCTTTGTAATTTGTACGTGTTTTTTTTTGTTGCCATAGATAGATAGTAAATAGATAGGGTATTACAAATTCTTGAAAATTAAAAGCGGTAGTCAACCTAATGTTGAGCTACCGATGCAAGGGCCGTTTTTGCCACTCAATGGGCAGCCCTGTTAGTATGCCTAGAATCATAAAAAAACGAATAAACGCAAAGGAAGTTTTCCTTCAGCAGACTTCTTGAAGCACCGATCCGCCGAGTAGAACCTTCTTATCTCCTATAAGTCAAAATTCAATAGGCCAATAGTAGAGTTGATGTGCAAGCTACCTGCAAGATGAATACACAAACGATCCCTAAAGGAACACAACAAATTTCAAGTACCAACGGACCTCTGCCAGAGATGCTCCACAAGCTCAATGAACTACCCCGCCTGATTTGATGTCGCCGGAAAACGATGGAGCAAATCCCTGCAGAGGAGTCTTGTCGGAGATGGTACCGAACAGTCGCACGAAGGCGAAAGCAGCGAGATTGGGGAAAATCGGCGGATGAGAGCACCAAACCTTGTTTTCTAAAAGAGTTTGAAATTATAATTGAAAATAAATAATAATAGAATAAGGGAGAAAAATGGAGAAGTTAGTAAAACTTATCTGGCGGTTAATGTTCGGACTCCCCTCAGAAATTGTAACCGCAACATTGTAACTACCCTGCAATAGTAACCGTAGGTGCTCCGGCTGTCAGCCGCCGTCCGCCAGCACTACCGCTTGCAAACTTCACGCACAGATCAACAGACTCGCACAGTGGCCTCTCGTTCTCCCTCCTTTTATCGACGATATCGATTCGGCTTCCTCGTTCCCTGCTCTGCTCGGTGGCTCCCCGTACCCGCAACTATCGTTGGCCAAATCCGTCCTCCCAGGACCGCCGTCGTCTACGCCTCGGCCGACTCGGGCATCTCCGAATCTTCGGATCTCCGTCAGCAACCGTCCCACAGCAACTGCCAAAAATTCTTAAACCTCGAACCAGCACAAAACCCTCGGAAACGAATTGCAGACGACGATGGCTACGGCGAATTGGTGGCGTGGGATTAGAACGCCGGCGAAATTCCCTCCTCCGTCGGTTCAGACGTCACTATACTCTCATAATTCTCCTTACCACACGATCCAAGCAGTCCCACGAGAGGCCACCGGGAACCAGAAAGTTATGTCTCATCCATGGGGGATTTGCGAAAACGAAAGAAAGCAGGGAATTTCTGTTCAGGGGTAAACTAAACCACCAACCGCGATGATGATCGATGGACTCTCAAACCGCCATCAATCGTCACCGCCTCCTTTGCCTCCAAATTTTCCGATGCCAACTCCCCTACCTGTCGGACAAAAATTCACCCACTTTCTATTTATTTTCTCAGAAACAGAGCTATTTGCTAGAGAGAGAGAGAAAGGAGGGTTCTTTTGTGCTTCTTGTTATGGCAAGGAACACATCCTCTGTACCCGAAGAAGCTTCAACTGGACTCCATTGCAAAGTAACTCAATCACTACCTCATTCCTTCTTTTCTTTCGTCGCTATTTTATTGATTGATACAAAACCATCGCCATTGTTGTTGTTTTTCCCCCCACAGACATGGCTGCTGAGAGTTCCCGTCCACTGCCAAGGTTGCAAGAGAAAAGTCTGCAAAATCCTATTAGCCATCCACGGTAAATTTTCAATTTTGATTTTGCTCTCCTCTCATGCAGTAGGGTAGTTTTTTTCACCTTTTGTGACACTTTGATTTTACATTTGAATTTGTACGTGTGTTAGGTAGCTTATACTATTTTTTTTATAGTTTTTTCTTCCTTGTTATGGTTAATTAAATTGGAAGATTAAGGTTTGTCCTTTAGCAGTTAGTACTTTTAATTTAGTTATTATATTTTAAATTTGTTTATGAATAATTTACTCATGACTTAGTGTGCTAAAATGTATAGTGTATAATATTCTTTTTTTATTAGATATCGGTTCACTAACGGTCTAATACCGGTAAAACCACTAAAGTCCAAACCGTTCACTATATCGGTTCATACGACGATATGGTTCTGACAATATTGCTTGTGAGCTCCTTTGTTCGTACCATTAATCTAAAACTGGAAGCATTGCCACATAACTACTTGTTTCGAGTTTCTGAACCAAATGGCAGGAGAAGGAAAAACTCGCAAAGGGAAGCGGGAAGCTCGAACCGTGGAGGGCATTCCCCAAGCTGGCATGGAGGCCCTTGTAGGACACCTTACCCGCCTGAGGCAAGGCCAACAGGATCAGATTAATGCTCGCCACGACAAAATGACTCAAGTTATCAACCTCCACCATGAGGAGGAGGATATGGAAAAACTTCCACCACCACCAGGTGGAAGGCGTGGCCGACCTCTAGCTCCTAATAATCACCAAAGTTTATGAGGCAGAGGTGTTAAATGTCGAGGAGGGAGACCACCAGTTCAAGCACGTAGATATCCTAACCCTCGTGACTATGAGGAGTACTACGAGGAGGAAGAGTATTCCCAGCATAGGGATGACGATATTGTCATCATTCCAAGGGAGGAGTAACCCTGAAGCCTAATTCGACTGGGAGAGAAAGATGGAGTACTTGTTCGAGTGTCACAATTACTCCGAACGAAAGAAGGTAACCATTGTTGCTCTTGAGTTTTCTGACTATGCCATTGTTTGGTGGCACCAGCTGGGGTGATGCATAGAGACTGCACGGAGAAGAGCCCATCACGACATGGCATCAAATAAAATCAACCATGAAGAGGATATTCATACATGTTCACCACCAACGGGATCTTCATCAAGCTCTTCACTTGTGGAGGCAGAGCGAAGATTATGGAGGATAATTCAAGGAGATGGAGACATTGATGATTCGAGCTCGTGTCAATGAAGATAGTGAAGGAACAATGGCTCGATTTCTCAATGGTCTCAATCGGGAGATCAGGCAAGTCCTGGAGATTCACCATTGACTCGTTCTAACTACAACATCCCGATTGACGACCAAGTATAACCAGCGACCGGGCGTAGCATAGGGCAAGCAAGCAATAAAAATTTATCGTACCACGGGGATCTAGGCTTACCCTACTTCAGGTTTAGGGTTCGTTATCTAGCCAATCCTAGGATGGTGATTAATAAAACTAGGCTAACTAACCTAGACTAACCACTAACCTTGCTATTTACAAGTTGGAGCTCTCTTGGTTTAAATACCCCTATTTCCGATCTTTGGATTGATATTGAGTATCCTCCTAGTTTGATCGACTCAAATACTCTACCGTTTGGAGAAGGACTCCCTCAGGAATGACCCAGAACGGTAAATCGGTGGATGGGTATGTGCTCTATTCAACCTAGGGTTTCGTATAATGCTAGGAGAACGGTCGAATCAACTCCCTCGGGACTACCCGAACAATATAAGATAGGAGTGACCCAAAGACGCCAAAAGGGGGGCTCCAAGGGGATTATCTCCCTCCTAGGTCAAAAGCTCAATACATGAGAATGGAAACCCAACTAATGCCATTCATGAAAACATCATCAATTAAGTAAAATCATCAATTAATCATGGAGTTTGTCATATACATCAACATTAAACCCAAATCTAGACCTAGGGGTCTTCCAAGCTTGATCAATGCCTTAAATTAAGCTCCAATATCACTCCTTCTCTCACTAGAACTCCCCTTTGGTGTTTTGGGTTGAAACCCTAGAGAAAGAAAGTGTTCCTCCTCCAAAAACCAGGTCTCATTTTTCTCTCCCCGCTGTTGTCTTCATATTTTCCTGAAAGTGACCAGTTCACGGGCGCGTTGGCCAGTTCACGGCCGTGAACACCTAAACACATCCATGAACTCAGTGTCGTCTCCAAAATGCACCCCTTCACTCTCATGAGTTCACGGTTTGTGCTCCAAGTTCATGGTCTTAGAGACCGTGAACTCCCTTGGCGTCAATAACTTCTGGAACCTCGATGGACGCCTCGATGTTCATGGTTTGTGGTTCCAGTTCACGGCCTTAGAGACCGTGAACTCCAATGTCAGGCCGTGAACTACGGCTGCTTCATGGACGCACCCGCTTCACTGTTACGGTTTGGACTTTTCTTCGGTCTTTTTGCGCTTTTCGAGCTCCAATCGTCTCAAAACTTGTCCTTGACCCTTCCACGCGTGCTAGGACCTGAAGTGTATCAAAACAAGCACAACCTAGCATGAAATATGTCGAGGTACGATGAAATGCAAAACCAAACGATCAAGATATGAGGGTGAAAATGTGTGCAATTGGACCCGAATCAACCAATACGTGGAGATTGAGGATTTGGTGCAGATAGCTACTAAGGTCGAGAAGTAGCAGAAGGGAAGCTATGCGAGGAGGATTGCACCATTCAGAAGTGCTTCCTCAAGTGCAACACGAGCTCCATTTGTGAAGAAGGAGTACCCTAAGCTAGTGCCGAAGCCAATTGCCACCAATGCTTGAGAGAATGCAACTACTAACACACGTTCGAGCTCTATTGTGTGTTACAGGTGCCAAGTTCGAGGCCATATGACAAACCAATGGCTGAACAAGCATACAATGATCTTACTAGAAAATGGTGAGTACTAGTCTGGATATGAAGAGGAGGAAGAAGAAGCTTAGGAGCGGCCAGTGCAAGCCAACTACACTTATGTAGCTCGGCGACTTCTGAACATGTAACAAAGAGAAGAGATTGAGCACCGGGAAAACCTGTCCCGCATTCGCTACTTAGTCAATGGGAAGATGTGCTCCATGATCTAGATGGAGTGAGCTGCACCAACGTTGTTAGTTCTCACATGGTGGTGAAGCAAGGATTGAAGACCATCAAGCATCCGCGTCCCTACACATTGTAGTGGTTGAACCAGGATGGATCCATTAAGGTGACACGATAGATGCTACTGAGCTTTGAGATTGGGAGATACAAGTATGAGGTGCTTTGTGATGTGGTACCTATGCGGGCTGCCCACATCCTATTGGGAAGTCCATGGCAATTCTACAGAGCTGTCCAACATGATGGCAGGACAAACAAGTATACTCTGTCCTCCAAAAGGAGGACACATACCTTGGTGACAATGACTCTCAAAGAGGTCTATGAAGACCAAGTGTAGCTACAACAACTCCGTGAGCAAGAAAGGGAGCAAAAACTCGAGTCGAGAGAAAAACAAAATCTCAATTTCGAAGAGAAAAGAAAAGAAAGACGACTGAAGCTCCGGTGAGAAGAGAGAATTTCTTTGCGAGTGGAGGTGAGATTAAGAAAGCTTTGAACACCCAGAAGCCGATGATCATATGACTCGCCATGGATACACCGTGAATTAATCCTTACTAGAGCTTGTTCATACACTCTAGCCGGGTGCAGTATAGGGCAAGTATGTTTTAATTGCCAAACCTAGGCCGGTCCATGTACCCCTACTTCAATCACCTAGTTTGTTATCTAGCAAACGTTTTTGGGTTTAAAAGTAAGAAAACTACAAATGAAAACAAGCAAGTAAAGTAAATCGAGGTTGTCCCAGTGAGAGAAGAGTCCACCCGGGTATTGCTCCCCCTAGCTACATATCAAGATCCCCCAAATCGAATGCAAATGTGTGGAGGTGTGTTAATACACCGTAGGAGGGCGCAACAAGTAAAGGAAACCTCACTCTCTTCATCAATCGGTTAAGGAAAATGATTAAGCTAGGAACCTTAGCTCTCTTAATCAATGGATTAAGGATTGCTACAATAAACTAGGGAGTCTAGGCGACTGTGTATAAATAGAGAGCTGAAAGGAGGCTTTCTAGGGTTTTAATTTTTAAAATAAAGGAGATTTTCTAGTGAGAGATTGGAGTTTCCTCTTCCCATTCTAGAGAGATAAAGGGCCATTAAAAGGAGGAAGAAGGAGATTGGGCTTGCCCTAAACTAGAGGAGTGAAGATTCTTACCTCTCAAGGGAGTATCAAGCAAGGAGGAAAGAAGATTGCCATCTCTTCATGGTTCTTTCTCTCCCTTTTCTTGTTTTCCTTTGCCTAGCTATGGAATAGCCCTTTACTTGGGTTTTGTGAACCCTAGTTTGAAATATGTGATAGATTGTATTAATTGAATGCTTTGTGTGTGGGTTTGTGTTTAATGCAAAGTTTGAGGTATTTTCATGATGGTTGGGTTGTGTTCTTCGTTTCTCATTACTTTGCCAATTTGACCTAGGTAGAGGGAATTCCCCTTTTTGTTAGGAGGCTTTGATAAGCTGGATTCCTTGGCCAATTGAGTCACCTACCTAGGGAAAATTAGGGCAAACCTCAAACTTCGATTTAGCACTTTCACTTGGGTGTCACTTTGCCGTACGGATTAAGTTTCGAGGAATGGTTCTTGCAACCCTTAGTTTTAACGTTTAAGAGAGCTAGGACTCCTAGCTTATTGCTTCAATCCGTAGCCGAAAGGTTAAGAGAGTTCCCAAGACTTGATATTACTCTTAATGACATCCCTAAGCATTTGAGACAAAGTCCTATTAACTACTTCAGTTTGACTATCCGTTTGAGGGTGGCAAGTAGTAGAAAACAAAAATATTATTACCAAGCTTACTCCATAGAGTTTTCCATAAGTAACTCAAGTACTTGACATCACGATAAGAAACTATAGTACAAGGCATTCCATGCAACCTAACAATTTCTCAAAAGAACAATTTAACTACATTAGATGCATCATCACTTTTGTCACATGGGATAAAATGCGCCATCTTTGAAAATCGGCCAACCACAACAAACACAGAATCTAGTCCTAGGCAATCCAAGAACGAAATCCATAGAAATATCAATCCAATGATTAGTAGGAATAGGGAGAGGAACATATAACATGTTTGGCTGAACTCTTGACTTGGCTTGGCGGCACTTAAGTCACCGCGCACACACCTTATCCATATCACTTCTCATGTGAGGCCAGTAGAAATGTTCCTGGAGGGAATCCAAAGTCTTGGATACCCCAAAATAAGCCATAAGGCCTCGACCATGAGGCTCTCTAACTAGCAACTCATTAAAATTGAAGCATAAGGCACACAAATCTGGTTAGCATGAAATAAATAACCATCAGCTTGATAATATTTTCCCTCCCCATGCTGCTCACAAGCCGTATGAAGCTCACCAAAATCAGGATCATTAACATAAAACTCTTTGATATTCTCAAAACCAATGAATCGAGCATCAAGAGATGAAATCAAAGCATACTTGTGAGAAAGGGCATCGACAACCACATTCTCCTTACCTTGCTTGTAAAAGATAACACAGGGGAAGGATTTGATGAACTCCACCCATCGAGCATGTCGCTTGTTCAGATTATGTTGTTCCTTCAACTACTTCAAGGATTCATGATCAGTGTGGATAACGAACTCCTTAGACCAGAGGTGGTGCTGCCACGTTTCTAGAGCTCGAACAAGAGCATAAATCTCTTTGTCATACGTGGGATAGTTCAAGGCAGCCCCACTGAACTTTTCACTAAAGAAAGCGATTGGGCTCTTCTCGTGCATCAAAACAGCACCAATGACTTCATCAGAGGCATCACTTTTGATCTCGAATGTCTTAGAAAATTCAGGCAACATCGACAAATGAGCATGGGTTAGTTTATATTTCAAAAGCTCGAAAGCTTTCTGTTGAGCTTCACCCCATTGAAACGTCATGTTCTTTTTAATTGTCGTGGTTAAACGAGCAGCAATGGTGCTGAAATCCTTTAAAAACTAACGATAAAACCCTGTAAGACCATGAAAGCTTCGAACATCATTCACATTAGCTGGGGTGGGCCATGCTTTAATTTCCTCAATCTTCTCGTCATCCACATCAGTTCTCTTCAAACACACCACAAATCCCAGAAACACAAGTCTATCAGTGCAAAACATGCATTTCTTGAGATTGCCATACAATTGCTCTTTTTAAAGAGTTTCCAAAACATGCTTAAGGTGATTCGCGTGGTCATCTAAGTTCTTAGAGTAAATAAAAATATCATCAAAATAAACAACCATATATTATCCAATGAAAGCTCTCAAAACATGATTTATTAATCTCATAAAAGTGCTAGGTGCATTAGTCAAACCGAAAGGCATAACTAACCACTCATATAAACCATGTTTAATCTTAAAGGCAGTTTTCCATTCATCACCTTCTTTCATACGAATTTGATGGTATCCAGATTTAAGATCTATCTTAGAGAACACACTAGATCCTTGCAATTCATCCAACATATCATCCATTCTAGGAATAGGATTTCGATACTTTATCGTGATGTTGTTGATGGCTCGGCAATCAACACACATACGCCAAGTCTTATCCTTCTTAGGTACGAGGATGATGAGTACAACAAAAACACTCATGCTCTCTCGAACATGTCCCTTCTCCATCAACTCGTCCATATGCCTCTAAAGCTCTTTGATTTTCTCCAGATTGGTTCGATACGCCGGTTTGTTTGGAATCAAAGCACCAGGGACGAAGTCGATTTGATGCTCAATCCCTTTGATGGGAGAAAACCCTTTTGGAGCTTCATCGGGGAAGACATCCTCGAATTCCTGCAAAACAAGTTGAACACAGCTAGGCAAGTCCTTCATGTCGTTAGAGCTAAAAAAAGTGTCTCCTTGTAAATGAGCATGAAGATTTGGGTCTAATGGTACACATTTTACCCCACATTTCTTGATAGTTTGGCTTTGCATTTCATCATCCCTCGACATATTGCAAGCTAGGTTGTGCTTGTTTTGATACATTTCAGGTCCTAGCACGTGTGGAAGGGTCGAGGACGAGTTTTGGGACGATTGGAGGTCAAAAAACGCAAAAACCGAAGAAAATTCCAAAGTCCGTGACAATTTCCTTGTGACCGTGAAGCGCAAGCGTCTAGGAATCAGCTGCAGTTCACGGTCAGAGCTGCGAGGTCATGGTCACCAGGACTATGAAACGGAACCACAAACCACGAACCAAAGGGCATCTAGAGGAGTTTCAGAGGTTACTGACGGTGAGGCAGTTCACGAGACCCATATAGGGCCTCATCAAGTGGCGTCAAAGCCTTGGTTCACACAATGGCCAAGACGAAGGAAAGCATTGATGGATTTCCACGTTGGACGAGATCGAAGGGTCTTGTTTCAGGGGACCCTGCAATTCTATGTCAAACAGATCTTGAAACCGAAGCTCACAACGAAGAATCAACGATGGAAGGACAACCGTTCAAAATGGAATACTTACTAGCCCAAATTGATGCACGATTCCAGGCTCGTCTGGGCCAGTTCAAGCGGGAAATCGATGAGCGGTTCGATGTTATAGCCCCTCCAGAAAGTGTTGCCATAGCAGGGGAAGTTCTTGACCAGGGAAATCCTGCTGAAAACCCTGAATTGCTGGATCGAACCGCAGAATTGGAGTGTCGTCAGAACCCCAGCCTGATCATCACCATAGGGCGCGGCGTGATCATCGCGAAGCTGACCCCGCAATTCCCCCTAGAATTAAGCTGACGATTTCGGCGTTTCAGGGAACGACGAACGCAGCAGCCTACCTAGATTTGAAACGCAAGCTGATCCTTTCCTTTTGGTGTGGTCAGTACATAGAGCAAAAAAAAGTTGCTTTGGATACTTACGAATTCAGCGATTACGCTGCCCAGTGGTGGGAGAAGGTTCGCCTCCGGCGATAGAGGAACCTACAGCTAGAGATTGTGACGTGGGCAGAGATGCGAGGCCTCATGCGAGAATGTTTCATTCTGGTGTATTATGAGTGTGAGCTTCATGAATCTTTACGGGGAATTTCTCAGGGATTAAGAAGCGTGGAGGAATACTATCGCGAGCTCGAATTACTCCTAGTGCGAGCAGATGTTCAAGAGGACCGGGTAGCAACAATTGCTCGATTCCTTCACGGATTGAATCGCGATATCTGTCATGAAGTGGAATTAAGGTCCTTTGTAGACCTAGAGGAAGATTTGCATCTCTCCATCAAAGTGAAGAAGCAACAGAAGGCGGTGACTGGCAGGTGGTTCACTCCAGCGACCAAACCGGTAGCAGAACTCAATGTGGACTCCAACCTACCTCCACCACGACCTGACCTCACGAAATTGGCTCCCAAAAACACTAATCCATCCTCCACAACGTTAAGAAGAAATTCAACGTTTTAAATGCCATGGCTGAAGGCATAAGGCAAACTAGTGTCCGAATTTGCAGACACTAATCATACGTGATGGAGAGTATGTCAGTGATGGAGAGGAAAAAGGGAAGGATGATGATGTATCGACTGAAGAGGAAGTCGATGAGGAGATCATCATGGTGACTCCAGCACCTTGAAAACTTTTGACAATGAACCAAAGGGCTTTGATCATTGAAGCTGACGACTCTGCGGCACAGGGAGACAATCTCTTCCACTCATGGTGTGTCGTTGACGGAAAGATTCTCTCCCTGATCATCAATGGAGGCAGTTGTATGAACGTTATCAGTGGAGACGTCGTCAAGAAGCTTGGTTTACGTACAACGAAGCACCCAGAGCCCTACAATTTGCATTGGCTTAATGATTACGGGGTGATCAAAGTGACCAAGCGAGCTAGGGTTCCTTTCGTAATTGGAGATTACCAAGAAGAATTGGACTTTGATATTGCTCCAATGCAGGACGCCCACATTCTTTTAGGCCGCCCCTGGAAATTTGATCGACATGTATGGCATTTTGTGGGCACCAATTGCTACAAACTAAAGCATCAAGGTCGACAGTTCATGCTCAAACCAATGACGCCAGCAGAGGTGCGAGCCGATCAGCAACAATTGGCCAAAAGTTGAGCGAAGGAAAAAGGCAAAGCTAGTGGGACGAAGACGGGAGAGAGTTTTATTGCCCATCGCTATATGTTGACAGTGCTAAAACGCTTTCATCCTTCCAATCAAGCTAAGAGGATAAGGCTTGCTCGCCGGCGGCAAGGAAGTAGGGCAGGAGAGAGGGTCAATTCGGTGGAGCAATGGGGGAAGATTCGAACTCCATCAACGGTGCCCATACATTCTCTATATCCTTAGAAAGCTCTTCCCCTGATTAGATTGGTTCGATTGCAACCATAACCCAGAATCTGATTTGAGCAAAACTTGCTCTGAAAAGGGACGAACATGAAGCAAAAACCCACGAATGGGTTGGGGCAGCTGAGGCTGAATCATCACCAATTGCGAGTGCGGAATCAATGGGAGGGACTCTATGAAACTTTAGCGATAACCAATTCTGGCTGGAGATCCTTGGAATGAAAATCCCCAAATCGGAATTGAAGTTTCTGGGTTTGGAAAATTCAAAAATCGACAGTGGTGGGAAAACAAGAAACGTCGATTCGACAACAATGCCAATGAATAGAGATGGATGGTTGGGTCTGAAAGTTAATTGGGACCATGGCAAAGCTCATAGAAACCATGAATTGGTCTGGGTATGCTTGAATCAAAAAGCCCCAATTTTTTCATCGATGAACACTGCTTTGGATTTGCAGAAACTGGACATCGAGCAGCCTTACTACGACCAGATTTGGGAAGAATTTTGTGAGGATTTCAATGAGAAGAAGACCAAAGCTTTGAGGTCAAAGATTTTTTAACGGGGAGGGACTAATAAGATCTCAAATTGGTCGTTAACACAGCTGGAACTTATTGATCATGAAGGGAAGCTAAGTACCTTGAAGAACACTCATTTTTGGCTAAGTCTTTTTACAGTTTCAGGTGACCAACTTTGGACGTGTGCAACTCGTGATTGGCTTGGTGAAAATTCGAATTCAAGGGCTTGTATTGAAGAAGAAGAGTTATTGTTTCCATTGACATATTTTTGAACTCAAAAGAAAGCCCATAAGGTTGTTTTCAGGTCGATCAAAGTACTTGCTCAACACAGGCAAAACTGCCAAAATTACCTAAGTCTGGAAAATAGGCATTTCATACTACAACGTCAGGGAATTGGATGACTGGAGCGAAGCTGGAAAGACTTCGAACGAACGCGAGCAAGATCGTCCAAAGCTTGAAGAAATTGCCTTGCAAACCAGCAATCCGGGTCCTCTGCATATTAGGATTCTCTTTACCTTTTCTGTTTGTACTTTGATTTCCGAGTTTGTTTATGTTTTGGACTTTCGTATTAGTTTGTTTAGCTAGCCTAGTTCTATTTAAAGCCTTCAATTGTGTTGTAATCGTCAGAGTTTGAATTGAATACAAACCTGAATTTGCTTCACAAGCTTGTTGGTTCGTGAGTTTGGGAGTTGTTTAGAACGAGATCTAGACAACTTGTGTGATTGTATCGATCAAGTAATCACCTTGATCGTTGTCATCTTCTACCCATATCTTTCGAGCCTTCTTCCTAGTGAAAGACTGCACGAAAAGTTCCATCGAAAATCCCTTAAAAGACACTTTTCTTGATTCAAGTTTGTGAATTGAGTTCGATCAATTCATTGTTGCGCAATTCTGATCAAGAGACCCAGCCTCATTAGGTTTCCTTGTTATTTTGGCCCAAAACCTTTTTAGCTTATATAAGGGGCTGAACTAAGTCTTTTAAAGGGTAATCAACATTGTTATTCAGAAATCAAAACCCTGGAATTGGTTGCTTAAGCACCAACTTCTCTTCTTCTTCTTTCTTGATCGTGGAATCGATTAAGCAAGAGGATACCGACGTTTTCTTCTAGCTCATCACCCAATCGAATAATCCTTCATATACCTTACCCTATTCCCGTTCTATGGATTTGGTTTGGGTTATTATCTATTTTGTGATCGTTGTGCTTATAATCAATCTTTGCTGCGTTTAACGATTGTTTAAGTCCAGGAGTTAGAGCCTTGGCCTAAATCATTAAGTATGAAGAAAAATGGATCAAAATTGAATTTGGAATTTGATGAAATCAAATCAAATGAACCAAACTTGTTTTTGGTCCCGCTCTAGTACTCATTTTTTCTTTGCTTTTGGTTCGGTCGTGTCTCAATTCGACATGGTTTTGGATCGAATTAACCAATGTCCACTCCTACCTATAAGCTCTACTCTCTCTACATTCAATTTCCCTTCCATATTGATTTTAAGAAGATGAAGCAGGGGTGTCAACGGTTTGGTCCAAAACGAATCGTACCGGAACAAACCGGTGTTTGGACTTGACCGCACCAAAGCGAGTATATTATGATCTGGTCCTTGATCCCACTAAATTTAAATACTTAAAAAAATGAATGGAAGTGACATTTGGACCGCACCATATTAGAAAAAATTGGACTTAACGCACTATATGTCTGGTCCTTAATTTACAAAAGTATCTTACTATTAGACTGTTGTTCTTTTGAACCCCCCCCCCCCCCCCCACACACACACAAAAAGATTGATAAATAAATGGCACAACACACTCATCTCATGTTTCTGCCGCCTAATGTAAGCAAAGTCTAAATTTTATTTGTAACCTAACTAGCATGAGCTCGCTTGCGCGAGAGAAGGAAAGCACAAGTGAGGAAAGCAGAGAACGAGCCAGGGAGAGAGAGCAAGGGAGGGAGATAATGAAGAATTCACCTTTCAACTGAGCGAGCGAGCAAATATCAGGCAATCGCCTGTCAACATAATAGAGCAAGGAAGATCGGAGAACTGACGGCTGGAGTGAGCGAGGGATATCGGAGAACCGATGGCCGGAGAGAGTGAGTAAGATGGGAGAACCGACGATGGGAGTGAGCGATGAAGATCGCGAATCGCCCTTTCAGCCAGGGATAGCCGGAGAGAGGAATCACCCTTCAGTCGGGATGAGTTAGGAGGGAGATCATAATTGTTTTTTTACCTTTGGATAACTTTTTCATTTTTTATATTTTGAATTAATAAACTAAAAGAGAACCTATATTGTTAATAAAAAATGTAAAAGGGGAAACAAGGGTTTGCTCGCATCATTTAAATGTGGTTTAAGAGTTAGCAAGAGTTCTAGAACCCTTGGAAAGAAGCGTTGCTAAAAAAATTTCCAGAAAAATTAGTAAGGGGTATAGAACCCTTTGCACGGAATCCTTGGCATAAGGCCTTTTTTTTTGTAATGTCAGCTGTTGTTGTGGGATTGAATTAAGAGGGTTGTGGATCAAAAATTATTTTCAGTAGATATTTCTTGATACAATTTGAGTTAAGCAACAATGCTTGTGGGGGAAATCGGGTCATTTTGGTTTATGAGTTAAAAACCGAATCGAAATAAAATTGTACGGTTTAGTTCCTGCTAAACCGTTTAAAAAATGATCCGGTTTACACTTTCCATTTTTGCCAAAAAATTTCAAAAACATGAATGACCGGATCGAACCCAGGTGCGGAGCTAGGATTTCGAGACTGGGGTGCCGAAAATTATTAAAAAAAATGTATGTAGCCATGGTGGATCGAACCTATGTGCTTTAAAAACTTGTCTACCATTAGACTACATGACTATTACACAACAAAATTTACGGAACAAGTTCTACTTATAAAATTCTTACTAAATATCCTTACGATCCTAGAGGCCGTAACCCATCCCGGGGCCGAGGCCCACCCTACCTTAAGTGTATCTCCGCCCCTGATGGAACCCCACCCCCTTTGTGCCCTAATAATAAAAGGAAACATATGCAGTACGTGCTGCACAAAATGATGTGTGAGCCTTCCGTTAACAAATTAAACAAGCAGAGAAAAAAGACATGTCGTGCATCTTCTCGTCACTTTTAGCCATAAATAAAACATCCAATTTACTGGGGGACGCGCGAGGGATCATGGCAATTGGAGATCCAAGATACGGCACCAACTCTTGGTTTTCTTTCTGCGGTCGGTTTATTTGCCCCGTAAAACCGTTTTAGAATATTCTCCATGGTCGGTCGGCGGATTATAATTAAATAGCTTTGGAAGATTCTGCAGGCCACCAAGAGTATATGGATGTATAACAATGCCGGAACACACAAAATATTCTGAAGCTCCAATTCGTTCACCCAGTTGCTGCTCCTGCTTTCTCTCCTTGCAGTATCACTCGTTTTTTTTTTTTTTTTTTGTACGATCCGGCTGAATGGCCTGCTCCTCAGGCAAAGCAAGTATTAATTGCTAACGGAAAAAAAATCTTCGTGCGAATGTTGAGATCGACCTTTTGTCATATAATATACAGAAAAGCCAATATTTGTATTTATTATGTACTCAACTCAAGTGGCTGTTGGGATCCCCCCCAACGTTTATAGAGCTTGTCAAATCAAGGTTTAAGGTGGTTTAGTTCACTTCGATCTTCTTGCTTTCGGTTTACTTCATTGTTCCCATAAACTAAAACTCGCGCGCAACCTTTAGATTACGATTGAGATTCGGCCACTATTGGTAACCCAATTAGCTATTCGAGGTGATTAAGTCGTGAGTGCTTGTTGAGATTAGCTTATTAATCCAATCCCTTTGTGAGGGAATATGAGGTAACATTTTTCTAAATGAAGTCTAGCTAGCGTCATGTTCTTTGCCTTTTATACACCAATTAAATGAAGTCTAGCTAGCGTCATGTGCAAATTCAAGAAGGTGGAAAGTGGGGCAGCAGATAGGGTCAGTAACCATTGGTTACTGACCTATCAGTATTAAATCCGGACCGTAGATCTAGGGATGACATTATTATATTGTTGGGCTGCACGTGGAGTGAGGAGGGGCATTTTTGTCCGATTTTTGAAATTTGATTTCTTTCCTTTTTTTTATTTTTTCCAGCATTTATATGTGTTGTCTTTTAATGGAGGAAAGAGAAAAAGCAGACTTTTCTCTTCCTCTCTCTTTTCTCTTTCTTCCTTTCTCTCTTCCAAAATTCTTTTTCCAGATCTAAATCTCATTTCTTCTCTTGTTCTTCATTTTTTTCTCCAACAATCGATGAATAAATTGCAGCCTCCCACTTCAAATTCGGTGAGGCTCCAAATCCTTCTACTCTCAAGCTGCTCCTTCCTTCTGTTTTTTTCTTTTATCGGCCTCAAAATCGATGATGCTCCATATTGTCAAAGAGGGGACAGATCTAGGTGAGTTGAGTTTGCATCTTTTGTGTTTTAGTATTTGTTTGTGAATTAATTCCGATCTTCTTCCTCTTTTTCTTTCTTTTTGCATTCGGTGTTCTTCATTGCGGAGGAGTAAATGACAGGAGACAGAAGACAAGTTTTTCCCCCTCTTCCTCCTTCTGTTTCCCCTTCTTTGAGAATATATATTGAGATTACCACACTATACCATATGGTAATGTGTCGATACCATATGGTATTGACACATTACCATATGGTATAGACACATTACCATATGGTATTGACACATTACCATATGGTAATGTGTATATACCATATGGTAAAGTGTCTATACCATATGGTAAAGTGTATATACCATATGGTAATGTGTCTATACCATATGGTAAAGCAGGCCCGGCCATAGGCCTGTGCTGGTAAGCCCGCCAGCACAGGGCCTCATAAGAATGAGGGCCTCGGTGGAATTATTTTTTAGGCTGTTAATAGGCCCTCAAATAAGTAATGTGTCACTGTCTTGACTCTTGACTTTAGAAAACAAAGTGAACTGCTTGAACTAAATGATGGGCCTCTAATTAATTCATATTTTAAATGGGATTCAAGATTAATAATCTGTTTTTGCCCAAATTGCGTTGAAAACAAAATGGCTCCCTTTAAATTAATTATTATGGGCCTCTAATTAATCTATAGCTGAAACGGGCCTTCAGGTAAGATCATTCTTTGCTAAAATTGCTTGGGAAACAAAGTTACCAGTACTAAGTACTAACTAAATGATGGGCCTACACTTAATCACTGAGAAAAGCTTTTCATGGGACATCAATGGTAAAAATGAATCTTTTTTTATATCTTATGTAAATGGTAAGAAGGAATTATCATGTGACAGGCAATTAGTATTCTTCTTTGTTTTGTTGATTGTTTTAAAACTTCAAATTTTGATATGGTGGATCAAATTAATTTTGCTGATGATTTTGAAAGAAGCTTTTTCAAAGTTGAAGTTGTTGAAGTCTTATTTGCGCTTTATAATGATAGAAGACAGGCTTAACGGGTTAGCGATGTTGGCAATTGAGAATAACTTCTTGGATGATGCAAAGATGGAAGAGTTAATAGAGCATTTTATTTCAAATAATACTAGACGATTGTTACTTTTTTTTTTTAAATGATAGATAATATTACTTATTTTGTAATCATTTTTTAAACTTTTGTATTTTTATTATTTATTTAATAATTTTTATTTTTAATAAACTCATGAGTAAAAAAAGAGGGCCACATTTTAATTTTCGAACAGGGCCTCCGAATATCATGGGCCGGCCCTGTGGTAAAGTGTGGTAACGAAATGTATTTTTATGGATATAGTGTTTTACTATGGTCGTAAAAGGGTTGTAATTAGATTTATATTATTTTTATATGGTTTTAACTTCTCATACCATGTGGTATTGTATGGTAATTACAATTAATTTGTGTTCATTCGATTAACCATGTTCTACTATGTTGGCATTGTATGGTAGTTAGATTTACCATATGTTGATATTACCACACTATACCATATGGTATTGGGTGGTAACGAAATATATATTGATATTACCACACTATACCATATGGTATTGGGTGGTAACGTAATATATATTGATGTGCCAAATTTTTTCATACCATATGGTATGGTCAATACCAGTCATTACCATATGGTAATTACTGGTAATAACTGACAAATTTTTTTATGTCTGAAAAATATCAAAGTGGATATCATTTTGAAGAGCACAATTAATCTGATCTAACTGTGCAAAAAAAATTAAATTCCGACTTAAAACGAGTGAGAAATCGTCCGTTAAAGATTAAGAGAAGGAAAATTAAAGGTTGTTTGAGGAGAGAGAAGGCGCTGATGTGATCTGGTCAGCGTCAGCGCGTTAGAGACATCATTAAATAGGGGTGCAATTTTACCTTAGTGCCCCTCCGTATTTTTTTTAAATAAAAAGAAAAAGCTGACACGTGGGGGCCAGGGGAAGGGGTTACTGATGGTTACTGAGGTATTGGTTACTGAGGGGATCCGCTCCCGGAAAGTGGGGTCTAAATTGCAGCAAGAGTAAATTTAACGGGGTGTAAATAAGGGAGTAAACCCCTCATCTATTTACAGAACACTGCCCTTGAAACATTTTTACGTCCACATGGATCAATATTCAATACTCTACCGAAAGAAACAAGCTTTATGTAGAAAAGCAACTACAACACTCGGATATTAAGACAAGAAGGCGTATATTTACAGCCACTCCTACTTAAAGTTCAACAGATCAATACCTACTACAAAGAAAAGACTACACACTTTGGATGAAAAACACACCTTTTCAGTTTTCCCCATCCTGTTTCATTTTCTTGCTATACACACTTCAGACTACAAACCCTTTCTTGCTAGCACTCTTCACACGTACGGTAAACCATATATATAACAAAAAAGTAGTACTTTTCTGTTCCAAAAGTGGCTTTTAATTGAAGAACAAGAAATGAAATTAAAAAACCAAAAGAAAAAAAGACTCTTTGTACACATTGCTTGAGAGTCGTTACACAGAGCAAAACGAACCCCAAAAGTTGCCAAAAATAAAGTCATTGGGGTGGTTCAACGGGCCCCACTCTCTCCTTCCGGGCCTTGGTCTGTGCCTGCTTTCATTTAAAAAAATCGGGTTTGGGCCGGCCCTTCACGCTGGAGTTGCGTCCAAGAATCGCGTGGTCCACGCTCCACCGTAACGTCATTGTACCTTCACTTCGACGTCATTCGAGAACCCGCACACATGGCACGTCCTGGTACATCCACGTGCCTCGCGTTTATACTTTTTCCTTTTTTTTTTTAATTTACTCTTACCTCTTCACAGCCTTTTCTTGTCAGCTGGCGTGGGAGGTGAAGGAGAATGGTAATAGTAACAACCGTAGCTGTTGTTACTATAGTAACTATTCCTTGGCGATTGGTGGTGGTGGTGGTGATACTCTCGCCACTCCGGAGCGTGATCATCCACGCGCCAGATCTTGACCGACCGATCCAAGCTCCCGCTGTACAATATCCAGCGTTGGTCCGATTCACCGCCCGCATCACGCGCGTCATCCTCCTCCTCCTCCTCCTCAACGGCCAGGCACTTGACGGGCCCACTGTGGCCCGTCAACACGGAGAGGCAGACGTGGTCCCCACCGGAGAGCTCCCTCCGCCACACACAGATGGTCTTGTCCGCGGAGCCGCTGAACACCAGGCTCCCCGCCGTCGCCAGGCAGAGCACCGCCAATTTGTGGCCCCTCAGCGCTCCGCCGTGGGAGAGCTGCTTCTCGCCCTCCCAGAAGTTGACCAGCCCGTCGGAGGACCCGCAGTAGACCACCGCCGATTCGTCGCTCACCGCCAGGGCCGTGACGGCGCTGTCCTGGTCGAGCAGAGTCTGGACGAGGAAATGCTTGACGCTGCCTCTCCCTTCCAGCTCCCTCTTCCACACCTTCACCGTCCCGTCCGCCGACCCGGTGAACACCAGCGAGTCGAATCCGGTCGCCACCGCGTTTATCGCGTCGTCGTGCGCGGTTATCGACTCCACGCACTTATAATTCGATGAATTAATCGTAGTATTGTTATTATTGTCGTGATTGTAGGTGCCGATTCGCCACACTTTGAGCGTCTTGTCCCAGGAGCCGGAGTAGAGAAGGCCGAGGTCAGCGTTCAAGGCCAGACACGAAACGGCGTCGTAGTGCTTGATTTTGAGCACGTTCTTCCTCCGCCGGACCTCCACGTAGTTCTTCGGATTCACGGAGCTTTTCAGCGAGTCTTTTAGAGTCGGCAGGCTGCCGATCCGCCGGTACGCGCCGGGGGATCTGGAGGAGACCTTCCAGACCCGGATCTTGCCGTCCTGGTGTCCGGTGAAGATCTTGTCGCCGTGGAGGATGATTGCCTTCACCAATCCGCTGTTGGATTTGAATCCGGCGAACTCCTTCCGATTCTTCCACACGCGTATGTTCTTGCTCTCGGATCCGGTGTAGAGCAAGTCCCCCGACGCGGCGAGGGAGTAGACGTGTCCCTCCTGGCGGACGATGGATCCGATCAGGCTGTCGCCTCTGCCGGTGCCGTCGTTGGGGAAGAGCGCAGGGGAAGGTATAATCCAGGGGGATTTCATGTACGGAGACAACGGGTGGTGGCTGCTGTTGACGTTCCAGGGGGAGAACAATTGGCCGCCGGCGTACGGCGAGCCGGTGGTGCGCGGAGAGGAAGAGGCGTGGTCGCTGCTGGGAGTTCCGCTGCTGTTGGAGTTCCGGGGCGTGCTGGTGACGCTGGAGGAATTCGTTGGGCTGCTGCTGGTGATGTTCTTGTTGTTGTTGTGATTGGTTTCGTCGTCGTCGTTGGAACGGAGGACGGTGGGGAGGTCGTATTTGAGGAGTGCGCCGAGCTTGAGGCGGCGGTTGGGGAGATGGTCGGTAGGGAGTGCCATGGCGCCGTCTCGTATATTTTCGTACCTCATTAAGTTTGTATTGAGCTGTGGGAGTTACTTTTTGCAGGAGGAGGAAGAAGAAGAGCGAATTTGAATTTTTTGGGTTTGTTTGTCTGTTTGGGAGAGAAAATTGGGGAAGGGTTGGGGAAGGGGGAGGCGTGGTATTTATGGGGGAAGGGAAGGGTGATGGGGAGCGACACGTGGTGATTCAGGTGACGTAATTGGGATTTTTTGGGGTGGAAACCGGGAGACTGGGTGTTGCCGGTAATCAGGAGACGATGGGGGGAAATTGTTATTATTATTTACTCTCTTACGTATGGGAAGATTTTTCAATCTAGAAGGGAAAGAAGGTTTGTGTGTGTATTGGGGGGAAATGGGGAATATACGTGGATTTGGTTTGGGTTTGCTTTTTCACATTAATTGTTGACCGGTCTGACTATTAATACTTCCCATGAAAGCAAGCAAGCAAGCAATCGAAGGTTTGACTTGGTCAAGAAAGCCTTCTCCCTTTTCCTTTCTTCTTTATCTTTCTGCCCACCATTGTGCGTTTCAGACCAAGAGCTACCGCGTACGTACGGATCACTAATTTTGATGATTAATGTTGTTTAAATGAGTTAGTGAATGACCAATTAACTATGATTACGTTCCAGTACTCACATTTTAGTTATGGGATTCCAGTTTCCAGGTGAAGATCAGAAAAAAGTGACTTTTGGAGATCATAGCAATTATGGCAAATATGTAATGGCGATTGTGTACAGGCCAGTACTTCTCGCACAAGTGTTTGCTATTGTAAAGAAAGAATGATGGGTAGTGGAGGCCCTAATTAATCTGCGACACTTGTAAAGCAAAACATGAGTATACTTAATTAAGTACAGAATTAATGCCAGTTTGTTAAAGTGGAGAACTATGATAATTAATTAATCTAGTACTGCACTGATCGGGCTTGGAAGAGATCTGGATGGTCAAGATTCTTAATTAATAACACTATTAAGTTCGTACCTATATATATGCCATTTTCTGGTTTCAAAGATACTCCACATCTGTTTAGTGGAGTGGTAAAACCAAATCTTACCCGTAAAGTAGTCATTATAATTAATTAACCACCTTCATGAAATGATGACATATATATTATTGTCATTCAAAATCCATTGTCTTTCAAGGCCAATTTGATTGGTTTCGTACACCCAGCAGCAGACAGAATACATGATTACACACCTAGAGCTAGCATATATATTCTCTCGATCAGCTATACCTTACCTTACAATATTACCATGGCAGCCTTGTTGTATAGGCTGGTCACACTCATTATGACGAGGAGTTTCTGTTGAAAAATGTGTCATAAACCAATTAATCTAAATGAATCGAGTGGGTGAAAAAATTATAATTATGAGACTTATATAACTCTCATGCATATGAATGATAGGATATCTCATAAAAGAAAATAGCAAGTAACTGCAATTATTACGAGCTAAATTATATATGTAACACTTGGCAAATGCATGTTTGTTGGATTGTATTAGACTATTAGGTTTTGATTGTCACGACCCAACATGAGTGCATGTGAGCCACATGCAAAATATATGCATGTTCACATTTTACGTTGCCAAAAGTAATTTATTATAGGGAAAAAAGTGTTTAGATAAACACTCAAATTACGAGCTTCGATGTTCGATTCTTCTACAAATGAATACCTCAGATTATGCTGATTAATATATATACTATAGCAGTAGTAATAACAAATTAATAAATGTGAGCAGGAATCAAAAGGATAGGTGGTAGGTTAACGGCACGCCTCTTTCTTTCTATTCTAATAATTCTATGCTTTCCCGTACTCGACGACCGATCGATCGCTGCGGAAAATAAAACCAAGGGAAGGCAAGGGGGCGCTCGGCGGCGAAATGAAAACATGCATGCACATGGCATGGTTTAGAGAGCCGCATCGTCAGTGGCGGAGGGAGGTAAGGAGGAGAGGGTCCTAGGACCCCACTTGGCAAATAATTGGACAACAAAATCCTTTAAATACATAGGTTTTAGTACGATAATTCAAGTTTAGGACCCCATACTCTCAACGATGTTAGCTCACCAAGGACCCCGGTTAACTCAAAATTCATTAGGTACACAAGCATTTATGTTAGTAAGATTTTAAGGACCCCAGTAGACTCGATGGCTGGCTACGCCACTGCGCATCGTGTGTTTTTTTTTTTTTTTTTGGCTGCGCAGAAAATCTTAACCCAGCCAGCCAGAAGGTCAACGGGGGGCTTTTATTGACCGGCCGGGCCTGGGGCTGCCACCTCAAACCGGTAATTGGGCAACTGAAAGCGATGCTTTCTAGCCCGCGCCAAAGCTTGCTAACGGCCACGTAACGGTTCCCCAAAGAAAAAGAGAAAAAAAAAGGAAATTAAATCTATTTCCCAGTGCCCAAGGCAAATTCCCCGTTTCGCCACGTAGCCAGCAGTTGGGGATTGGGTTAGGACCAGTCACGAGGCGCCACGAGTTCATGTGCGTGGGAGGCGTAGTACGTTAACATATATATATGAACATGATGATGCGAGTATGGGATGGGAGTGACTGGGTAGCTTTGGTACGGTGGTTGGGCATTTCGATCCAGAGATTCAGACCCCCGCCCAAAGTCTAGCACAACCATACCGTTTAATTCTGCAACTGCCACCTGCCACAAAGTATCGCATTCGCAGCAGAAAATATAAGATACGCAGCTATATATTTTGTGGAACGACATATATATGGACAACAATTAAACATGCATGCTTAATTCTGGACAAAATCATACATAGAAATTAGAGAGGTAAGTTAATTCCTATTAATACCAGGATGATCGGTTTGCACTGTCTTTCAATACATTTGAACATCGCATCGAACTGTTCTCTCCACACAAAAAAAAAAAAAAACAATGATTACCAAGATTGACTTGACTTTGATACGATGATAAGCATGTTGAATAATCAACATTTGGTTGGATTATTTTGTTTTGCAATGTTTTCCACACTGATAAATGGATTATGGCTACTAGCTGATTGGAGGTGTGATTTGATCGGAAGAGAATTTAGAATTTGGGAGATTAGGGTATAAAATAGTAGAGATTAGGGTTTTGACATGACGATCGAGAGGGATATTAATCTAACAATTTTTTGATAAATTGTTCATTGATAATTTTGATGAAAAAAGTTGACCGACATATATAGATTCTAATGTAAATCCCAATCTAAACTAAGCAAAAGTACTCTTAACTCATATATGTGCATCCACCACATACCATTTGTTTAACTAATTTTTGGTTAAAATGTCAGTTACTCAGTTTAGTCTCCCACTTTAATATTTGGATCTTTTAATTCTTAAACTCCAAGTGTGTCCATGTAACTCTGATTCCATGAATACACATTTATTTATAAAAAAAATGGTAGAAAAGTGAGATGCTGAAAGGAAGCCCCAACCTGATACTTAGATTAAACGAGCTCGAGTTTGGGTGATGCACATAATATCATACAAGATTCACAAATTCATACCTAGATCCTTCATATCAAAAGTATGAAATTCTATAATAGCTGAGTGAGCTCTATTAGCTAAATAGTCCGCTGCTTTATTGCATTCACTATAAATGTGAGACTCTAATTTCCCGGTCTTGCTCAGCCTATTTGGCAAGAGTACTATTTACTTTACAAGAATGAGCTTGAAATAGTATTATTATAAGGTTGGGATACTATTACTTCTTAAATATTTTAATCATTTTCTAATCTCCCCACTGCAATATTTTAATCGTTTTACTTCTTAAACGTCAAGTGTGTCTATTTAACTCCCATTACATAAACATTTGTGTTTTCTAAGCACATTGTTTTTATACAAGGTTGAGATAGTATTATTAATAAGAAGGAAAACTGAAAACAAGTACACGTAGATCTAAAAGAAAGCCCGGGCAGGGGAGGTATTTTACAATGCTATATAGTATTGGTGCTATAGGTTTTTACATTTATGGTACAACTTGAAATTATATCTTTAATGTTATGGTACAACTTTAGATTGTACGTATACTTTTTGTACAAATTCTCTTATGGTATAACTTAAACTTGTACCTTATGTGATGGTACAACTTCAAGTTGTAAAGTTGTACCATAACATAATGATACAAATTCCTTTATGGTACAATCTAAACTTATACATTTAATGTTATGGTACAACTTCAAGTTGTACATTAAAGCAACAATACTATATAGCATAATAGAAGTACTCGGACATGGTGAAATTCACCCAACAACAAAAGTCAGGCAGAAATCACGAGACACTAAGTCGAAGGTAAACTTCAAAATAGGACCATTCATAATTAATTAGACAGCTTCTTCATTAATATCATCAAAGTTCGTCCTTTCTAAGAAAAGAAAATAATACGTATGCATAAAATAAATCATTCGCTTCCTTATATTAGGGTTTAGTTTCCTGTTTCCCCAAAGTCAATTAGCTGCTAATTTCAACCTTTACAATAAATACGAAAATGTCAAACTCAACAAAACAACGAAATTTGACGGAACCTTTATCATGATCTCTGCCCTGCCCTGCCCTGCCCATGGTACATATTTCAACGAAAGATACGGATACATGCATTAGGGTTTTCAGGTTAATTAATTAAATGTTCACATTAACTATTATCCATAAACACACGTTTTGTATCTCATTTTCCAAATTTGTTGATATAATAATGATACCATAATTCCTGCTGTCTGACGTCATTGGCACATAATATATATAGATTTTTTTAATATACCAGCATAATATAACCTGAAAACATATTGGGTGTTAAAAAAAACATTTTGGGTTCGTTTGGATGAGAAATTATAATGGATCAATTTAATCAGATTATTCCATTTTGAGTTAATGAGGTCAAATTGATCCATTTGATAGCACAAAATTCAGATGGAGCAATTCTACTTGAGTAATTTCAAATTGACTCATTTTGAGACAATTACAATTGTCTGGGCGGGGGCAAACAATTCGAATTGACTCATTTTAAATGATACATATTGTAAAATGAGACAATTGGTCAAATTGTCTCGTTTTTTAATTGATCCATCCAAACGACTCCTTAGATAAATGACTAAGCATGAAAGAGATCTATGGCTCATGAGGAATAATCCAACATTAACTGACAAGATGCGTTTGTGAGATGAAATGGAGGAGTCCAAAAACCCCAAAGTTAAATGTGCTTATTATGGAATTGTACATGAATGAGATCTTGGGAAGTCACCATGACGCACTTAAAAAAAAAACTCAGGTTGGGATAGGTCCAAAACGGACATGATCTCGATAAGAAAGAGTTGGGATGTTACAAGTGGTATCGTAGTGTGCCTCTTCGAGTCCCTCTTAAACGATTTGAGGTATAACCAAACGAGGTCGTTGAGGGCCCAAAGGAGGAGGGGTGTCATGTAATAGTCTAGGAAAATCGCATATCGACAAAGTACGAGAGTGATCCATGGTTCATGAAGATAAATTCAATCTCAATTCACAAGACGTATTTTGAGATTAAATAAAAGAATTATCGTAAGAGCTCTGAAATTAAACGTGCTTAGTGAAGTAGTGCAACGATGAGTAACATTTTAGTAAGTCACCAAGGTAAACTTCAGAAAAGAAAAATCGTGCAGAGGTAGACTCAAATCGGACAATATTTTAGGACAATTAAGGGTCAGATTGTTACCATTGATTTTTACCAAAATGAATATACATATAAAATTCAAGTTTATAAATGTATTAGGAAGAGAATCATATATATTTTTCGCCAACAAAAGTTGCTATGGTTTAGTGACATCTACAACACATTTAGATGACTGCTCAGAAATTGTTTCATTTTTGTCAGTCATGAATGTAGAATTTCATTCACTAATATTTGTCTAATATAAAAACGATGCAATAAAATGTATGCATTTTTGTCCATAAACTAATTCCACGTGATGGTTATTAAACAAATTCAAGGAGGTGAATTTGATGAATTGTAAAAAAAAAAGAGGTTAAAATATACATTAGAAAAACGCAAAAGATGGAGCTCTGAATCCAAACCATTGAAAGACTTGAGGAAGAGGCCGCCTCGCTCGTCAGGTCAAATATATTGTCTTGTTCAATAATAAATCCAACTGATGACTAGCTAACCTACTTTTCTTCTCTACTCGACAGCTATGCTCACAATAATAATTTTGAGTGTTTATCTTGTCTAATCAACTAGCTAATTCGTTTCATCAGCAAGGAAAGGTTATCTGAACTAATTAACCTCAGATGCTTCGCCCAAAACAGATTACTAATCAATAATTACCACGCATGACAATTATTAACAGTTTCACGCAAGTGTATATACATAAAGGGTATACGTGTGAAGGGAAGAGCTTATTAGGTCGGGACAAGTTGTACAAAACATAAGACTATTGGCGGTTATGTAATGTCACAGTCGTCAATCTCATTTGAGCTAACTTTGAAAAAAAAAGGAGCCCAAAATCACCATCAACACTTGTCGTCCTGTCTCAACTACCGATTTTACGTGCGGAAATGGCTCTTGTGTTAAAAGGGAAAGAAAGAACCTAACAAATCAGGTTGCACCACCATCCAATTACTAGCTATAAGACTATACATTATATATAGACTTCTGGTTTCGGAACAATACCAACTTTATATGGTAACACAAGTGCTATGGCGCATGTTATAGTTGCATGTTAAACTGAAAGGTGGCAGCACTCTGAGATTCCTTGGCGAATTCGAGATCAATAATATCTACGACGTGACGCAGACTAGCTAGCTAGTTGGTTATCTAGCAGGCAGAAGCCCTTGGGATCGGAAGAGAACTCAGTGACACATGACAAATCTATGTACCCATATTGCCTCCCTCTTATTGTCTAGCCAAGTAATGGACGTATGTATATTAGGCTGGCTATTTGGTCTGGGTTTTTTGGTTTTACCCAAAATTGGACCGTATATATAATTCGGACTGAGAATGGATAGCAAACAATTCAATCTCATTTTCAGGCTTAGATTTGCGGTAAAAAACCATTTGAGACCGAATCGAAAACCGGATAAAGACCAGATAAGAAAGCCCATCACCCAAAACTTAACCAACTCCTCACCCTTTAAGGCCTCAGGCTACTCAAATGCCCACAAGCTCAATCTAAAATCAAAACCGAATTGAGACCGGACCGGTTCAAAACCGAACTGTATTCAATCCAATTTTTGGTACTTATATTCCCGAAAAGAGCGGACCGGGAACGGATAATTTCAGGCCAATTTAACTAGACCGACCGTATAGCCACCCCTATCTATATCACTTAAAAAAAAGTATGTACATGAGTCATGCTATATATTTCTTGGCAAGATGGGTTTGGCGCAAGTCACATAGAACATACATCTCAGTCCGATCATGCTGTCAAAAACCAACTGGTTTCAATAACTCAAGTTTATATGCTCTCTCAAATGAATGTTAACTTATGTGTTTGAAGTAGGGGTGGCTATACGGCCCGGTCCTGTTAAATTGGCCAGAATTGTTCCAGTCTTTTCGAGAATATAAGGACCTAAGATTGGATGGGATACAGTCCGGTCTGATTCCTATTCGGTCTTGATTTTAGATTAAACTTGTGGGGAGTTGAGTGGCCTGAAGGGGGGGGGGGGGAGGATTTGAGTGGCCTCAGGTCTGAAAGGGTGAGGAGGTTAAATTTTCAATGTTGGGCTCTCTTATCCGATCTTTATCCGGTTTTTCGATCCGGTCCCAAATGGTTTTTTACCTAAAATCTAGGCCAAAAATTGGATTAGATTGTTTGCTATCCGGTCTCGGTCCGGGTTATACGGTCCAGTTTCTGGTAAAATCAAAAAGGCCGGACCAAATAACCAGCCCTAATTTGAAGTTTGCACAAACCCATCATACAATACAATGTGTTTTAAAAACAAAAATTAATATTCAGAGCATGAGAATTTAAACACGTAACTTAAAAATAAACTAACTATAATATTATATTATAAACCAACGAATTTCAATAACTTAAGTTGTTAGATATACATGCTACTAACTAGCTAGCTTGAAGTTAAGCGAACATATATACCTAAGATGAGGAGGTTTCTTAACCCCCCAGGGCATGAGAGTACCCCTCCCGCCTCCCACTTGATGCCATATCAAGCTCCTCAACGGTCAACACCCCATAATTAAAAGAACAGTTTTTCATCGATCTCTCTCAAGCTTTTTAGGTTAATTTACATTGTTATAAGAACCCAATCACATTAATGATTGGCTTAGTATAGTTATTAAACCAGTTATAATAGCATTTCTATTCATTTGATGATTGGACACGGACTTCTCCGTTTGAACTTTTTGGTGATATAGATGATATGAATTAGAATTTGTTTATAGTTAGTGATCATTTTACCCATTAATTAGTGTATTATATGTTTCTTTTATGCTATAGCATATGAACGTTCTGTCAATGATTAACTAATGGTTCTATAACGATTAACTGTTCACTATTTCACTATTAATTTTTCGGTTCAACATCCGGTTTGATTCTGAAAATATTTATTGAATTATGGTTTAACTGTCCAAAAATAAACTAAACAAAAGTGCCCGATTGATCGATCAGTTGCTTCTGATACATGAAAAGGGATCATGTTTTAATATTTTAACTAGTACGTGCGTTACGTATTTGAGGATCTTCAATATTGTGTCTGACCATCATCAAACACGCCCCTTTCTGCGCCACAAGCGCCATCTAGCTAGCTCCTACGAAAACCCTAACATATATTACGATCAGCTACTGCATTTCTTTTTATTAAGATATTCTAAACTGACGACGACCTCGCCTTTAGCTAGCTAGCTATCTAGTTCTTAAATAGTAACCCAAATTAATTAATTAGTTTAATGGGTGGAAAAGTGCAGGTGTCGACAATGGCCGGTTACACCATCAAATTCTGCCATCCAAATAATACTCTATATATCAACACAAAGAAAAAGCGAGTCGTAGTTAACGTTTTAAATTCATTAATTACCCCCGGATCTTGATTATTATGTGTCACTCAGCCACGTTACTGTATCTCTTAAACAAGCAACATCAATATACCGTATATTTATTAATGTTTTTGCTAAAAAATGCAGTGTGGGAGTTTGTCCGTAACCATGGGACACGTTCCCTTAATTATAATAAAATCAAATGGTAATCACTTGTAATTCCTCAGTTAAATCCCATAAATGGGAAGGAAGATCCAGGGTTGCATCATCAAAATCTCTTGCGCGAGCTGCCACCAAAAGTGCTGACACCAGATTTTTATAATCCGATCTCCCTCTGGACTGTGAATTATCTATGCACTAGATAAGCTCTGTGGCTGCCGCTAATCCGGTGATTAAGAACCACGTCTTTCAATCCCTGCTGATAGAGTGATCAGTATATTAATTATATCTATAAAAACTAGCTACTGCACTAATTAATTTAATTAACTAGCTAGCTAGGATATATGGGTGTTGGATTGAAGGGAAACAAGACAAGTGTGTCGTTGTTTACATCATAGGAGGATCCATGGATTAGCTGTATGTTAGCTGATCGAATCAGTATATTAATTGATTAATAAATAAGTGATCATCCGAGGATTATAAACTACTGTTCAATTAATTATCTACTTAATCTCTTGTCTTGTATCTTGTACATTTTTGGATATATATGTGGAAAACGGGAGGCAAAGATAGAATGTTAAAGTCAACTGCACTAATAAACCTAACCATAGCACGTGGACATATATTAATTCGACGATTAGTTTAATACATTATAATTAAGATGACCAATTTAATAATCATTTGCTCGGAAAAGAAACTGGACACGTATGTTTATTTTCTGCCTACCGCGCGAGTTTTTTTGAACCTCTTCTTAATATAGTTTCTTTACTTTATTAACAACACTAGCTTATTACCCGGCCCGTTGGCCGGATTACTGTATGTTACCCACTTGTGGAATGGGAGAGAAAGTAAGTGAGAGTGAAGGAATTGGGATTCCACTTGATTAGGACCGACCCACTAATCTGATTCTTCCCGACCTGCCCCAACCTAAAGGGTCAGAAAGAGTCAATAAGAAAATACGAACGGAGAGGATTAGTCATATATCAGCGAGTTGAATAACTTTACTTAGGCCTAGAAATTGGTGCTGATGCAGACTGCAGTTTTTATTATACCATCATCAATCATTATTGAATTAGTCCTGGGCATCCCTCCCCGTTGTCGGTCTGAATTCTAATGATAGCTTCATTCCTTGCACCAGCCATATCAGCGAGTTGTCATCTCGAGCATGATTTGCCTATGTACAAATGATACAATTAGAGTATGAAACTGAATTCAAAGAAAATGAAAAGAGAATTCTATCACATGCCAATAAATACACACATAATAGTTGAAGCTAAGTGAAAGTCATTACTCGCACATCAATTCTCAAAAATTACAGACTAAACAATGGCTAGAATGGCACTCAAACTACCAAGAATCATGGATGAAACAACTTGTCAAATTAAATAATCCTTATACGGAAACTACCTTCTAACTTGAAATAAGACATGATCACAGTTCATAGCACTCTTATCACTATGAATTGGTTGCAGCTCGTCCTTATCACTGCCTCCCAAGCTCAATTCAAACAGAATAGAGACCGTTATGTAATATAACCATATCCTTACTGATCATAATTTCTTTCTTCACTCCATTTTTTGTCGGAGAAAAGAGTTATCCCCCTCTCCTGCATTTTCCTTTCCCCCTCTCTTCTCCCTCTTCTTCACAAACTGATCCCTAAACCAACAACAACAACAACACAAAAATAGCCTTTGCCTCTGCCATCTCCATCTACTGAACGCGTTGGTGGCAAGACAGGACTGCAAAAGCAAAATTTTCTAAAATCAAACTAAATTTTTTGAAGGAGACTCAACCACGAAAAAGAGTAAAGCAACAATGCTAATAATTCAGATGGTTGGTTTTGATGTTATACGTTGCTTTTGTTATGGTCTCCAGTATATCAACTGCAACAGAGATGTTTCCTCCAATCATTTTTAGTGCACGATTTAGAAGTAAGTCCTCTTGTTTGTGTCAAACGGAAACATTCATGGGTTCTTAACTCCCCTGTTAGTGTAAATGCAGCAGCAGCAAAGAAGTTTAACAACACAGTAAGCACCCAGGCAAAATGATACAATGCAGTAGGTGATATGTGTCTCGAAGGTTTTGAGTTACTAAAGTTCATGTTAAAAATAAACATGAATTAAAATGGATTATTCTATTAATCAAACATCCCCTCTAATCATACAAAGATCAGATATCAAATTCACAAACAATTAAGCCATAAAAAATCATCACACATCCACCACCTTTGATTGCCTAAATTTGGTTTTTCGCAAAGTTATGGACTCTTAAGAGTAACGTTCATGGGTAGTCTGTTTCATAACTCTAGAGAGCACAGTAAGCAGCCACCAGCCAGACACAATGCGGTAAGCGAATATGATTCTCAATTCACAATTTCTCACCACCGGAAATAAGAACAGACCATAATAAGCGTAGCGTTCATGGGTGGTATGTTTCATAGCACTACTACACAATTTGTTAAAAAAGAAAGAAAGGTATTTAGCATCACGGCGGAACAACTTTTACAGGCCAACAACGACAACATGCTGCAACCACCAGAACTGGTATCACAACTCATAGGGAAAATCAAAAGATTCTCTCAAATTAAGTAGTTACAACATCGAGCAATCGTCAAGCACATACACCATCACAAAAGTCACGGAACCTGATTCACAAAGCATTCAAACATTTGAGGACATTTCTGCAAAGGTACAACTTATATGTCTTTTTTCCAAGCCATTTTCATCAACATGCTAATAAATTTGCAATGCATAAAACAAACGGGCCAAAACTTGAAATTCAGCATGTTTGACCGATCCATGCCAAATTCTAATTATTCTTTACTTTTAAACTTTCTATTTGAAAATAAAAAATAGTGAAAGAAAAGAGACAACTACAATTCGCCATTTGCACATCACTTATTCTGGAATAAAACCATAGAAATTCAAAAGGAACTGAAAATGTTTATGATCGTTTTAATGTTTAAAATAACCAAATAGATCTTTATCTTTAGTTTTTTTACTAACAAATACCAAACGATTCCCTATAAAATACACTATAATTTGATCATTATGATGTCAAATAATTATAAAATATATATTTGAAATGATAAAAATTGGACTAATTGGGTTGGTCGAGGTTGAACCATTGAATAACTTTAAAATATATTATATTTTAGCCACTAAGATATAAAATAATAGCATAATATATATTATGTCAGACAAAATAGCTTGTTTTAGAATGACAAACCAATGATGTTCATTTGTTTTACTTGATGGTCAAATCACATGTAGGTCATGCCCATTCAACTCTTTTATTTTATGGTTAGCGGTTAGCCCATTAGATACCATGCATTAGTTTATTATTAATTTTTTTATTTTTAACATTAAAAAGGAGTATTATTTTTGCCTTTTCATATATATTTTATCACCACAGAGAAATAAAAGGGTATAAAGAAAAAAATTGACACTCCTGGACCCGTTTAAATCCGCATGTGTACGGTAAGTTGGCCCGTTCCACAGAGGAAAGAGAAAAAAATTGACACTCCCTATTCTACCCTTCCTACAAACGCTCCTGGAGCAGGGAATTTGAAATGGGGGAAGAGTTTTTTCCACTCTGCTATTATACGTTTTTAATTTAATAGGATACAACAAATGTACTTAGTGTGATTGGTTATGATTCTTGTCTTTCTTTAAAATGGTCATGGTTCGAATCCCAGTACCTACCTTTTTAATGAATAAAAAATAAGTAATTGTGAAGACCAAAATGTCCTTCCTACATTCACTCTCGTTGCAGGAAATTTGAAATGGAGCTCCCGTTTTTCCCTTCGGTGTATTATATTATGTGTAGATCAGGACTTTTTTTTTTTTTTTAAAGGAAACAACATCAGGACTTAAGTGCATTAGTTGGTAGGTCTGGTTTCATGAGAAATATCCTTCTGTTTGTGAAACTTGCAAAATGAGAGCTACCTCCCATACCCCGCGCGCAGCACCAAAATGCGATTAATGAGATGGTATTAATTAAGATTTGTTTGTGGGTGTTTTTTCAAATCTGAGTTATGGGGATGTGTTGGGTTTTGACATCATATCATAACTCTTTGATGGATAGATGATGCTTATTAGTTCCTAATTAGGGGCGGAGCTAGATAGAGACTCTGGGCTCATCCTCCCAAAAAATTTGAAATTAAGTACAAAATGTTTTAGGATTTTGGAAAATTACGTATAAACTAAAAAATTATTATTAAATTTTATCCGGTGTGTAATATTGATGCAAATAGTTGTAGATGTTCCATTGGTAAAGCAGCTTACCTTTCTACGTATAGACTTCGATTCAATTTTGATCTGCAGCGAAATAGTTACTTTGTTTTCCTTTTCAAATTGATTTATCATATAATAATTTATTTTCTTTCGGTAAGTTGATTTTACCATTAAGCACCCTCTTGGCTAAAAACAGCACAAGAGCTCGAAAAATACAAAGGCAGCTGCCCACCGTAGTCCTTTACAAGGATCACACAAAGAAAAAACAAAACCATCTAGCTAGTTAAATATTTACAGCAGGTTTTAGTTTTACTTAATTGAATCTGAAACTCAGGACGAGCCAAAGCAAATAATCTTATCTCCTCCCTGAGTTGCTCAGCCAGCACAACAGCAGCACGAGGTTGTTCTCCAAATATCCTTCGACACCTCTCCTTCCACACAGCACTTATGCTCCAACACCAGATCGACGCTTCAATTTCCACATAGCTCCCCATCTTCGTAACTCTGGCTTCCATTCTCTTCAGCAGCTCAACCCAACTCCCAGGGAACACAACTCCTTCTCGCAGCAGAGTAACAATCACCTCCTGCACATAAGCACACTGACAGAACAAGTGATCCCGAGACTCCTCTACTGCACTACAATACACACAGGCTCTATCATTGATAACACCCCACATTTTGAGTTTGTCCCTTGTAGGAATTCTGTCCAGAACAATCAACTAGACCTGCACACTGTTCCGAGGTAAAACAAACCTATTCCAAACAATTTTCCACCAACTTACACGAGGCTGTCTCCTCCTGATCGTGTCCCAAACAGTTGATACTGAATATTTGTATAACCTCTTGCCCTGCCATGTCACATAGTCTTGAGTCACATCCATTCTAAATCTTAACCATGGTCTAACTTTCAAAATTTGCTTCCAGACCCAGGAACCAGATGAAGTAATGTTTGCTTCCTAGATTGAGACCCCCTTGAGCTTGTATCTATATATCCAGGCTACCCAAAAGCTGCCCCCCTCAATGAGAAGCAGCCATATAAGACGTGCCAGAGAAGCCACATTCCAAGAAATCAAATCCTTCAGTCCCATCCCCCCCCTTCTTTCTTTGGCATAGCAATAACATCCCAGGCAACCTTGGCTCTTCCCGACTTATCCCCATGCCAAATAAAATATGAACAAACTTTCTGAATACTTCTCAGGACCTTCTTTGGTATAAGGAAAATTGCCATCCAATAGTGAACCAATGAGTACAAAAGAGACTCTACCAATTGTAGCTTCCCAGCACAGGACAATCTGTTTGCTCTCCAGCTTCTGACTCTGCTAGTAATCTTATCAATCAAAATTGAGCATTCTCTGCTGGATAGCTTACCAGCAAGAAGTGGCAGGCCAAGATACCTCACAGGTAAAATCCCTTCTCTGAACCCAGAAGTTCTAAGTGCATTCTGTTTGAATTGATGGGCATAACCCCCAAAGAAAACCTTGCACTTATCAGGATTACATTGAAGCCCAAAGAGTTTATAAAAATCATTCAAGATTGATCTCAAACCATGTAAAGCATACGCTGACCCCTCAGTAAAGATTAACAAATCATCAGCAAAGCTCAGATGAGTTAATCCAAGATTCATACACTGCGGATGAAAAGGCAAAAGGCCCTTTAGTGCAGCCTGATTTAGCATGCCAGTAAGGCGTTCCATGGCTATAGTAGATAGGTAGGGGGAAAGTGGGTCCCCTTGACCCCCTTAGCAGTATTGAAAAAACCAAACAGACTCCCATGAATAAAAATGCTAAACGTAGCAGAACTCAAACAAACACTAATCCACTGCATGAACTTCTGTGGAAATCCCATTTTTGTCATAACCACCTTCAAATACCCCCAGTCAACCGAATCAAAAGCTTTACGTAGGTCAACCTTTATTGCACACCTAGAGGAAATGTTTACTTTTTTGTAATTATGCACAATTTCCTGTGCCATTAATATATTCTCAGCAATGCTTCTACCCTTAATAAAAGCATACTGGTTCCTACTAATGACAGAAGCAAGAACATTCGTCAACCTATTAGCAAGCACTTTGGAAATGATTTTGTAGATAACATTGATGCAAGCTATAGGTCTAAACAAGTTCAACTGATCAGCATTTGCAATTTTTGGCACAAGTGTTAAGGAAGCAGAGTTCATACCCTTTGGCATGGTAAAGTCCCTGAAAAACTGTTGAACTCCCTCCACAACTCCTGGTCCAATAGTCCCCCAACACTTTTGAAAGAAACTTGCAGTCCAACCATCCGGTCCTGGTGCCTTGTCCGGATTCATATCGAACAAAGCCTCAAAAATTTCCTTGCTAGTTACATCCTCACATAAAAATCTCTGATCCTCCAAACCAAGTGTATGTGTAACTGTAAGACACCCCTCAATAAAAGCCTCATCTATTGAGACCTCCTTATTCACAAATCCAAACAACTGCTTATAATAGCCCACAGCTTCATTTGCTATATCCCCCATATCTATCAGCACCTCACCACTTGAGTTAACAAGCTTCCTTATCATATAATAATTTTAATCTTAACTTCCATATTTTATTTTGGACTCGATCTTGGCATGCAACAAAATTTGTTTCTTCTCTTTATATTGATTTACCAAATAATAGTTTGAAATATTTAGCTTTCATATTTTATTTTACAAGCTCTATACTTCTACAATAAATCAATTAAATTTTTCAAATTTTAAACCCTTATATTTAAGAGTTTCTAGGCTATACAATTAAAAAAAATTAAAAAAAATATTATATATATTGAAATACCTGATTAATTTTGGTCTGGATTTTATTATCCTTTTTATATTCATTTGACCAATAACCGTTTTAATCTTCTATCTTCACTTTTTTTTGGGTAAGCGTCACGTTTGGTCACTGTTTTTATTAAAACGTATCATGTTTAGTCACTAGAAAAAATTAATGTCGATTTTGGTCACTAAGATTACCGAAACAGATCATACTTAGTCACTCTCCATTAGTCTCCATCCAACTTCGTTAATGGAGTCCGTTATGTGCTGACATGGCTAACGGGAACGCTTAGTCAGTGCCGGTTAGGGCCGAAAATGGTAAAGCCCGACCCACCAAGTCATTAAACCCGCCATGTCATATGTCCAACCCAAGAACCCAACCCGAGCCAGGTTATATGTTCTCGAAAAAATTTCTTAATCCCATCGCCATAGCGAAATCCAAATCCCTAGCAAACGGCCCCCAAATCAATCATTCATTCAAAATTCAATCCCACCAGCGGGACCTCGCATGCCGCCGCACTGCGATCCCGTCTGCGCCCATCAGATATGCCTGCAGGATCACCCGCCTCGCCTTACCATGTGAATTTAGAGTGGGAAGAAAACTTGATCTTTGTATGGCCAACACTCTCAACTGAACAGCTTCTAAAGAAAGAACAATTTTATTTATTTTTCAAGGAAACATACAACAGAATTCCGAACAAGAGCCAAGCCAACGAATTGGCTCTTTGGAAAACAAAAACACACAGACAACTTCCCAAGAACAAATCACCCAGTACTCAGACACTGTGATTTGTTCTACTGAAGTAAGACCAGGACCCAAAGTAACAGAAGACACTTCTCTGTTCTTCTACTACAGACTGCCAAGTTCAAATTGTATTACAAACCCTAGAATTTATAGATAAAAGAGCTTAATGACCGTTGTAAGGACCTGTTGGCTTCTTGCGAGAGGATTTGAACTGAACGGTTATCTTCAGGTCATCATGATCTTGAGGTAGGCTTGAGGCACCGCCCTTGATGAAGCACGAGGAGTTGTCGAGCAGATGAAGGGTCGATGAGGTCGTCAAAGGAGAATGTCGAGGATCTGAGAAGAAGATCCTCGATGAAAGACTTTGATGGACGATCAGCTTTGAGACGGCGTAGTTTGCTTCAACAGCGCTGTGTTTTGTTCTTTGTGTAAAAACGCACCACTTTGGCTAATCTGACGTCGTCTTAGCTTCTTGGTGAGGGAGCTCTGCTCTGGTATACAACAATTTCCCCCTTCGTCCAAGAAGTCTGACTTGCAAGCAAAGAAAGAACAAGCAAACCACAGAGACCAGCACTCGAAAACAAGGAAATTTGCATTAAAAACTAATAGGGTTACAGTATTAGAAACATGACTCGAAAAGGAGCATGTTGAACAAAAGTGGATTCCCCCTACATCTAAGAATCCTGAGATAAATTAAGTCCGTGAGGACTTCATTACAAAAGATAGATACCCTACTGCAGAATAAAAAGAAACTTCATTTGAAACAGATTCCCCCTGGGATAGATAACTCTAAGGAGCGGGAGCAGAGGCTGCTGAGTCATCCGAGGAAGAGCTTCCTTCAGAGATAGAGAAAATCAAATTACCAGCCCTGCTGGTTTCACCAGCAGATTTGGCCTTCTTAGAAGAAGATGGCTTTGGGCGAGGACCCAGCCCCCAGGAGAGAGGCTGAAGGTTGAGGAGGGAGAGGAATCTCAGTGGGGAGATTTAGTATCATGAGTACGTTCAACGCACTCACATACATTGTAGAAGACACGTTTCTAAAATCTGAAAGATCAACCCCGAGGTTGATGAGCAGCCTAGTGATGATTGATCCAAAAGGAAGCAGACCCTGATAATTTTCATCTCCAACTGGGAGGAAATGACTGAAAAGCAGACTGGAAAAATCAAGTTTGCGCCTAGCAGTGGCACTGGCGATGATCCAGAGATCCATAGGCAAGACTCGGTCAAGGTTGAAGGAACGAGGAAAGAACACATGGGTCAGGAAGTGATGAAACACTCTGAGTCTAGGGGGCCGCCAGTCAACATGGATGGGGACATCTGAACCACCAGTTGGTTCAGTTGAGAAGTTGTGATACTCATCACATAGATTGAATTCCTCCTTCCAGAACTCGCTAGGATGAGCAATATCCCTTCCTTGTGATGGAAAACCAAGGATGGCATTCAGTGCTTCGACTGGAATGGTGAGAAGGTGACCAATCACAACAGTAGTGAAGCACCTGGAGCTGACTCCTTGAGAGCGGAGATTTGAATAGAAATACTTAACTGCACCAGGACAAGCAGGGTGCAGTGGCTGCCTCAGCAGATAGTCCCAGCCCAGCCCTTGTATTAGAGACACAATTTCGAGGTTATAAATCTTGAACTCATAGGGATCCAACTGAGTGATGTGGTGGAGCCTCCTGTTTTCGATATGACGGAGATGGCGATGGTTATTGATGGCTACTGGCTCATGAAACATGTAGCCAGGGAAGGTGTGGACAAGACCATCAAAACGAAAAGGCCTGGGAAGATGATCACTCAGGGTGTTTTTGTGTGAGATGAGTAGAGGATTTTGGTGAGGTGAGGAAAAAAAGTGTTGCACAAGGTTGTTTAAATAGGCGTATTTGAACTAAAAAGGAGAGGAAGATGTAACGACGGCAGCTTTATAATCATTTCAGCATGCACATATTTCGCCTTGAAAACAAGCAGATAAGAGCTAAAAAGTAGAGAAAATGCATAAATCAAGACAAGCAAACCCTAGAGAAAAAAGGAACCAATAACAGGTTTAACTTTTTAGATTTTCAATCTGACAGCTAGATTTTAAGCCAATTTCAGTACATAATTGCAGAAAGCGTTCGCTAGGCAGAGGCTTAGTGAGTGTATCTACTAATTGGCCTTCAGTTGAAACAAATTCTAATCGTACATTTCCATTTTGAACTAAATCACGAATGAAGTGGTATTTTATTTCAATATGCTTAGTTCTGGAGTGTTGGAAAGAATTTTTTGTCATGCAAATTGCACTTGTATTGTCACAGCAAACAGGAATGTCTGTTATTTCAAAGCCATAATCTAATAGCTGGGATTTCATCCACATAGCGGAGCACAACAGCTTCCAGCTGCCATATACTCTGCTTCATTAGTGGATAGAGCAACTGCACCTTGCTTCTTGCTAAACCAAGACACAAGTGCTGGACCAAGAAATTGTATGGTTCCAGAAGTGCTTTTCCTATCTACAAGACTTCCTCCAAAATCAGAATTAGTATATCCAACAAGTTCGAATGAATCAGTGACAGGGTACCATAAGCCAACTTCTGTAGTTCCTTTTAAATATCTGAAAATTCGTTTTACAGCTTTAAAGTGACTCTCTTTTGGGTTGGATTGAAATCTAGCACATAAACCCACACTGTATTGGATATCTGGTCTACTGGAAATTAGGTATAGAAGTGAACCAATCATCCCCCTATATTTTCTTTCACACACAGGTAGTCCTGATTCATCTTTGTCCAATTTCAAGTTGGTAGCCATTGGTATTGTACTTGGACTAACAGAGTTTAAATCAAATCTTTTGAGCATGGAGTCTATATATTTGCTTTGAGATATGAAAATTCCTAAGCTTGTTTGTTTGATTTTTAATCCTAGAAAGTAGGACAGTTCTCCCATCATGCTCATTTCAAATACAGATTTCATGGATTCACAAAAGTCTTTGCACATGTCTGGATTTGTAGCCCCAAAAACTATGTCGTCAACATAAACTTGTACAATGAGGGTGTCTGATTTTTCTTTCTTAATGAAAAGAGTTTTATCCACACTTCCTTGAATACAATCCTTGCTTATGAGAAATTATGATAGTTTTTCAAACCATGCCTTGGGGCTTGTTTTAATCCATATAGTGCTTTATTTATTTTGAAACATGATCTGGAAATTGATGATTAATGAACCCTGGTGGTTGACTTACATATACCTCTTCCTTAATTTCTCCGTTTAAGAAAGCACTTTTTACATCCATTTGAAATAGAGGAATTTTCATATAACTTGCTTAAGCACATAGTAGTCTAATAGATTCAATGCGAGCGCGCAACTGGTGCAAACGATTCTTCAAAGTCTATTCCCTCTTCTTGAGAGTAACCTTGAGCCACTAGCCTAGCTTTATTTTTTGTTACTTGTCCAATTTCATCAGTTTTGTTTCTAAACACCCATTTTTTTCCAATTATCAGTTTGCCTATTGGTCTAGGGACTAATTCCCAGACCTTTAGTCTAGCAAATTGGTTGAGTTCTTCTTGCATAGCATATATCCATTCATCATAAGTTAAAGCTTCTTTGTAGTTTTTAGGCTCTAGTAAGGAAATAAATGCGTACTGACCTGGATTATACTTACCTCTGGTGTGCATTTTGTCGTGAAGTCCACCAATGATTTGAGATGGATGATGTCTTTTCTGTATGTATCTTGGTGCATTCTTCTCTTCATCAGAACTCCTGCCTTCCTTTTTATCTTCTTTTTCTTCTTTTAGTGAAGTTTCTTCCCTTCCTGGATTTTCTTCCACTTCCTTTGTCACATGGAATAAGAAATCTACACTTTCTACATTAACTTTGTCAGCATTCATTGATTCATTAAATTTGACAAAGACTGATTCATCTACTCTTTTGGATTTAAGTTTGTATATCCTATAGGCCTGTCCTTTGATAGAATATCCCAAAAAGATGGCTGGATCAGACTTTGCATCAAATTTATATAAGTGGTCTTTAGTGTTTAGGATAAAACATTTGCATCCAAAAGGATGAAAATATCCTAAGTTTGGTGTTTTCTGTTTTAGAATTTCATAAGGTGTTTTGTTTAAGGTTTTTCTGATTAGAACTCTGTTTATTGTATAAACAGCTGTCATGACAGCTTCTCCCCAAAGAAATTTTGGAGTTCCATACTCCAAAAGCATCGTTCTAACTATTTCTATTATAGTTCTATTTTTTCTTTCTACCACACCATTTTGTTGGGGTGTCCTAGGAGCAAAGAATGTATGATTTATCCCTCTATCGTTGCATAAATCACCAAAATGTTCAGATATAAATTCCCCCCATTATCACTTCGAATGGACTTAATACCCTTTTCAGACTCATTTGAAATGAGATTCACAAACGTTTTAAAATGAGTAAAGGCTTCATCCTTAGAAGCCAAAAGATAAACCCAAGTGTATCTAGAGAAATCATCAACCAAGACAAAAGCATATGACTTACCTCCAAGACTTACCACATTTGTCGGTCCAAAGAGATTATATCCCTTTTTGACTTAAAACTCTTTTTAGCCATTTTACCACCAACACATGCATCACAAAAGAACTTTGAATTTTCTTTTAAATCAGGAATTCCTCTGGCAGATTTCATTTTAGACAGTTTTGAAAGGCATATGTGTCCTAATTTTCTATACCACAACAATTCTAAAAATTGTGAGGTAGCTTGAAAGCAGGTTTCATTAAATGTTTTAAGACAATTTAAGTTACAACATACATGTTATTTTTCTTAGTCCCACGGAATAATAGCTTGTTATCTTTGATCCTAATGATTTGACATGACGAAGATCCAAAAACTACACTGTTTTCAGTACTGCATAATTGACTTATGGAAAGAAGGTTATTTTTTAATCCTTTAACAACAAGAACATCTTTAATAGTTGGGAAAGGGCTTTTTCCTATTGTGACGTTACCCATGATTATTCCAACTCGATCATCACCAAAAACTACCTTACCACCCTTTTTGTACTTTAAATATGAAAATAATTCCTCTTTACCTGTCATGTGGTGGGAGCAACCACTATCCAGGAACCATATGTTCTCATTTTCTCCCAAATTCTGTAATCAATCATAGGTTAGTACACTTAGGTACCCAAAATGATCTATACACAACTGGTTTTCTTAAGTCATAGTAGAACTTTACCAAATGACATTTTCTTTTACAATGAGAGCATGTATAGATAACTGGATACTTTCTGTTTTTATTTTCAGAAAACTTTCTAGGATATCTGAAAGTTGTTACTGACTCTTCTTGATAATTAGAAACAACTTGCTTGTTGGATGATTTCCAGAATTGATTCTTACAGATCATAACTAGTTTTTGATTCTCATCTTTAAGTTCAAAAATCTGTTTATTTAGTTTGTCTTGACATTCATTCTGGAAGCTAATTGTCCTGTTAAGGTTATTTATTTCCTTTTTCATAGTCTGATTATCTGTCATTAGCAAACAATACTTACTCCTAAGTCTGTTGCATTCATTCTGCAAATTTTCTAAAGCATGTAAAAAATCATCATTTGGTTTAAATTGTTCATCTTTTTCAGATTCACTGTCATTTATTACCTGGTAGCTTGTGGGGAAGGTTTGATCATCACTGTTGGAGGACATTGATTCATCTTCTCCTTTAGAGGCAAATGCCATATAGGCCAGGTTGATTGCTTCCTCCTCTTCTTCTGAGTTGAGATCACACCTAGATTGCATATGTCCTGTCTTACCACACTTGAAACAAATGGTTAGATCCTTTTCACTGGGAGAGCTTTGGTCCCCCTTATACCTTTCTCTTGTTTCTGACCCTTTGTCAATAGGTTTTCTTTCCACAAAGTGCTTGTTTGACAGGTTCTTGTCTGAATATTTCAACAGAAATCTCTCATTCCTATCTCTTTTATTATCAGAGAAACGATTTTCATTGATTTTAGTGTCAAGATAACCTTTATTTTCCTGAAACTCTCTTTTCATTTTCAACATTCTGTGAAACTTTCTGCTTACAAGAGCAAATTCTCTTTCAAACTCTTCACTTATCTCGTATTCTAGATCACTATCATATTCTTGCGCTTTGAAAGCAATCACCATTTTACGCCTATTGTCTTCTTTATTCATCTGAGTGATTACTTCTTCATGACTGAGTAGGGATCCTACTAGCCTTTCAATTGAAAGAACATTTAAATCCTTTGCCTCTTCTATAGCAGTTCTTTTGGGAAGCCATTCCCTAGGTAGACTTCTCAAAAAATTTCTAACTAGATCCTTTGTAGCAAACACTTTCCCTAAACCCTTTAATCTGTTTATTAGATCATTAAACCTCTTGTACATACTGGAAATAGACTCTCCTGAACTCATTTCAAAAGATTCATATTCATTTAATAGCACATCAATTCTACTTTCTTTTACCTCTGACGTACCTTCATGAGTGGTTTGTAATGCCTCCCAAATTTCTTTGGCAGACTCACAATGTGCCACTTGGTTTCTTTCTTCAAGTGAAAGTGCCGAGAAAAGTAGATGCATTGCTCTTGAGTCAAGTTGAGAGGATACCTTCTGCTCATCTTACCATTTCTCTTCATCATCATCATCCATAAGGACTGGTCCTTTTCGAACAATGCTCCATAGATCTCCATCAACTCCTCTTAGGTAGATCTTCATTCTTTTCTTCCAGACAGAATAATCTGTCCCATCAAACCACGGCGGGTTTGTGTTGACAGAATAAGATGCAGGTGTCGATGAAGACCCAGTCATCTTGCAGATCTTCTTTGGTGATAGTTAATCCAGCAAAGAACCTGCTCTGATACCAATTGTGCATTTAGAGTGGGAAGAAAACTTGATCTTTGTATGGCCAATACTCTCAATTGAACAGCTTCTAAAGAAAGAACAATTTTTTTTTTTTTATGGGCAATATCAAAAATTTTTATTGAAGCACTATGTGTCCCCCATTAAGTAGGGAAGAACACATCTGGGTCATTTACAATCTGCAGCTGCATTACTGCTACTAGCTCAAAATATACACAGCAAACAAATGAATAAGGAACCTAACCTATACACTGGTTATTACTGACTAAAAACTACTCAACATTCTGTATCCAGAGCCATGTTACCACATCTAGCCAGCTCAATTACCCTTCGCACTGTCCTGACCAACTCCATAGATTGCACAACTGATGATCCATACAGTCTACCACAACGTTCCCTCCATATCATGCTCACCACTAAGTTCCAAACCAATCGACCCACCTTGGCTAAAGCTGTCTTCCCCTTGAAAGTTCTTACCGCCCACTGCAAATAATCCTCATAACCATTTAGCTGAGGACAAGTTTTGTTAAGCATGAGCAAGCAACCCTTCAGCACCTGATTTGTGTAATGGCAATGAAAAAACAAATGGTCCCTATCCTCTGCTTGCGCCAAACAGAACAGACATGTTGCACTGGCTACTTTCCCCCAACTCTGCAACTGTACCAATGTTGTAATTCTATTTCTCGTGATAATCCAGCTTAGAAAACTGTGCTTTGGGATCGAATGTCTCCCCCAAACCAGCTGATACCATTCCACTCGAGGTCTAGCTGGTTGCAAATCTTGCCAGACCTGCTTCACAGAGTAATTGATCATTCTCTTATCCTTCCAATACACTTGTGTTCCCCAGCATCGAAAGAATCCTTCAACCTTGTCCCTGACCTTTAAAATTCTCTTCCAAATCCAAGAGGCAGTGCTACACTTCCCCAGTTCCCAGAATGTGAGGTTCTTGATTCTGTATTGATATGTCCAAGCAACCCACCAGGACCCTGTTTTCACTAGTAAACTCCATATATGCCTTGTTGTACAAGCCACATTCCAGGTTTTAAGGCATCTTATACCCAGCCCCCCTTCTCTCTTTGGTATTGCCACCAAATCCCAAGCCATCACAGCCTTTTTCCTCATGGACTCCTCAGTTATCCCCCATAGGAACTTACTGCAAAGCTGCTCAATCTCTTTAATGATTGACATTGGTAAAATGAAGACATTCATCCAATAGAAAGACAGGCTACTCAACACAGAGTTTATAAGCTGCAATTTCCCTGCATAACTAAGCAGTTTAGGTTTCCATCCTGCAATTCTCTTTGTGATTTTTTCCACTAGCACCCTGCAATCACTGTTTGTGAGTTTCCCTGCTATCAGAGGTACACCCAGGTAACGAACAGGGAGTACTGCTTTCTGAAATCCAGCCAAATGAGCTAATCTATCATGATCTGCCTCTGCAATCCCTGCACAGAATAGCTGACTCTTCTCTGGATTAAATCTCAACCCTGACAGCTTATAAAACTTTTCCAGCAGACCTTTTACACTTTCCACTGCCTTAGTAGAACCATTAGAGAACAACAATAGGTCATCAGCAAACACCAGATGAGTGATGCCTAGTCTTTTACATCTAGGATGATAGGGGAAATCTCCTGTTGCTGCTCCCTTGTTCAAGATACATGAAAGAACCTCCATTGCAATGGAAAAAAGGAAAGGAGACAGGGGGTCACCCTGACGCAAACCTTTTTTAGAGGGAAAATAGCCACATACACCCCCGTTCACACCAACACTCAACATTGGGGAAGTAACACATACCTTGATCCAGGAAATGAATTGTGCTGGAAGGCCCATTGCTGTCATAACTATGAACAAAAATTTCCAATCAATGGAGTCAAACGCCTTCATAAGGTCGATCTTCATTGTGCACCTAGGGGAGATGTTCTTTCTATTATACCCTGCCACCAACTCTGATGCAATCAGTATATTATCACTGATATTTCTTCCTCTTACAAATGCTGACTGATTCTTGCTGATTAGCTGGGGGAGGACAGAAGAGAGCCTGTTTGCCAAAATCTTTGCAATACATTTATACAACACATTACAACAGGAGATTGGTCTAAACTGCTTCATCTGATCAGCACCAGCCACTTTAGGTAGTAAAGCTAGCACTGTCGAGTTAATTTCTTTGGGAAGGAACCCTGTGAGAAAGAAGGAACTAATTGCACTAGATATGTCCTCTCCAACTACTGACCAAGCTGCCTTGTAAAATTCCACAGTATACCCATCTGGACCAGGGGACTTATTAGTCCCCATATCAAATAAAGCATCCTTTATTTCTTCCTTAGAGACAACACTACAGAGGTGTTCAGTATCCACAAGGCTTAATTTGTGTACCAGTATTTTTCCATTTCCTCTACTGATATACATTGGACTTCCTGATTTTCCTCCCCTAGCAGTTTCTTGTAAAACTCCACTGCTACACTACCAATTTCCTCCACATCAGTTACTATGCTGCCATCCTCTTTCTTAAGGAGAGAAATGTGATTCCTATGCTGCCTTACCCTTAGTGTTTGATGGAAATATGCTGTATTTTGATCCCCCTCTGTAACAGCCTGCACCCTTGCTTTCTGCTTGAAAAAACCCTCTTCTGCTTTTTGAAACATCACACACTCAGCCACAGCTTGTGCTTCTGCTTCAAACAACTGGGGAGAAGGGTCCCAATATACCTGTTGCTGAATAACCTTCAGTGCCTCTTCTGCTTGTCTAGCACGCAAAGATATATCAGAATAGAACTCTTTGTTAAATTCTTTCAACTTTTTCTTTAACAACCTCAGCTTATGGCACACTTTAAAAAACGGATAACCAGTGACCCTAGTACTCCACACTTCTTGCAATAACTCTTGGAACATCGGATGAGCACACCAGAAATTAAAAAATTTAAATGGCCTTGGCAGAGTCTTCTGATTTGGGGAAGAATTCAAAAGTAATCCACAATGGTCAGAATGAACACTTGGAAACACAGTATTAGCCACACTCCCAGGGAAAGTAGATAACCAGCACCTGTTCATGAAGATCCTATCCAACTTTCTAGCTATAGGATTCCTTGTTTGTTTATTCACCCAAGTAAAACAATCCCCAGCAACTTTGTGCTCTTCCAGTTGCATATCATCTATCCAGTCTTGGAAATCCTGCCCACTTGAGCCTGGTGGTGTCCCATTTGAAGCTTCAGAAGCTGCTAGGATAGCATTGAAATCCCCTAGGACTACCCATGGCTCACTGCCAGTATGAATAGCTCTCAGTTGTGCATAAGTCTGACGCCTGACCAATTCATCATTGGAACCATATACTACTGTAATCTGACAGTCCTCACCTCCCCTGACTTTCAGATGCATAAAATTTTCTTCAACTTTCTCTGCAGTAACAGTCAACTCCTTCTTGAAGAATATCCATATCCTTCCATTGGAGGATTTAGCATAATTCTCCAAGTACCCCCAATCTGAAAAGTAATCAGTGCAAATTTTCCCCATTTTACTCTTTTGAACTCTAGTTTCTAATATTGCTAGTATATCTATTTTCTGAGCCTTCAAATACTTACTAATAAAACTGTGCTTTGAGGCCCTATTGAAGCCTCTCATATTCCATGAGGAGATGATCATTTTTGTTTGGAAGCCCTCCCCCCAACTCCTGCTTTCACTCCTCTCCCACTAGTAATGTAGTCAAAACTAATCTGAGGTGAAGTCCCACCACCAGCAACTTCTGTATTGCCATCAATCCCAGAGAAAGACACAACCACTGCCTTTCCTTTTGATAGTCTTGCAGCCGTTGCTGGACTAATACTCCTTCTACCCTGGATGACCTCCTGGAATTCCTCTTCTGAAGGCAAATGATCCCTTTCCTGCTCTTTTCCTGACATAAGCACCTGCACTGGTGAAGAGGATTGTATACCACTCTCAATACCATCTGCTATCCGATTAGTGTCTACCAGCTCCTTTCCAAGCCCCCTAGGTTCTTCTTCTGTACCTTGATGAGTTGCCTCCTGGATCTCACTCTCCTTATACTCCTCATGGGTCTTCTCTGTCACTGAAGGATTCTTTACTTTTGGCACCCACACCCTACGAACCTCAGAGTCAACCTTACTACAGTCATGACCAAACTTTTGACACTTTGAACACACAGGAGGTAATTTGAAGTAAACCACATTGGCTGAAAAAGGAGCACCTTCATCAGGGACAAATCTCAGCTCCTTGGGACACTTCGATTCCACCGTGATTTCCACACAACACTTTGCTGATCCCAACTGATCTGTAACTCTTGTTACCTGAGTGCATAAAGGCCTTCCAATCATACTCACAACTTTGCTTAAACACTCAGGCGACAAGCACTCCATGGGCAACCCGGAGATGTTCACCCACACTGGAATCCCAGGCTTCTCAGGAACAACCGGCAGAATTCCTTTCTCCCATTTCCTCAAGAACAAGTTATTGCCCCAAAGATGCCATGGACCACCCCGAAAAACCCAATCACAAGTCGAAGCAGACGGGAATTGGAAAACCAGTAGCTTGTTACCGAACCAGGAAACCCTAATTTTCCCTTCTCGCCCCCAAAGCTTGTTCGCCCAATTACGAATGACCCCTAGAGATGGTGGAGTAGAAATGAATTGACCTACCAGACAATTTTGCCAACGAGCAGCTCCCTTGTCCAGCAAATCCTTCGGCAACCTCAAAGCTCCATCGACCAAGTCAGGCTCCTCATAATGGAGACGGCAGCTCTCATCAATGGTGAAAAGCTCCGCCCACGATTTGCCTGACTCCGTCATGGCGATTCCGATTCCACCAGAAACTCAAGAAAAGAGGAAGAACACCGACGACGAGGAGCGTCACCGGAGGAAAACACCGCCGGCAGGAGGCCAGACGGCGGAGACAGACCGCCCTCGACGGCGGGATGCCAATCGAGCGGGAAAAGTCGTTACTCGATTTTCTCTCTCTCTCTAACTTTCCTCTCTCTCTCCTATCTTGGCGTCAGATTTGCATTATTTATTTTTCAAGGAAACATACAACAGAATTCCGAACAAGAGCCAAGCCAACGAATTGGCTCTTTGGAAAACAAAAACACACAGACAACTTCCCAAGAACAAATCACCCAGTACTCAGACACCGTGATTTGTTCTACTGAAGTAAGACCAGGACCCAAAGTAACAGAAGACACTTCTCTGTTCTTCTACTACAGACTGCCAAGTTCAAATTGTATTACAAACCCTAGAATTTATAGACAAAAGAGCTTAATGACCGTTGTAAGGATCTGTTGGCTTCTTGCGAGAGGATTTGAACTGAACGGTTATCTTCAGGTCATCATGATCTTGAGGTAGGCTTGAGGCACCGCCCTTGATGAAGCACGAGGAGGTTGTCGAGAAGATGAAGGGTCGATGAGGTCGTCGAGGGAGAATGTCGAGGATCTAAGAAGAAGATCCTCGATGGAAGACTTTGATGGACGATCAGCTTTGAGACGGCGTAGTTTGGTGCAACAGCGCTGTGTTTTGTTCTTTGTGTAAAAACGCACCACTTTGGCTAATCCGACGTCGTCTTAGCTTCTTGGTGAGGGAGCTCTGCTCTGGTATACAACATACCAGTCACTTCGTTTACCTTGAACACCTTCCTTGTGTTGCTCTGCACCACGAGCAGGTTCCCCTTGCTGACGTATGCCACACCATTGAGCCTTTATTTGTTGTACGAAAGGTCGTGATCGACAATGTAGTTGGTGAATTGATTCGATCGGGAGAAGATCGATGCCTTTTCTTCCGTACCTACTTTCCAGATGAAGTTTCCTTCCTTGACTCCTAAAGAATTGGTGACGTACTGTTGCCCTTGAAATCGACGGCCACCACGTTGGCGATGGGGCGGCCGACGTTGGCTCCGCCGTTAGGGAGGAGGGAGAAGAAGAGTTGTTGGCGTGTGCAGAGGTCGTAGGCGGCGAGGGCATTAGAGTTTGGGAGTGGGGGCCATGGAGTGGACGACAACAAGGAGAGGTCGATGATGAGGGTCTCGAAGACGCCCGCGTCGGAGACGGATTGGATCGTGTGGTGGCGGAGGAATCCGACGATGAAGTGAGGCTCCAGATACAGTCAGTAACCCCTGATTACTGACCAATGAGTAACCAAATCTCAGCCATCAGATTTAAGTGGGCCCAAAAAATTTAGATCTAAAGGTCGAGAATTAAAAATATTTTTATTTTTTATTGTTTTCTAATTCGACTCATATCTTCTTCGTTTTAACTCAGATTTTAAATTTTATGCACAAATGGAATGAGTTCGTTGTGCTCTACAAAATGAGATCCATTCTAAATATTTTTTTTCTTGCCTCTCGTTACCAACTGCGTACCATATGGTATCTTCTTTGATTTTAAGTCGTTTTTAAATTTTTTTGCACAGAATGAACGAGTTCATCATGATCTATTGGATCTACAAATTTATGGGTGAACAAAATACAGGACCAAAAAATACTACACAATACCACCTGACTCGCTCCGAATATCACACTTAAATCCCAGCTAAGGCCCAAGTATAAACCTTAAATGGGTGCAATATTGGGCAAGTATGTTTAAATATCAACCTGGGCCGGTCCATGTACCCCTACTTCAATTGTTTGAAACATTATCTAGGTGAATGAAGTTTGTAAGAATCTCTACAATCAACGATTGAAAGTGCAAGATTTGAAAAGTAAAAGGGGTTGAAATTCTTGGTGAGAAGCTTCACTCGGGAGTTGTTTCCCCCTAACTAACTACCATGAACTGTGGGATCGACATAATTAGTGTTCGACAAGGAGATTGCGAACCTTAGGAGGAGCAACAGTCGTTGGAAACCACACTCTCAATCGCTAGGCCAAGGAATGCATTATAGGCTACAAAAGTAGCCCTCTTGACCCAAGCAAAAGAGGGTTGACTTATCTTCTCCCTCAAACGGGGTTTGGACGGATTAATCACAATTAATCTAAATATTTAATTTGAGTTTAGGGGTTTGTCTTACACTAAGCTAGTTAGGAGGCATGAAATGCCTTAGAAAACCCAACTCAATTTGAGCCTCTTAAGGTTAGGATAGCACAATAGATTGTCAAGCACACACAATGCACAATCATCATGAACAATACCTCAAAACTTAAATTAAACATCACCAACACACAATCATTCAATCCACACAATCAACTACATGGTAGAAGTTAGGGTTCTACAACACCCAAGTGAATAGGAGACTACTCCATGCTAGAAGAAGGAAGAACACAATGGAAAAAGGAAAGAACCATCATTGTGATGCCTCAATCCTTCCTTGTGCTTGTAGAGATCCTCCCTTGAAGAGGAACTTCCCAATTCTTGACGTAGAGCAAACCCTAACATCTTCTCCCTCTTGGTTTGTGATTTTCTTTCTCTAGGGTTTCAAGAAGAAGAAGGTTTCTCTCTCACTTTGGGCTCCCCCTTTTCTTCTTCCATTCAGCTCTCCTTTTATACACGATCGAACCCAGTTCACGGTCCCAGTACACGGCCGTGAACATTTGGCCTTGATCGTGAACACAGCCAAAACGCACCGCTTTCATTTGTTGAGTTCGCGGTCCATGGCTCCAGTTCACGGTCTTACGACCGTGAAACTGACTCGACGTTAGTAACTTCCAACACCTTTCTAGATGCCGTTCAGTTCAAGGTTCGTGGCTCCAGTTCACGGTCCTTGCAACTGTGAACTCACAACTTGGACCGTGAACAGCGGCTGTTTGCTCCTCTTTGCCCAGTCCTCGCACCATTTCTTCCAACTTTCGACTCCCGGGTTGGTTCCACCTGTTAGACTCTGAAACACAGCAAACCTAGCGTAAAATCACCCTTTATGGAGCTCAAATGCCACAAATGCCAAAGAGAGACGGGGATAAAAAGTGTACATTTAGCCCCGAATCAGTCTCCCACACTTAGACGTTTGCTTGTCCCCAAGCAAACCATTTCACACAAGCTAATATCTCAACATAACAAAAGACATTGGGGACAACTCAAGTGAGAAATCTCAATGGCTATTGGCAATTAACATATGGACTGTTGCAAGCGATACCGGCATCCACCACAGACAACATTCGAGACCACCAAAAACGGGCAAACGAAAAGTTCTCACCTTGTTCATGAATCAATGCAAGTCTCAACAAGACTACTCATCAACCACAACCAACCATGCACAACATTGAAGTCCAAGGAATGAACGAATGGGCAACAAAGATTCTCACCGGGGTATGATATGACATGCAAAGCAAGAATAAATAACTCACTCTCTTAACCAGTGGGGTCGGGATCATTTGGTGCAAAGAATGTGCACAATCATCACAAGGTTATGCACAGGAACTGCTCACTAAAATGCTGTCCGGAGAGGTTGTGGGCAAGGCCCTCCGGGTAGAGATTGGTGCACAATATATAAAAAACTACTTAATTCAATTCATCACTTTGCTTATTGAAATTGTAAATATAAGGATTGAGATAATGTACTCTCATGAGTTCAATTATCACAAAACATTTCTTAGTATTTATTAATCCCATAAGTTTTTCAGGTATTTATGAAGTATGGACAGGCTAATGGGTATATATATTCCTAGCAAGACCTAGCTAGCTTAGCTTGCTATCACAGAAAAAGGTCGCACTCCAACATGTGGCTCAGTAAATTAGCCCTCTTTTTTCTGACTAATGAAATACTATTGAAAGATTGGCCAAAGTACACAGATCGATCTACAGAATCACAACTTTCAAGCTGTCATAAGAATAAAGACAAAAACAAAAAGACCAACAAGTACTGCCCCACTTCTAACCTCTCTATCCATCTATTTGAAAAATGTCTGCAGAGCTAGCTACCTCAGATCGATCGATTGCCCCTAAAAGTCTCATCATTAATTCATTACATGCATAAAATTTTCAAAGTCCACTTGTAGATCATTATCATCGTCATTAATACAAAGGCACCAATATAAGTTTTCCATTATTATTTGTTTTGGACAAATATATAGTTCCCATGATTCATTTGATCATTACTGGAGCAACAATATCACCAATAATGGCAAAAAGGAAGAAATTATTATGCATGAAAGTAATCTATAGCGCAAAAAAAAAAAAAAAAAAAAAAAAAAAAAAAAAAAAAAACATATCTCCCTAGCTATCATGAAATCCATCGATCATTGCACAGAAACAAAAAAAGGAGGGATCTAGAATCTGCAAAGAGAAGTTACAGATGGCTATCTCCTGTACCTCAATTCCCATATTAATCAGCAATCTTCGCAGTACTAACTCAATAAAGGAGCAGACAAATACAACCTGTCGTCTCGTCTCCATGGCCAGAGAGCTTCGTAGCTAGCTACGTACCTAAATGGGGCCATGATCCCACTTTGAGTGTTCCTCAACTATTCCACATGGCGCGCCAGAGCTTCATATTAATCAGCCTACGCATGCATGCATGGACCCTTCTTCCTTTAACCTACTACTGCTACTGCCCCATAGGCCATAAACCAGACGAGAAATCGAATACTTTAGCACCAAACATCAGAGTGCAGACAAAAGTACACCCGCTTTTTGGGTGCATTCAATACACCCGCCTCATAATCGCCATTTTGATTAGGCGATTAACGATGTTGTCATGAACCAGTTGCTCTCAATAACTCGAGTTGTTGGGAGAAGGGTTATGCTGAATCATATACAGGCCCGTGTATGGTGCTTAACCACTTCCTTACACGCCCCCTCAAACGAAAGCCGACTCATGGGCTTGAAGTTTGCACAGGCCCAGCCCTACTATGTGCTTGAAAGACAACGGTTAATATTGGGGGTCGTGAGGACTTGAACACGTGACCTCAAGGACAAACCAGCTCTGATACCATGTCATGAACCAGTTGCTCTCAATAACTCGAGTTGTTGGGAGAAGGGTTATGCTGAATCATATACAGGCCCGTGTATGGTGCTTAACCACTTCCTTACAGATGTCAATCATCATTTGTGGTATGATGAATAAGAACCACATGAATTTGTAAAAATATCATTCAAGATTTACTTTAATTTGAATGATTTAGGGCTTAGGAATTTAGCGTTAGGGTTTACAATTTGGGATTTTAGGTTGGAATGCAAAATTGAAGGTTAATAGGTTAGGGTAATGGATTGATTAGTTGTGATTATGTGTTATATCATCATATTAAACTAATTCTACCCATTAAAGTTCAAAATTTGACGTATTATGACCACTTTTAGAGTAGAGTTCATTGAATTTACCCAAAAAAGTGAGTGCACCGAAGTAGCCATATAAAAAAAATCAAGCAAATACATACACAAATTAAACTAGCTAGCTAGGTTGATCACTGATACGACTGGTTCACGTACGTAATTAAGACGAAAAAAGAAGTAATTTCTCCCTGCGAAGGAGCGGTAACCCTGTTACTCGTGACATCTATGTGTTTGTTGAGCAGCAGGGTCAATTCTGCAGCATGACTTTTGGGTCAGTGGAAAAGATGGGATTGTTTCACGTAATATGGAGGGTAACACGTGTTGCATACCAACTAATGCAGTGATTGATCTTCCGGGAGGATAAGAGGACAACCCAAGGTAATTAAGGGATAATTATCATTAGTTAATCTGCTAGCGATCGATAGTTGAACGACATCTGGAAGACTTGGTGGGAGCTAGCTGCTAGGGTGTGGAAAGAGTGCAGCCATAGATAGATAATTGGTAGGTCATGATCAATTACCAAACCCCACATCCCACTGATGATCAGTGCATGCGATCATATATGTTCATCATTTCCGCTAACAGTACTTTCCTTTCTGTCGTGTCCTTCATCTTTCTGGTAGCTGCTGCCCTACTCCAATTTGATGCTTTTGATTAATCAGAGAGATAATAATATCTCTGATGATCAACTGAACCTTCGAGAAGCTCTACGTGGTGGTGTGATGTGAATTTTTTTGCATGTTGATCTTAGATTATATACTCCATAACATAAGAGCTCCAAGGAAAATTTTCATTCTTCAAAGAAATGAGACGAAAAGCAGTGTAACACTTTAAACAAATCTCACATCAATTCTACGGTGGTTTATCTAATCATAGTTTCTTAACGAAAGAGCCAATATGAATTTAAGCCATCCCTTAAAGTATTCGGCTTCTGTGTATAATCATATCTCAATGCTATGAAGTCTTTTCTTTCTTATGCGGGAAGATATTTTTCAAAGATTACCAAAGAATTACGGTTCTATAGAATTTCGAATACTATTAGGGATTGAGACTTAAAAAAATAGAATTGGGGATTTAAAGATTTAGAAGAAGAAATGGAGACCGAGGAGAAGAATGGTCTTCGGCTGTTAGGAATCAGTAACGAATTCCAGAGAAGAGAGATTAGGATTTTGAGAAATACTTTCATAACCCAAAAATCCTAATAATACCCTAATGGCCTAATCTACTCGGCACTAAATGGCCGCCCAACCCTAACTAATAAATTATAATAGTAGTATTAAGGTAGGTTTCTAACACATTATATAGACATTTATAAAAGTACGATAGACTTCCATGAATTATAAGGTACAATTTAACATTAATTGACAAGATACATTTTGGGATGAAATGAATGAGTTGTTGTAAGAATTATGAAGTTAAATGTGCTCTGAGTGAAGCAGTACAAAGATAAGGGACCTTTTAAATAGTCACCATGATGCACCTAAAAACAAAATTGAGCCTAAAACTAACTATATTGATAAAAAGGTGAAAAGTTATCAATATCCCATTATATGAAAATAGTACCCCAGAGTGTCAATATTTCAGGTATTACACAATCATTAACATACTTCTCAACAATGCATGATTGTGAGCTATATAGAGCCTATGGGATGACCACCTCTAAACATAACATTTTGAAACCTTGTGAAATTGGAAAAATTTCCAGCACTAGTACTGCGAACACCCTAATGAGGCAATGTCAAAAGCCATCAACTAGAACAATAATATTCTACACTAGGATTTTTTATATAACCAAGCATCCACCATCAACATTAGTGACTAACCACTCGCCACAAGTACCGAATCTACACAAGTATAATGTATATTGTAGATGGAGTTGTCATATTCATGTATTGCCAGAATATAGTGTTTGATTAACCAAAACCACAAATTGCTAAATATGTTAACCACAAGCATCACTCCAGAGGTTAGTGGTTAACTAGAACACGTTAGTGTTCATGTGGTTAACTGCACTACATTATGCAATTAATGGCAACCCGGAAGGGCTAAATATGCTAATCATAAACACTACCACAATGGTTAGTGGTTAAACAGAAACCAAGTAAGTTTTCACTACAAGGGAACATACATATAGCAGGGATTTAGTAGCAGGGGTTCCTATAATCCTTGCCGCAATTATAATTTTTTTGTTTAACACCAGTCATATTTAGCGGTTAAAGAAATCGCTGCATATTTTCAATTTTAAAAAATCAGTTAAAAGTTGCTCGTCTCTAAAAAACCATAACAAAAACGAAAATTATTCTAGCATTTTCCGCTCTGCTCTCCCGTAAACAAATCCCCAACCCTAAAAATTGCCTCAACTCTTCCTCGCCGCCTTCGATCTCTCCACCAGCTTGGGCGATTTCTCTGCCGCCTCTATGATAGTCAGAAGCAGTGGCACCTGCAATCATGGGACAATTTTCGTTGTCGCCTCAATTCAAGCGACATTTCCTCTAACATTCTACTCAACTGATTTTCTCTCGCTATTTGTCTCGACTCATGCTTCGAGCGCTGCAGCTCTAATTGATTGTACATCATATATCTTATCGATAGCCCAATGCTCGCCACCCTCTCTTTCTCACGTTGTCCATACTGTAAGCGAGCTTCACTACTCATTGGAAGTTAACTAACACCCAAATTGGTATTTTACGAACCTCTCAGCCTCGGCCATAATCTTCTTACTGTTTATATGGATAATAATGGATGAAACTGAGCAATATTCCTTTCCCATTTTCTCTTTCAACTCTATTACATATTGGTGCTGGGAGATGGAGTTGGAGTGTGCATGCAAGGGTTGGGGGAACGCAAGAAGCAGAGGTACAAGAGCACCAGTGATCAATTTATATGATTGATTGGTTCCTTTACTCTTCCTTCCGCTCCATCTGGTTGTGCTTTTCTTTCATTGTTCGCATTGTTCTCTAATTGCATTACTATTCAAGGTTTGAATGCTTGTCTCCTTATCCACTCTTCCTTTCCTAATAAATTGGTTTCTTATTCTGTATCGGGATTGTCGCCAGTGAGTTCTCACATCATCTGCTTGCTTCAACTTTGTTTAGCAATGTGAATCTACATAAGTGTACTTGATGACTTCAATTGTTGAGTTCATTGATACAAAAAAGGGAGACGAGGGCCCTCATTTGCTAGTAAAGGACACTATTAGGAATGTGGTCTCGACAGCCAAAGTCACCGTTGTTTGACTCCCAAGATTTAAACCCAAAGGACAATAGCTAGTAATTGTTTATTATCTGTCTAAAATATGTAGTGGATGCTGCCATTTCAATACTATCATCTATATACTTGCAATGTTCAATATACATATCCACTAAGAGGTTTTAGTTTCAACTAATCAGTAATAGGATATGAATTTAACTACATAAAGAGATTAACCTCCTCTAACAGATACTGCACCATATACATATTCACTCATTCTTCGTTAATGTCAACCTTAAGAATTTAAATTGATTAACCGTAGGTATATGTATATGTAGCTAGGCATAATGAGGACAAGCTAATAGGCATGTTGTGAAGTCGCTTAAATGTGTTAAACAAATATACTATGGCAGGAAACAGAGGGGGAATGATCTAAATGGACTGACCACCCGAGAACTTCATCAACTTGAAAGAGAGTTGGAATCTGGTCTCCAATGAGTCATTGAAATAGAGGTACATGCATTGACTTAAGTTCCGTTACATGGCTTATTTTTTAGCGTGTGGCAGTGGTTCATGATATAATATATATATATATATATGGGAAGTTCTACGGTACCCAGAGTGAAATCCGGGGTACCGCATACCTTGAGTAAGAAAACGCTATCCAGAACTTGAATTGACTGATCTTTCGGACATGATACTGTACTCTAACCGTTAAAGATCAAAACCTAGGTCTTAATTCTCTAAATCTTATACCCCAAGATCAATTTAATTAGAAACAATAATCGACGGTTATGATTCGTTCAAATATATGCAAAAAAAAAAAATCAATGCATCATCTTAGGATTTATAGTGTATGATTTAGATAATTAGGACCTAGGGTTCACTCATTAAGGGTTAGGGTATAGTATCATGCCCAAAAATCCTGCTAATTCGAGGTCTAAATAGCATTTTCATACTTAATGTATGAAATCCGGGGTACCGTAGAAGGCACCATATGTATACCAGATTTGCTTGAAAATAGCTTGTAAAGTAAATGATACTGGAAATGACCAGATTTGCAAAAAGTAAATACTGGAGATGACCAGATTAGCAAAAAGTAAATACTGGAGATGGCCAGATTAGCAGAAGATAAATACTGGAGATGACCAGTTTTGCATAAAATAAATACTGGAGATGACCAGTTATGCACGAAATAAATAAAAGTTGAAGATGATTTGAAAAAGATGAAGTAAAACTTGATAGTTTGATAGACTTCTTACACAGGAATTCTTGAGAGAAGATGATGGGAGGATAGCTTTGCAAGAGAGCAATTCCCACTCAAATCAACTCTACTTACAACAAGTGAAGGGAGTCTCCTTTTATAGAGAAATGGAGTCCCCTTTTGGTAAATAAATTGAAAAACATAATGATGACAATGTGGACACTTATATGATTATGTCACATGTCATAACAAAATTACATTTTTAATATAAAGGCAAATATATAATCTGTGGTCTTCTTTCCATAACCAATTTGAGTGGGTTGGAAGTGGAGTCACTTCTTCTTTGTCTTTAGGATAGTGGGTTGGAAGTGAAGTCACTTCTTCTTTGTCTTTATGGTAGTGGAAGAAGCAATGGGGTCACTTCTTCTTTGTCTTCAACTTAGTGCTTTTGCTTGGCAAAGGACCAAGAACTTCTTCATCCGGGTCATGGTTTTGGAATGTGGAATCTGCGTCAGATGTTGAGCTAGACGCCACATCTTTGAGAATTTGGAAGTATTCTTCTCAGTCTTGGCGCCAGCTAAGAGAGCGCTGATTGAGGATTTTGTTTGCAAAAATTGCGTTGAGGATTTTTCGATAACTTTGGACAATTTAGGATTGTTATTGAACCATTGGAGGACTTGAGGTTTGTAGGCTTGTTCTGGGCGAGGAATTGCAGCCCAATATTTGGTTTGAAGCTGCGGCCTAACATGGGTACCTTTGTGACGGCACATGTTTGGTAACTGAATTCCCAAGCAGTAATCCAAGGAACTTTGATGTAGTAACAAAATTTGAGGAGGGGTAATCCTGGACCAGAATATTTTTGACAGAAGGTTTGATATCCCTCTTGTATCTCAGTTGGATAGATATTTTCAGTTGGCCCAAAAAGATCCCACCAGTGCATAAACCAGTTGGGGAAAATAATGGGAGTTTTGTAAGCCCAGAAAAAACTCCAGGATTGTCGGTACATATGGTTTTGCTTGAAGAAGGCATTAATCCAAGCTTCATGGTAATCCTAGTAATTGAAGGATTGGCAGATTTGGGGGTGGTTAAGAGCAATAGTAGCAGGGAATTTTTGGTTGGTGTTTGGACTAGTAGGCCATTGGCGAGGGTGGATAATTTGGTGGATTTTGCAGGTTGAGTGGGTATTGAGTGTTTTGTCTGAAGGATCAAATTTGTGGGAAAAGGTGACTGATCCAGTTTCTGTGAGGATAAGTTCATAATATTTGTGGGTTTTGTTGAGGGATCTTGGTTTGAAGAACCACTCATTGAGGAAATGTTTGTCAGTAACATTTGGATATTGATGGTAGAAACCATCTTCGACAACGAAAATGGGTTGAAAAGTGTTTTTCTTAAAATACGTTTGAAATCGATTTTGAGGGGCTTGGACAACCACCACCTCTTGGGTTTTGGGAAAAACGGTTTTGAGAGGGGCTATCGAAGATGCCACCTCTGTTGAGGTAGGTGCGACATCAAGATGATGTTGCTGATAGATTTGTTTGGTTTCTTCGGAAGAGATGGGTATGGGTAGGATGCCACTTGGCGTTTGAGTATTTGAAAGAATTAGTTTAGAAGGGGAAATTGTTGAGGAAGTTGAAGCTTCAGTGGGAAGCTTATGTTTAGAACTAGAAAAGACAATAAATTTTTGAAGGTACCCCATGGTTAGATCCTAGCTGAGTCCTTTGTGAGAGAGTTGTAAGACCGTCTTTGGCCGTTAATCTATCTCACCTGTAAGTTAGATCCTACCTTTGTTTACCTTCTTTCCTCTAGTCATGAGTTCGATTTTTAGACCTTCCTCTTCTTCCTCTAATTCTGATATCACCGGGAACCGTGTGATCAACCAAGAAGAAATTAATTTTGAAACTGTTAGTAAAGAAATTGATAATTGGCAAATTCCTAGGATTGCCCAAAAGGAAATTTATGAGCAAAGCAAATTTAACTTCCTCAATAAAATGGATTATACCATCAAAACCGAAGAAAGAGATATTCATGTTTTCAATGATTATGAAACTATCAAACATTTGTCTCAAAATTCTATTCAACAACACAAAAAGAAGTACAACTATATCCATATTGGGTTAGTTCAAGTAGGGATTAAGCCTTTATCCAAAGAAGGCCTTAATACTGCTATTTTAATGGTTTTACGAGATTGTCGGTTTCTTGAGTTTAACGACTCTTTACTTGGAACTGTTGAATGAAGTCTTTGTAATGGCCCAATTTACTTCAATTGTTTTCCAAACTTTACTGTCTCTCTTCATGACAAAAATATTTTAGATGTTTTAACCCTACAAATAAAAACTTTCAACTATAAAATCCAACAAGGATCTTTACCAATCTCTTTGGTTTACCGCTTACACTATAAAGCTATGAAATCTGCTTTCTCTTCTAAAGCTCTTCAATATGGTACAAAAGGAGAAACTATACTTTGGCAAACTGATTTAACTCGTACTAACACTGTTACTCCCAAAACTATCAAATGGGGAGAAGTTACTCTTCCTACAGAATGGACCCTTGAAGGAGCTACCATTCCCAGAAGCATCGACCATCGTCAGGTTAATCAAATTACTCAACATCTTGATGGTACTGTTAACATCTCTTTTGCTAGGAACTCCATCTCTAGCATTTCTGATATAGACCCTGAATTGACAGACGATGCTCGACAGCGCATCAATACTTTTCTTAGAAGCCAATCTTGTAGAAATCTTTCTCCCATACCTACACCCACTCGACATACCTCCTCTACACTCAACTATGATCTACGAGGAATCAACAACTCCAACAACATACCTCAGCCAGTTTATACTCCACCACCTCCCACAACTCTTTTTCCAAATATAAATACCTCGAGAACACCAAATATGTCTCCTACTGCCTCACAAGCTGCATTTCCTGAAGAAGAAATCCCTTCTGCTCTTGATGTCATTACACAAGAGTTCAAAATCAACAAAGAATTTCTTCGCCATGATTTCTATTCCCAACGAAACCGTTTTAAACGCGAGCAATTTTTTACTGATTACTCTAAAGAAGAACGTGTACTTATACAAAACTCTTTCTATGATTATCTCAATAATATACGAGAACACCATTCTTTCTTTAATTGGTTCGAACAAGTCTTTTCTCAATCTTCGATAAATGTTCAAACCAAGCCTATGACTTGGTTAACTACTAATAACTCTAAGATCCAATCTATTCACCCCCTAATGCTCCTGTTAATTTTTCTTATTATGGAACAGCAGTTCAAGCCTCTCCTTTTAAATTAAAACGAGAAAATAGTGACCATGTTAAAGGCGAAGATATTCGACGTCTAATTGAACAAAACAATTATACAAACCGATTTCTTCAGACATTAGGAGATCAACTTACTAATGTTGAAATCAGTTTACCTCTGTCTTTTGCGTCTACTTCAAATACTCTTATTCCTCCTTCCAACAAACTTAATTCCCCCATTTTCAAACCTTTTGAAGTTTCTAAAGAATCTAGTCTTGAATTTAAGCTTGAATAGAAAAACGTCTTAAACAACTTTCTACACAACTATCCACTTCTAAGACTCCTTATATTTCATACTCAAAATCCACGAGCAACGAGGATCAAATCGTCGATGACTCAACCGAAGTAATTCAAGACCTAGAAGGTCATATTGAAACAGAAATCAATCGTCTCCGATGGAATCAACCCTCTGCATCTAAGATGTATTACCCACGTCCCACAACACCTGATTTAGCTCTCGAAGAGAAACCCACCATTATCCAAAATAAATACAACTCCAATTCTATTTATGAAGGAATCTTGATGGATTTTCAGAATATCAAATTTTGAACCTTCTTCAACAAACGACCATGGTAGCTAATGCTTACAAAACTCAAAATCAAACTTCTGATTACGCTATAGCTGAACTACTTATAGCCGGCTTTGCTGGTCAATTAAAGGGTTGGTGGGATAATATCTTAACCACGGAAGACCAGAGAACTATTTTTACAGCTGTCAAATGTGATTCTTCTGGAACTCCTATTTTGGACTCCAATAATCAATCTTCTCAAGATGCAGTTGCATCCCTGATTTTTGCCATTTCAAAACATTTTATTGGAGATCATTCACATCTTAAAGATAAAAATGCCGAACTACTTTCTAATCTTCGTTGTAAAAAGTTTCATGACTTCCGATGGTACAAAGATACCTTTTTAACTAGGGTTATGCAAAGAGAAGATGGTAATAAACCATTTTGGAAAGAAAAGTTTTTAGCCGGTATACCCCGTCTCTTAGGAGATAAAATCCGAAACAAAATCCAAGACACTTTTAATGGTCAAATTCCTTATGAGAAACTTACTTACGGAGAACTTATTAGCTTTATACAAAAAGAAGGATTACAAATTTGCCATGATTTAAAACTTCAAAAACAAATCAAACGCGAACAAAAACTAACTCGAAAAGAACTAGGATCTTTTTGTGCTCAGTTTGATGAATCTTATTCAAAAATTTCTTCCAAATCTAACTGTGAGGATTGTAGCACCAAACCTCATAAAAAACATCGCGATCGTCCCTACCGATCTTTTAAAACCACGAATCAAAAATCCCATTTCTCTAGGAATCCACGTCCAGATAAGGGACCACGATCTAACAATGAAAATAAAAACATTACTTGTTTTCGTTGTGGAAAAACAGGTCATATTTCCAAATATTATCGTATAAAAAAGAAGCTCAATGAGCTTATTCTTGATGAAGAGATTCATGACAAAATCAATAATCTTTTTGTCCAACACTACTCTTCTCATGAGGATTCTTCTTCTTCTTCTGATGATGATGATGAGAATCTTCAGGCCTTACAATTTGATGAATCGATGAAAGTTCTGAATCTTCTGTCAATGTTTTAACCAAAGATCAAGAGCTTATCTTAGATCTAATCAATAATATTGATAATCCTCATCTCAATGAAAAATATTTCAAAAAGCTTCATGAGCACATGGAGAAACCTCCTGTGACTATTCCACCTACCAATCCCTTTCATCAAGGTTCGACGTATAGTGTCAAAGATATCCTTTCTCGACATAGTAATAACGATTCCCACAATCCTTCTCTTCCTGACTTCCAAAAGGAATTGGATATTGTTAAGAAAGAAATTCAACAATTACGACAGTTACAAAATAGTGATCATGAGATATTACAAACTTTAATAGCTCTCAAACCTTTAGAAGAGCCATCAACATCTAGCCCCGACAAATTTTTCGATGAAACTCCTCATGCAACCAACAGTTTAGAAATAGAGGAAAGGCTAACTGATGACGATTTTCTATGTTTTTTTATCTTCCATTACTACCCAAAAATGGTATGTTATCATTAATATTCAGGTTTCTTCTTATTTTACTTTAAACACACTGGCCCTTCTTGATACAGGAGCAGACATGAACTGCATCCAAGAAGGATTAATTCCAACTAAGTACTATGAAAAGACCCTCGAGCGTCTATCTACCGCTAACTCTCAACCTCTTCAAATACAATATAAACTTTCTAATGCTTTAATTTGTCATCAAAATGTTGAATTCAAAACTCCTTTTATCCTAGTTCGTGACATGCAACAAAAGGTGATCTTAGGGACACCTTTTCTAAATCTTCTAAAACCTTTTACCGTCACCGACCAAGGAATTAACACTGTTGTGTTAGGCAACAATGTTGAATTCTCATTTCTCCAAAAACCAAAAGTTCGAAACCTAAATGTTTTACGATGTTCTTCTATAAAATATATACACCATATAATTCGTTGTAAAACTAATCAAATATCTTATTTGCACGATGAGATACATTTTCAGCGAATCTTACAACAACTTTCTCAACCCCTTTTGCAAAAACGAATCAACTCTTTAAAAGAACACATTGAAAGCTCTATTTGTGCTGATACACCCAATGCTTTTTGGCATAAAAAACAGCATCAGGTTGATCTTCCTTACGAAAAAGATTTCAATGAAAATCTCGTTCCCACCAAGGCTAGGCCTATCCAAATGAATTCGGACCTTGAAAAACATTGTCGACAAGAAATTAAAGAATTGCTCAAAAAGGGCCTTATCAGATCTAGTCAATCCCCTTGGAGTTGTTCTGCTTTCTATGTCATTAATAATGCAGAAAAGGAACGTGGCGTTCCTCGTCTTGTTATAAACTACAAACCGTTGAATAAGGCTCTGAAATGGATTAGGTATCCTATCCCCAACCAAAAGGATCTACTCCAGAAACTTTCACAGTCACTAATGTTTTCTAAATTTGACATGAAATCCGGATTTTGGCAAATCCAAATCAAAGAAACAGACCGCTATAAAACTGCTTTTACCGTTCCCTTTGGCCAATATGAATGGAACGTCATGCCGTTTGGTTTGAAAAATGCTCCCTCAGAATTTCAAAGAATTATGAATCAAATCTACTCTCCTTATTTTGATTTCAAAATAGTTTATATTGATGATGTGCTGGTTTTTTCTTCGTCCATTGACCAACATTTCAAACATCTTAATCTATTTCTTGAAGTCACTCGACGTAACGGTCTGGCTATCTCTAAACCAAAACTTTGTCTTTTTCAAACTAAGATACCTTTTTTGGGTCACTACATTAGTCAAGGAACAATTGTTCCAATAGAAAGATCGCTTCAATTTGCAGATAAATTTCCTGATTAAATTTTAGACAAAAGTCAATTACAACGGTTCCTGGGTAGTTTAAACTATGTCCTTGACTTTTACCCCAACATCAATCTTCTTTGTAAACCTCTCCATGATAGATTGAAAAAGAGTCCCCCTCCCTGGAGTGACCAGCATACCAAAATAGTTCAGCAAATTAAGAGGCAGGTTCAGAATCTCCCGTACCTTCACATTAGGGGTGGCTATTTGGACCGGGACCGGATGAAAAACCGGAAACCGGACCGTATAACCCGGACCGAGACCGGACCGGGACCGGATAGTAAACAATCCAATCCAATCTTTGGGCTTAGATTTGAGGTAAAAAACCGGATAAAGACCGGATAAGAGAACTCAACATCCAAAACTTAAGGGTAATTTGCATAAACGGTCACAAACCTTTGGACTTAGTACAAAACTTAACCAACTCCTCACCCTTTTAGGCCTTAGGCCACTCAAATTCCCACAATCTCAATATAAAACCAAGACCGAATTGGGACCGGACCGGGTCAAGACCGGACCGGATCAAGACCGGACTGTATCCAATCCAATCTTCGGTCCTTATATTTTCAAAAAAACCGGACTGGACCGGATCAATTTGGGCCAATTTAACCGGACCGGACCGTATAGCCACCCCTACTTCACATAAGTGATCATTTTCTCCCTAAAAGCGTCGAAACCGATGCCTCTGACCTAGGATATGGAGGAATCCTTAAGCAGATTCAGAATGATAAGGAGCTGTTAGTACGCTTTACTTCTAAAAATTGGAACCCTACCCAAATCAACTACTCCACTGTCAAAAAAGAACTGCTTGCTATTGTTTTATGCATCTCAAAATTTCAGCATGATTTGCTCACTTTTTTGGGTGCATTCAATGCACTCGCCTCATAATTGATAATCGGCTTTAATATATCGGATTATTGAACTTTATGTGATTATCTTATAGTATGTTTAAGCCAATTGGTGTTATTTTAGGGCTTCCTAACCCGAGAATGGTTGAAAAACCATTACTGCCTAGTGCCATTAGTTTGATGTATTACAGGTGAAGAAAACACGAAAAAGAAGTTGCACCGGAAAACAATTCTCGAAAGCTGGGCTTAGAACCCAACTGGATGGGGATTAATGAGTTGTACCAGGGGAATTATTTCTTTGGGCCTGGGGCCTGGATGAATTGGACTTGAAATGAGTTGGGACAGAGGAGTTTTGGACAAAAGTACAATTAATGGAAGGGGAATGGATTTCGGGTGGGACACACGAAAATGCGGGGGAAGAAGAATAGTCTCGGACGGAAGGAATTCTTGAAAAAAGAGAGGGGGCTGGGACTTTGAGGGGAAGAAGGGAATTAATTGGACACGACGGGAGGCGGCGCAGCGAAGGCTGGGGAGAGCAGCAGCGCGGAGTTCGAAGCGAGCTATCGAGCGGAGCAAGCAACAGGCGATTGAAGCGAGAAGGAATTGGTGCCGGGATTACGTTCGAGAATCTCAGTATTTTTCCTTTAACTTCAATTAATACGATGATGATTATAAACATGATTGTGTGCTTTATTTTCGTCATGAACTAAACCCCAATTTATGGGGGAAACACCATAGGATGTAGCTATCTCTTGATTTGATGGATTGATTTATGATTCTTTTCTTCCAATCTCTATTGCATGAAATTGCTTAATGCTTTGTGTTGACTGACCACCAATACATTGATTTGTAGTTAATTAGGTTATTAGCGACAGTGAAACCCTAATAACTGAACCTATTTCATGTGACATAGTAACTTATCGAAGCGACAGTGGATTAAATAAGATGCTATGCGGTCTTAAATAGGATATCGATCTTCAGACTATATAGTTAATTCATTGAGCTACGACAGTAGGATTTGAATTGATTATTTAGTACGTAGTAATTCCCAACAGGGATAGCTAGCACAGTAGTGATATCCTGGCTGTAGAGATATGTATTAACTTGATTGGAATATGTGAATTAATCTGGATAGGATAGGTAGTGAATCCCGGTGTTTCTCCCAGAGCTTTCTCCCATTGATTTAAACCCGACAAGTTTACTTTCCTTAATTAGTTTAATTATTTTGCTAGTAGTTAATAATCTCATTCAACCATTTTCACCTATAGTTTGCTCTACAAAATTGATAGAACTTAAGGTTGTACCAGTCCCTGAGAGACGATACCCGGACTTTCCGGTTTACTACGAGATAGGATTAAGGCATACGCTTTTGCCCTATCAAGTTTTTTGGCGCCGTTGCCGGGGACTGCCATACCTTATTTTTGTTGATTTTTGTGAGTGAACTATTTTGATCTGGGTGTTAGTGTGCATGCGAATTTTTCAGGTTTATCCTCCTCGTGCATGCCAAGGAGGACAACTGGCAATTTACTGCCACTTGATCTAGAGATAGAGAGGACCTGCCGACAGAACAGGAAGCATGTCAAGTTAGGGAAGCAGCCTACCACATCCACAACTCCTAGGCCTTCCCTAACCCAGAATCGTCAATCGAGAAGGCAGGTTTCACCACCTGTCATCCCGACACCACCGTCACCGCGCATCATCGAGCCAGACATCATGGCAGAACAGGATCGTTCGATCAGGGCTCGTCTGAATCGGAGGACTGGAGCCCGAGCTTCATGTGTTGTCATTCCGGCTGGGGATGCAAACATGGAGATTACCCCAGCCTTCATCAATATGATCACTAATGGGTACACCTTCTCAGGGGCTAGCACCGAGGATCCTCATGAACATCTTCGCCGGTTTGCAAGCATTTGTGACACAATGAAGAGCCCGGCTGTGTCTGATGATGTCATCCGTCTTCGAATGTTCTCATTTTCTCTGCTAGGGAATGCATCACACTGGTTCCAGAACTTAACACCCCGTTCCATCACAACATGGGGTCAGCTTGAGAAGACCTTTTTGGATAAGTACTTTCCTCCTGCCAAGGCAATGAAGAGGCAAGAGGAAATTGTCACTTTTAAACAAGCTGAGGACGAAAGTCTGATCGAGGCATGGGAGCGCTATAAGGAGCTTTTAATGAGATGCCCGAGCCACGGTGTTGAAGATTGGAACGTGATCTCCATTTTCTTCAACGGAATCAGAAGACAATACCGAGATGCTCTGAATAATGCTTCCAGAAATGGTTTCACAAGAATGGAAGCACCAGAAGCATATGAACTGGTGGAGAAGATATGCTCTGAAGATACTGAATGGGGTAGTGAGATCGGCATTCGAAGGAGAGGAGGCTTGCATGAGATAGACAGAGTTGCAAGTTTAGAAGCAAAGATTGATGCTAAGCTGGATTCCAAGTTCGATGCACTCGAACGAAGGCTGGCTAAGATGGCTCTTGGTAGACAGGAGGAGGTTGCTTTGTGCGAATTATGTGAATGTGCTCATCATAGGGATCTATGTCCACTGGTAGCTGATCAGTTGGAAGATGTGCACTATATCAACAATCAGCGAAATCATGGCCAGGGCGGTATGTATTCAAATACTTACAACACTCAATGGAGACATCACCCCAATATGTCATGGTCAAACAATAATCCAGCTGGTGTTCGAAACATCCCACCTCCTGGTTTTCAGCAGCAACAACCTCAACCAGAGAAGAAGCCCCAGCTGGAGGAGTTGGTTTTGGCTCATATGCAGAAAACAGACAATAATTTTAAGGGTCTTGATCAATTTGTCACTCAACAGCTAGCCATCAACAATAATATGCAATCATCTATGCTAGCTATGGAGAGGCAAATAGGCCAGATGGCTCAAACTTTGGCAGATATTCAAGGTAGGATTCCTGGGACTTTACCAGCAAATACTGAGAGGAATCCGAAGGACGCCATGGTTGTAGCAGTCAAATTGAGGAGTGGAAAGGCCTTGGAGAATCCAGAGAGTTCAAGGAAGTCAACAAAATCTGAAAAAGAAAGAGTTGTAGGGTTAGAGGATGAAGAAAGTGCAAAAGCTGAAAAATGTGACTTGCACAGGCAAACTGCATGCAATCTGCCTGTGCATGAGCATTCTGCCCGTGTACCTCAAAAAGTGGAAAATTTGAAGAAGGAAGAGGTAAAGCCTTATGACCTCCCGCACCATTCCCTCAAAGGTTAATGAAGCCCATGGAAGACCCAAACTTCAAGAAATTTGTGAATCTCTTCAAGCAACTTCAGATTAACATACCCTTGGTGGAGGCACTTGAACAGATGCCTACATATGCTAAATTTTTAAAGGAGTTGCTGACTAAGAAGCGCAAATGGGCTGATCTGGAGAAGGTAACCCTTACTTCTGAATGTAGTGCTGTGATTCAGAATAAATTACCAGAAAAGAGGGATGATCCGGGCAGCTTCACCATTCCATGTGTCATTGGAGGTACAAAATTCAATAAATCACTTTGTGATCTTGGAGCAGGAATTAATTTGATGCCATACTCAGTCTACAAGAAATTGGGATTGGGAGATGTTCTTAAGCCTACTCAGATCACTCTCCAATTGGCTGATCGATCAGTAAAAATTCCAAAAGGAGTGGTGGAGAATGTATTGGTGAAGGTGGGGAAGTTTATTCTACCAACAGATTTTGTAATTCTGGAGATGGAAGATGATCGGGGAGTGCCTCTCATTCTTGGGAGACCTTTTCTAGCAACTGGAGATGCACTCATCGATGTTGGGAGAGGCAAACTGACATTCCGAGTAGGTAAGGAGGAGGAAATTTTTAATGTCTTTCAAGTTGATCATAATCACGATGCAATTGATGACCTTGAAAGTGGAGCTCGAGAAAGGAAAAATTCCTCTTCCTGTGATAGTGGACCAACCAAAGAACTATCACATGTCCTAGCAGCTCAAAGTCTGAAATAAAAGCAAGGGCAGAAATCCTTTCCAGGGCACCTCAAGTATAGATATTTGGGTAAGGATTTCAATCTTCCTATTATTATTCCTTCTTCACTAACATTGAAACAGGAAGAGTACTTGCTTGAGGCGCTGCAATACCACCTATGCCTCACTAAAGGGTCCAACATGCAAGTTAAGAAGGTCATACCCAATTTTCGCACACCTGGCCCTGCAGAGGTGACTCATATGTTGGATGGAGGTTATGCATTCTATCATTGCTCGGGAGGGTATTCTGGATACCTTTCCATACCCATTGGTTAAAAGCTCCATGAACGTCAGGCTGAGGACGTTAAACAAGCGCTTCTTGGGAGGCAACCCAAGGTGAGTTTTCTTTTCTTTTCTTTATTTTTTTTTTTTTTGTTGTGTCAAACCCGTGCATGTTTAGAGTAGGAGTTGAACATTAGGGACAATGTTCCATCCTGAGTGTGGGGTGGTGAGTCTTAGTGTTTTTTTGTCCCTATTGCATGTGGTAAAAAAAAACCAAAAAAAAAATTGCCATTAGGTTGAGCACAGCCAAACTGCATGCAGTTTGCCTGTGCAAAAAGCAGTCTGCCTGTGCAAAGCTAATGGCCAAAAACACCAAAAAAATCAGAAAATTAAAAACAAAACCTTGTACTCTTGTGGTAACATGATGTAAAGGACTGTGATGCGTGTGAAATGAGTTTATGCTTGAATGAAATCATCGAAATCACCCCACTAGTGTTGAATTGCATAGTTCTTCACAAATGAGCTTTATGTTTTGACTGACTTGATATGCTTGGAATGAGCAACTCTTTTAGCAACATTCTCTTTTGTGAGGATAGTGTAATGACTTTTGGTGAAGTAGTTAGGTGGAGAACATTGACCACTCGACAAGTTTGGATACCGTGCTTACTTGCATCAATTGTGAGCTTTTGATTTGGCAACGAGTCTCTCTGTTTTGATTGTTTTATGATGGGGTGAACTGTATCTTTATAAATGAGAAAACACTACCTGACAAGTAAAATATAAGAAAGTTGCCATAACAATTAAAGTGTGGGTAAAAATGCCAAAATCGTGTGAGGCAATCACTCATTGCACATGGGGATGAGGAAAGATTCAATTGAGATCGGTTCGCGATCGTACGATATTGCTTATCAAGTACGATCCCCAGTTGAGTGAAGTGCCATTTGAGGATGCAATGACCCTCCACACGGACCGAGGAAAAGGAGTTAAAAGAAGCCCTTATGCGAGCGCTAAGAAGCAGAAATTGCTCTTGCTCGGTCACCGGTAGAAGAAACAAATCCCACTTGTACTAAATACGACCTCTCGGCAAGCAAAAGCGGAAAGAGAGAAAGCCTCTCCTTGTCATAAAGGGTAGTGATGTGCTTAAAGTTAAAATCATGTTTGCGAAAGGCTTCCCCCATTTGTTTTTGAGACTCACGCTTTATTAATTGCTTGAAAAAAGAGAGGCGGCTGGGACTTTGAGGGGAAGAAGGGAATTAATTGGACACGACGGGAAGCGGCGCAGCGAAGGCTGGGGAGAGCAGCAGCGCGGAGTTCGAAGCGAGCTATCGCGCGGAGCAAGCAACAGGCGATTGAAGCGAGAAGGAATTGGTGCCGGGATTACGTTCGAGAATCTCAGTATTTTTCCTTTAGCTTCAATTAATACGATGATGATTATAAACATGATTGTGTGCTTTATTTTCGTCATGAACTAAACCCCAATTTCTGGGGGAAACACCATAGGATGTAGCTATCTCTTGATTTGATGGATTGATTTATGATTCTTTTCTTCCAATCTCTATTGCATGAAATTGCTTAATGCTTTGTGTTGACTGGCCACCAATACATTGATTTGTAGTTAATTAGGTTATTAGCGACAGTGAAACCCTAATAACTGAACCTATTTCATGTGACATAGTAACTTATCGAAGCGACAGTGGATTAAATAAGATGCTATGCGGTCTTAAATAGGATATCGATCTTCAGACTATATAGTTAATTCATTGAGCTACGACAGTAGGATTTGAATTGATTATTTAGTACGTAGTAATTCCCGACAGGGATAGCTAGCACAGTAGTGATATCCTGGCTGTAGATATATGGATTAAATTGATTGGAATATGTGAATTAATCTGGATAGGATAGGTAGTGAATCCTGGTGTTTCTCCCAGAGCTTTCTCCCATTGATTTAAACCCGACAAGTTTACTTTCCTTAATTAGTTTAATTATTTTGCTAGTAGTTAATAATCTCATTCAACCATTTTCACCTATAGTTTGCTCTACAAAATTGATAGAACTTAAGGTTGTACCAGTCCCAGAGAGACGATACCCGGACTTTCCGGTTTACTACGAGATAGGATTAAGGCATACGCTTTTGCCCTATCAATAATCATCATTTCGACAAGGTGATTCAAGTGAAAACAATATCAGTCATCACTTGTTGTTTGATGGAAAAAAAACACATGAATTTGTACAAAAATCATTCAAGATTTACTTTAATTTGAATGATTTAGGGTTTAGAAATTTAGGGTTAGAGTTAGGGTTTACAATTTGGGATTTTGGGTTGGAATTCAAAATTGAAGGTTAAGGGGTTATGATAATTGATTATTTGTGATTCTATATTAAATCAACATATTAGACTAATGCTACCCATCAACATTCAAAATTCGATGTTTTATTACCACTTTTAGAGTTGGGTGCACTGAACGCACCCAAAAAAGTGAGTGCACCGAAGTAGCCACCATATATATAATGAGTTACAACAGAGAGCTAAGCAGAAAGTAATTTGCTCCAGTATTTTGGATTTGTGAACTTGCTTGAGTCCATCACTCTCCATTGTTGCTTTCAGCTCCCTCATTTTTAAAAAATTCGGCAGTTGTACGATTGTGTTTATCGAAAGGTTTCAGATTTCCTTATGCCCATTTTTAGTTCCTCCCACTTTTTTAAATTTTCTGGGTTATTGATACCCACAACTTTCTGGGATATGTGTTCCTCTATAATTTAAAGGGGGCCGACAGTTCCATAACCAACACTTGCTACAAGAATATGAGTAGCAAATAGGCTCCAAGACAGGCATACATGGATTGGATCCCCAAGGCATGGGTGGGGTGGGTCATGGTGACTTGTGGCATTGCTATGTGGCCTTTCAGTTACATGGACGATGATGGCAGAGTGACGGGAAAGAACTGCTGCAGAGCATGTGCGACCAAAGGGCCAGAATGTTGCAGGATCAGTTCATTGCTAGCGTGAACCATGTCCATGCCCTTGCCATCATTGTTTCCTCTTTCCATTACTTCAAGAACCCTTCTACCATTGACCAAGTTCGGTCTTTCTTTAATTAGATTTTGTTCTATTATAAATGTTTTTTTGCTCCCACCCTCAAAGACATTTGCTTGATATTTCTTTAAATTTCACACCAGGACACGTTTGCTGAGTACACTGCAGAACAACATTTGAACGGTCATTGACATGTTGTCTGGGGAGGAAAAAATTAGCTTAGCATTTCACCTTTTCGGTTGACTTGTTTTCCATCTCCACTCAATTGTTTTGGCAGTTTGGTCCGGACCGTAGACTGTTAAGTATAGTCTGGTATGGTCCATAGTCTGTATTATTTATGTTTTGATCTCTTGGTCTGGTCTGGTCTGGTCTAGACCGCGGTTTACCGGACCCAACCGACTTGTGAATACGTGTTAACAGCACATTCGACCACTCTCCCAACTCCCACAACGACAAACAAGTCTCAACCTTAGTTTTGTGAATCTCGTCCCTCTTTCATTCACAACTACATTTAACCAGAGAGTAGATATATATGTTTCTCCATATGACATTATGTTAATGTTTATGACGTTATGGTGCAAGTTGAGATGCTTTTACTTTGTATCTTTGTTATGTACTAAGATTTAGGGTATCAAAGTTATTCATGCATGTTAGGATTAATCTGTTCAGGCAAATAAAATTATTTTTCTTGGTTATTGGTTCAATTTTTTGTGGTTGAGTAAACAAATTATTTATCTTTCGTTGAGTATGGTTTATCTGGACCAGACCAAACAGAACCAGACCGCACAGTGGTGGTTTGGACCGGACCGTATAGTCAGTGGCCTGGTCTGTGGTCTATACTTCAGCCTCTTGGTCTGGACCATAGACCGTAGATATGGTCTGGTCTGAACCCGACCGCACCGTTTCCCAGCCCTAGTTCTTAATGCTTGTATGCTTCCAAACTATTATGTAGGAGGATAAAGAAAACATATTGCGAGCGAGCTCAGTCTACAGGGAAAGCTGCGATTACAGAGCCTTTCATACTACTTGGCTCCCATCATCTCGGTGTAGTGTTCACATTCCCAGTTTACAAGTCCAAGCTTCCTTCATCTTCCACAATACAACAACAAATTGAAGCAACTGCAGGGTAATTGCTAACAGTGACCTGTGTATCAGAGCTACTTTCACAGTTGGATTAGTGATGTACTAAATATGTGCATAGCTGAATGATGAAAACAAATATCTTGGGGGTTCATTTAATGTGGAGTTCCTAGTTGAGAACTTGCATGGAAAACTAGTTAGGAATCAAACAGTTTTGGTGAATGTTTATGATGTGACCAACTCATCGGCATAGTTAGTAAATACTCCGTTTAATACACGTATATGTACCCGTACGTACTTTATCCGTTTAAAACTTCCGTATCCGTATTATTGTCAAGCCGTTTCATTTTTGTCCGTTCATTTGATGGCTCCCGTATTAAACACGTATAAAACCCGTATAACACGTTTAATATCCGTATTTAATGAATTCAATTACTAACTTTACTATTATTAATATATATATTTATTTTTAAAATGATTAAACGTAACTTTTAAACGTACTATTAAACGTAACAATAGCATACAGACGAAGTAAAATACCCGTACGTATTTTATACGTAAGTTTCCCGTACTGTATTTTACTAACTATGCTCATCGGACCCATTGATTATGTATGGTCATGAAGATCAGGAAGGTGACACGTCACTTCCACAAGATGGTTTGAAGGTCAGTTGCATCATTCAGATCAATGAAGCTTTGATTTAAAAATTGGAAGCTCAAGAATTTTAGCTTTATGTTAAACTCTTTTGTGAACGGGATTGGTCAACATATTGTGAAAGTTGAGGATGAGTTCCATGAAATAGGGAAGCTGAAAAGTAGAGTTGAAGCTGCTGCTATACTAATTGTTTGACATGTCTTAACCACCTTAGACTCTTGAATCTTTTTAATGGCAGTTTCTTAGACTATGTTTCTTCTATACTTGGATCTAAATATTGAAAGTATCGCATAAGTAGTAGGATATGTACCTATCTTCCAGATTTGTACCTATATTTGGTAAATTCCTAAGCATTGTTTTGTTATGATATCTGTTGAATTTCCATCATATACCCATTCTCCAGGAACAATCATTGCCTTTAATGGATAGACAAGGAAGGAAAAGCATGTTGGTCACAAGCTTATTTGAAATGGTACCCATTAATTTTACTTGTGTGCAGTGCAGTCAAAATCGCGCATTAAAACGTAAAAACATAGGCCACCAAAACGTTTAAGTTTATACGTAAAGTCGCTTAGTCACAAAAACTGGTAAAAACATGGGTAAAATTGGTAAAATCGCGATTCTGAAGGGTTTTTATACGATTTTGATAATCTCATAAAAATGTGCTAATTGGCCCAAAATGATGTAATTTTGGAGATATATCAACAAAAAAATAAAAATAAAAGGAAAACATGATTCATCACTCGTTCTACAACTAGTGTCGAGATAGGGGCTTCACATTAGGTTGAAAAAACACCTAATGGTATTCTCAATAGCCGTTGACCTTCTATCAGTCTTCTCTCTTAATCTTCACCTGTGGCTCTTACCTGGGTTACGATAAAAGTTTATCGGTAATTGATTGTATGTAATTATGTAAACTCAAACCAGCTTATGAGAATTTGGATTCTCAAGCTCGTTTACGGGTTACGATCTACGTTTATGAGCTTATTATTAAGATGTTATGAGTTTTCTCTACTTTTGAGTCAACACAAAATAGTTTATGTGTTAGATATTACATTTTAATTATGAATTTAAAGTAGTTATTCACTTATCTAAAATCTACACACTCACATTTTACATACTATATGTTGTACTTAACATATTTTAGCTATTTTAGAGGGTGCGTCAAAAACTTACGCTTTTACGCTTAGATTCTACGTTTTACGATTTTATCCATTTCCTGCTTCTAGGTAGAATCGCGCTTTTAACTGCATTGCTTGTGTGAATTCTGACTTCGGTGGAATTGTGTCCTTTACCTTATTCAGTTTTCTAAGATTCTTTCTTGCACAATATATGTTATCTTGATGACATCTGTGGCTGATTGTTTATGAGATTTTCTTCTATGTTAACTAATCAAACTGAAGATTGGCTTCTATTTGTTTGGTTGGTCGTGTAAATTGTTTGGTTGGCCGTGTAATAAGATGAATTTCAGAAGAAAGCATTGCATTATATGATGTGGGTGATTCAGAAGAAAGCCAAGTTTGATATTATGGTTCTTTTGCTGAAACTTAATATGTGTTCAAGTTTGACATTATTCCTTTGGTTGTAAGCGGTTGATTGTTGAGTTAATATTTTGTTCAATTTCCTTTGGATAATTCCTTGTATGAGTAATGTGTACTGTGAGAAAATTTGTTAATTTGTGGCGTGGATAATTGGTATTGTCGAATTCTAAGGGTACAGTTCATAAAAATTTGAAAAGAACCAGCAGGTTAATTTTTGTATGTTTTAGCGACGTTTTTCTACAGGTAGCTAAATCCATCGTTAAATCTAGCTTTTCGGGAATTCAGGAGTGCAGTTAATTGTTGGGCCATAATGACCAGTAGCAGGGGTTTAAAACCGTCGCAAAAAGCATTACCATCAATGCAAAAACCAAATACCCAATAGTAACAAACAGACCAATAGCGACCTAATCAGTGACAATATTTTGATGGCTAGTGAGCTAGTAAAGGATTATCATAAGAAGAATACTACATTGAGATGTGTCCTAAAAATTGATCTAATGAAAGCTTTTGACTCTGTAAATTGGTCTTTCCTATTTAAAATGCTCCTAGCTATGAGATTCCCATAATCTTATGTTAAACTTATATAGGCATGTGTTATCACTCCTAAGCTCAGTGTCTCTTTTAATGGAGGCCTATGTGGTTAATTTTCCACTGGAAAGGTTCTAAGACAAGGAGATCCCCTCTCTCCATATCTGTTCACAGTGGCAATGGAGTATTTCTCATGTCTAACACATAAAGAAGCTGTTGATAATCAAGTTCCATATCATCCACGTTGTAAAACACTAGATATCACCCATTTGTGCTTTACAAATGGATCCATAAGAGGGGTGGCTGGTATACAAAGGGTGCTAGCACAGTTCTATGTTCAATCTAGACTTCGTTGTAACCCTGCTAAGTGTCAACTGTTTTGTTGTGGAATTCCTGAAGAAGAGAAGCAATGGATTTCCTCCTTTACTGGATTCCCCCTGGGAAGTTTGCCCATTCGTTATCTTGGAGTACCACTCATTTTAGGTAAACTTTAATCTGCTGACTGCTTAGTGCTTGTTGATAAAATAACACAGAGGATAAGAACTTGGCAGACAAAGAAACTTAGTTATGCAGGTAGATTGAAATTAGTGTCTTATGTTATCTTGGAGTTTGCCCATTCGTTATCTTGGAGTACCACTCATTTTAGGTAAACTTTAATCTGCTGACTGCTTAGTGCTTGTTGATAAAATAACACAGAGGATAAGAACTTGGCAGACAAAGAAACTTAGTTATGCACGTAGATTGAAATTAGTGTCTTATGTTATCACTAGCATCATGCAATACTGGATGGCCTTGTTCTTGCTGCCACAACGAATACTAAAAGATATTGAAAGGATATGTAATCAATTATTGTGCGGTATTGGAGGTTCGAGTATGAGAAAGAAGTCATTGGTGGCTTGGCACTTTGTGGCACTACCAAAGAATGAAGGAGGTTTGGGGATAAGGGATTTCAAAAAAATGGAACCAGGCTTGTGTAGTTCGTCATATCTGGAATCTACTAGCTGAATCTGGCTCTCTGCGGGTTGCGTGGGTAAAGAAATATCGATTAAAGCTTAAGTCCATATGGGATATAGCAGATCAATCAGCAGGAACTTGGATCTGGCAAAAAATCTTGAAAAGTAGAATTGGAGTAAGATCTCATATATCTGGTAGTGGTAATACACTTCCTTGGGATGGAAAGATTTTTCCAAAGTACTCTGTTAAACTTGTCTGGCAAACTATTAGATCCCCTCAGCCCTTAGTTGATTGACACAAGGTTGTTTGGAGTAAACCATATAGCGCGAAGCACAGTCTGTTATTATGACTTGTAGTTCTCAGTCGGATTGTAACAAAGGATAAGCTGCAAAGTTGGGGTTTGGCTGGAGAAGGTTCGTGTGTTCTCTGTCCAGGTGGACAGAAGGTTGTTTGGAGTAAACCATATAGCCCGAAGCACAGTCTGTTATTATGGCTTGTAGTTCTCAGTCGGATTGTAACAAAGGATAAGCTGCAAAGTTGGGGTTTGGCTGGAGAAGGTTCGTGTGTTCTCTGTCCAGGTGGAGAAGAGTCAAGGGATCATCTGTTCTCTATTTTCCATTATAGTAGGCATATTCTGTGCACTGTTCTGTCTTGATTCTGCAGTATCCTTGTCTTTCATTCATGGCAGGAACATATAACATGGGTAGTACGGCAGTGGAATAATGGTACAGGGACAAAAGGTGAAGGAAGGTTAAGGTGGTCGTTATGCATCAGTTATGTGTGGAGAGAACATTGTTGCAGGACTCATGATGATGTGATTTGCCTCCCCAGTACGCTAGCTGGAAGAATTAAAGAGGAAGTAAAATGGATACTAGCTGCCAAACCATGCTGATCAGTTGAGTTAATGATGCATAGATAGGTTTTCTAAATCTTATTTCTTAGCAGTTTGTTCATTGAGTAGTTTCTATTATCTGTAAGGTTTGTACTTTGGAGAAGGGGTTCGCAATTTGCAACCCTAGTGCTTAATCCAATTTTGATTAACCATAAGAAAAATGTGACACCCTAATACATATATTAGAATTACTATTTTTAGTAACAGTTATACTCACCGGATAACCCGATCATAAGATAATGATATAATTCTTCTCCGTTACCTTTAAGAGTAGAGCTCGAACGGACTTATTGTCCCTTCCATTGACCATGGCAAAATATGGATTAGTCAGTTTCCCATAACCCACCTCTCATCCCTTACTCGCTTAACTTAACTGTCAAGATACATATGATATGCTATATCTCATTAGACAAATAAACATCCATTCATCACCACATGCCATACCAAATTCATCATCTCAAACTCAAAGAATTCATACATTAACAACGTAAGGACCATCACCCAGTCTCTTGATAACTCACTGTATAAACATGTATGAATCAAGTATCACATCATATCGACATCACCATTTAACCCCGTCTAACAAAGCAAAACATCACGCCATCTAATGGTAAATCATTGTCTAAAACACCATAGAAAACCATCACATAACCATGATCATCGACATGCACATTTCATATATCACATCATAAGAAGTCATCACTTAACCACATCATAAGTAATCTTTATACAAGGATTTTATCACATGCATGGTTAGTAGGGATGACAATGGGTCGGGTTGGGTCAGGTTTTGCCAAACCCAAACCCAAACCCATGGGTTTATCTTTGAAAAAGACTCGGCGTAAAATCCACTGGGTTTGAAAAACTCAAACCCAACCCAACCCGCTGGGTATCCGCGGGTTTATGGGTACCCATGGGTTTTGTCGTGAAAAATTTACAATAACAAGTTCCTATCAAAATTAAAGTCAAATATCAATCTCTCAATAAAAATTATCCATATATAAAACACAATTCTAGAAAATTCAAGAAAATCACAAATTAACTATAAAAATTGGTCAACAACAATCTAGAAAACTCAAGAAAATTGAAGAAAATCACAAATTATCCATAAATAACATGATTAATTGAAAGCTTCTTTCTTTCAATTAAGTTTCTTCACTCTCCACTCGATAACATCAACTTCATTCTACACAACTCAAAAGAAAAAATTAGACATGTCTCCACAAGCATAAATAAGATTAGTTGTTAAATATCGAGAAAATTAATTATATGGATGTGGGCGGGTACCCATGGACCGGGTTTACCTAAACCCAAACCCAACCCGGTGAATAGTGAGCGGATTTAAACCCAAAACACGTCAACACGGATTTTACCCGCGTTGACCGGGTTGGGTCGTGTGGGTACCCGTGGGTTCGGGTTTTGTTGCCATCCCTAATGGTTAGGTTGATTCAGTGCTTTTTACTTCTTAATTTTCCAAGTCATACTCCCCGGGTACTACATTAGATGTCATGTATACCACCGTGGATCATACCTAGACTGGTGTCCTGTAAATCCACTACGGGATCATACCCTGACCGATATCCTATATACCAGCGGGGGACGTACACGGACCGGTGTCTTGTAAAACCAACGCATGATCATACCCTGACCAATGTCCTGTACATTCATCTATTGTACTAATTTCACAACAAGGCGCCTTTATGTTTGTATTAAGTTATCACACAATTCCAATTACAAATCAGTCACACATTTGATATTGGATGATAATATGAAGTGAAGACAAAGTGTCTCTATAACTAACATTTCGATTTGATATCATTCATAAATTGTTGAAGGTAATATAGAAGCATAGCAAGTTTGGTTGTACTTTAATATAATGGTGGAAAAGGCTAGCGTACACTCAATGTGCAATATACATCTTCGTTCAGACCAATTAGTTGTACTTTGATATATTTTGAAAAATAATAATCATTGGTTATTATTTTTGTATTAAATGAATCTTACGATTTGGATTGAAAATTAGAGACTCAGGTTCGCCCATTAGAGACTACGGTATAGTATCATATCTCAAACTCCGTTAATTCATGGTCTAAATAGCAAAACTCGATATGAGTACGGTAAGGTGGCGTACGCTAGCTTAAACCATGTACAACTTATGAAGTTGAGAATTGTTGGTAAATCAAAGATTAGATGGTATGAATACTATTTTCCAAGCAGTGATGAAGTTACAATGTTGTTTGACATTATTGTTGATCATGATTAAAACATGGAGTAAATGTAGCGTCCCTCATATCTTTTTTTATCCAAAGCGCCCCTCGTATCTAATGAAACATGGATAATTGATAACAATAATAAATAAATATGAAAAACTAGGAGTTCGATACCATTGAAAAATGATATATAATAGAAGTAAATGTACAAACAAATGAAACTCGCCGCCCATCGGGCGGGCACAAAACTAGTTTGACAAGATAACAAATAAATTACTTATGTCTTAAGTACTAAATTTTAATCAAGTCAAACTTTAATAAAGTCCACAAAAATTTTAATGCCTATTTATCAATATGAAATCAAGCACTAAAATGTAACAAATAACATATTAAGATGGATGTGTTATGTTTTTGGTACTTCTAGTTTAAACAATACTAGGTGGTGATATCGCGCCTTGTCGCAGGATGGAGATGACCTATGGGCATGTATTATGTGGCCCGTTATAATGTTTTGTTACTATTATTAACCTAAAATTAATTTTTTGTTAGCAGTTTTGTTAGTAATATTGACGTGACAATATGATATTGACTGAGAAGAGATATGTGGCGGTCAATATCCAATTTAATTATTTTTGAAAATTTCGGCTAGTAATTGATATTTACCTAAACCCAAGTAAACCCATTGATTATGGATATGATATGGGTGACATATATATGGGTTTTGGTAGGGTACGAATATTTGCTTCGATAATCTAAATGTGTATTAGTTGGGTATGGATACCCATTTATTCGAGGGTGTTTTAATTACACATACAAAATTAGACCTATTTGCAAAACTTCAAAAGTTTAGGTACCAAAATATAATACACAAAAGTTTTATGTACTAAAATGTAATGTTCCATCAATATTTGAGGACTTATATGACAAAAAATAAATTTAGGTTATAAATCTAAATATCTATTAAGTGTAGGTACATAATTGTAATTTGCATTGTTGAGGCTTAAATCCTTTTATGGTGATGTATTTAAGATGATAATTAATTGCTTTTTATAGAAAAATGAAAACTATTTATTTGATATGTGTAGATATCTAACCAAACATTCCCTGTAAATTGTTGAAAATTCTAGCCCGGGTAAAAAAAGAAAAACTCAGAGAGAAGTAAAATGAATTCAAACTGAAACTCGTTTAAAATTTCACGCCTTTAAATCCCATAGGGGAAAATGAAAACTTTCTAATAAATAAGAACCATAGTGGTTCATGGTTCAATTATTTTTTCTCTAGATTGTTGGTGAGTGGTGTATGTACCATTCATACTTGTGATTAGAATACATAAAAATAGTATACTAATTAAGGTTAATGAAGAAGGCAAGGAAAGAAATAAAGAAAGCGTTATGGAAGGCGAGTGAAAAATGAAACGAAGAGTAAGTAGATAATGGAAAGGTTTTGACCAATTCTTTTAGTTGGCCGTCAATACAACAACCAATCCTTTTCAGCGTAGCAATTTATTGACACTTGATTATGTAGATGTCGCATATTTTGTTACATGTAGTTAATAGAAATTTTTTTAGTACCCCGTAAATGTACTAAATGAGTTTATAAATTCGCTCTTATAATATTTTAGAGTCGTCTCTCTTTTATCATTTTTTTATATTATTTCACGTAATGACCAAATATAAAATGGTCGAAGTGAATAAATCCCGGGGAATAAAAAAAACCTCTCCTCTCTCCTCTCGTTCGTGGATAGTAGGAGCGAGGATAGCGCCGTCGTGCGCATCGCCGAGTGCGATCCCCCGACGTGGTGCGCCGACGGGATTGGGCTGCGGAACCATGGGGTTATTTAACCACCCCCAAAGAGCTTCCTTCCTCTGTACAGTGATTCCCAGATCTGCTCTCGTTTTGCTCTGGATCCCCCCCCCCAATGAAATCCAGTTCAGGTCTTCGCAAGATGGCTGAGTCGAGGGTTGTCGTCTTTGGCGATGCAGATGTGGCCCCCGGGGCAGAACGCAATGAGCTTTCCCTATTGGAAAAAGTGATTGGCCCCTCTCCGTCAATCCGCCAGTTACTCACCACTTTGGGCGGGTTGTGGAACTGCTCCGGCCCGATTTCCATTCTCCCAATGGCGGGAGGTCTTCTTCAGTCTGTCTTCCCCAACGACACTGACATGACTCGAGTCTTACGGATGGCACCCTGGATCCTGCCCAAGTACCTTGTGAATTTGGCCCCCTAGGTGGCGGTTTCCCCAGAAGTGGCTGAGCAAATGTGGCGGGTTTCATATTTCCTACCTAAGGGCGCGGGTATGGTTGGACTCCCGTCTCCCCCTCCCAGTCTCAGTCCTGGCTACCCATGAAAAATCAGGTAAGGGGGACTTCACTACTGTTGTCAGATTCGAAAAAACCCTCCCAGTTTTGCGACCTATGTGGAGTGTTTGGTCATATTGGCCAGCAATGCCCAAGACGGGATGAACTCGCTGGCAAACCTTCCCCGTATAGTCGTCATTTGGTATTGAAGAAATCCGGCCCCAAGGTCAATGAGCGAAACTTGCTAGGTCGAAGGAACTTCACTTGGGTGCGCACGGGGCTGACCCTTACCCCACTGCAGACTCGGCAGGATCCCTTGCAACTGCTCCCGGCTCCGGACCGGAATCTAGACCCAAATTCTGTTGCACCAGTGCCAACCGAGGGAGGCTCTGCCTCGCCAAACTAGGCTCTGGGCAGAACTGCTGACACTGATCTGCTGCAGGAGCGGCCCGACTGTAAGAAACAGATATTGGAGGCGAAGCATCCCTTGCTCGCGAGTGCTAGTGACGAAGTGGTGGAGGCAACCAGCCCTGACTGGTCCCATAGTTATGGATGAGCATTTTGGCTTGGAATTGTTGGGGAATAGGCTCTGCCCTGACGATTCCTTCACTCTTTGGAGCTATGTGTCGCTTCTCGCCCTCGATCCTTTGTTTAAGTGAGACTAAGCGAGATGTGGTTTGTTGTGTGTCCCCAGTAGGTTTATCAGGAGGGTTAGCACTTGCTTGTGCCCCTTCTGTCCAGTGTAGTGTGATAGGCCAGGATGCATTTTATATTTATGTGGAGTTGCACCATCTAGTTTGGGGTAACATTACTCTTTTCTTTGTCCATCTTAGTTCCATTGTAAATACTCGCTCTCTTCAATTCAATGAACTTCTCCGTTTGATCTTGTTGTGTGCCTCACCTGTGCTTGTTTTGGGTGACTTTAACTGTGTGATTTTTGCCTCTGAGAAGCAAGGTGGACGACCTTCATCCTTCTCGATGATTGAGCAACTCAAGTCCTTCCTGGACGCTTCAGGGCTGCTGGATTTGGGGTTTAGAGGGCCTCAATTCACTTGGTCTAATCGTCAAGGGCTCGCCACCCATATCCTTGAACGTTTAGACCGTGGTCTAGGTTCTGAATTGGTCATTCATGATTGGCCTAATGTACAGATTTCTCACTTAAACGATCTTGGTTCTGATCACAGGATGCTCCTCTTTCAGCTGACCCCTGGTGCAGGCAAAGGGAGGGCCAGATTTCACTTGACAGGAGATGATGTTCGAATGAGGAAGCAAGGAACATTGTCACTGTCTCGTGGCAGACTGTTGTACCCGGGACGCCTCAATTTTAGCTGTTTTCCACCCTAAAGACAGCACGTCATCATCTAGTAGAGTGGGTGAAACAAGGCACCACCAACTCGGCCCGACTGATTCGTGAGCTCAGGCTTGCCATTGAGGCAGAACGAGATCACTTGGCCATTGATTGGCCCACCATCCAAGGACTCGAGACTCAACTAGCAGTTGCATATCGGCAGGAAGAGGTCTATTGGAAACAAAAATCCAGGAATGGATGGCTGCAGGAGGGCGACTCTAACTCAAAGTTCTTCCACATTACTACAAACCAAAGAAGGCGGCATAACCAAATTGAATTACTCAGGGATGATGATGGCTTTGTACATGTTGAGGAACCAGCAAAAGGTGAAGTGGTTGTATCATACTTCCAATTCCTTTTTACTTCTAATGGAAATTCGTTTCACTTCCTTGTGGCTGCATTAGGAATAGCTCGCAAGGTTACCACTAGACAGAATGCTTACCTTTCAGCCCAGGTATCGCATGAGGAGATTAAACGAGCAGCATTTGATATTGGCCCTTCTCAAGCCCCAGGATCATATGGGTTCACTGCGGCCTTCTACCAGTCCTATTGGGACGTTATTGGTAATTCTGTTTGTGTGGCTGCTAGTTCGTTCTTTCGATCGAGTAGATTACTGCATAACTTCAATCATACGCTGCTAACCTTGATCCCCAAGGTCTCAAATGCAGATTCGATGAAGCAGAGGAGACCAATAGGCTTATGTCAGGTTTTCTACAAGATTATATCTAAGGTTTTATCTTCTCGGTTGAGTCAGGTGCTCCCTTCTGTTGTGAGTGATGCTCAAAACGGCTTTGTCAAAGGTAGGGACATCTCGGATAACATCCTCATCGCTCAGGAAGTTATGCACTTTCTCAAAACGAAGACACAATATAGAGAGAAGTGGATGGCTCTCAAACTGGGCATGGAGAAAGCATATGATCGAGTTGAGTGGGGATTTCTATTTGGTGTCATGGAGGCTTTAGGGTTCGATTCTGGCTGGATAAAACTAATCAAAGCGTGTGTCACACTCACGGCTATTTCCGGCCTGAACGGGGCATCCGACAAGGTGATCCGCTCTCGCCTTTCCTTTTTTCCATTTACACTGAAGCATTTTGTAATCTGATTTCGAATGCAATTGCTTCTCATCAATTACATGGTCTGAAAATTCATCACTTTGCGCCACTAACATCACATTTGCTGTTTGCTGATGACACATATTTGTTTTTGCGAGCTTCTGCAACGGAATGCATGCAACTGTTGCAACTTCTTAACCTCTATGAGGCGGCCAGTGGCCAGAAAATCAACCTCCAGAAAATCTAAAGTTTGCTTCAGTTCAAATGTCACAGCCTAGGAAGCTGTTGATTTGGCTGCCTCTTTGGGGATTGATTCCATTGGAGAGCTTGAAAAATATCTTAGCTTGCCAGCTCAGATCCACCGATCCAAGGTTCAGACGTTTCGGTTTCTAGAGGATGGATTAAGTAAACGGATTCAGATATGGAAGTCAAAGTCTCTCTCTCTGGCGGGGAAAGAAGTTGTGATCAAGGCTGTAGGGTCGGCTACCCCAGTGTACGCGATGCTCTCGTTCCGCCTACCAGCTACCACTTGTCGGCGTATGAATGGCCAGCTCTCGCGATTTTGGTGGGCAAGCCAAGACAAAGACAAAGGGATCCACTGGATCTCCTGGCTGGCCATTTTTGTTAGTAAATTTGGTGGGGGACTTGGGTTCAGGGACTTCGATCTCTTCAATATAGCGATGCTGGCAACGCAAGCTTGGAAGCTGCTGTTATCTCCATCTTCAACCCTTGCTCAATTATACAAGGCCCGCTACCACTCCTCGTGTGACTTCCTCCACGCACCAACTGGAAATCGGCCTTCCTGGGCATGGCAAGGAGTTCTAGAAGGGCGTAAGCTGCTTCTCAAAGGATTAAGGTGGCAGGTAGGTTGTGGCACAGCCATCAGGATCCTTGACGATCCATGGTTACCCACTTCTCCACCTTCTTCCCCCTCCCTACTCCCAGGTATTACTCTGCCAAACCCTTTCGTGGCTTCTCTCATTAATCACCTGACGCGCTCGTGGAACTAGGAGCTTCTTTAACTGTATTTTTCCCCCGATAGCATTAAGTGGATACTCTCCCTCCCTGTCCCGTTGTCACCGAAGCCCGATCGTCTTATTTGGCACTACTCGGAGACTGGGCAGTATACTGTGAAGTCAGGGTACCACTTACTCTCAGATGAACGTGCTGCGATGTTCAATACCCTACTTCCTCATCCGGAGTCTCGGGTTTGGAAAGTACTCTGGAGTCTGCCGGTGCCGCAGAAGCTTCGTGTGTTCTTATGGCGGGCTGTGCGTGGATTCCTCCCATGCTTGGATATCCTCCAAGCTAAATCCCTTAGTGATTCCAACGTTTACCCTGTTTGTTCTGAAGCTTTGAAATCCATCTCCCACTGTATTTTTGATTGCAGGGTTGCTCGTGGTGTTTGGGACTTGGCTGGCAAGACTCCGCTTCGAGTGACACTAGCGACGTTACCGGCTGATGTGGCCTGGTCTCAGGTGTTGACTTCAATGCATCTCAACAAGCTAGAGATGGCCGAGATTGTCTTCATTTCCTGGCGCATCTGTAAATTACGATGATGGGCATGCTACAATCGTGTCCAATACCTGCCCGGCCCCCTCTTTCGACAGTTTCGGCAGTAGCAGGAGGAATGGATTGCAGCTACATCTTCCCAACTGAATGTCGGAGCTCCCCAGCATCGCCAGTCCCCCGCGCTGGTTACCGCTTCATGCCCCCAGGATGGTTTGCTACTTCGGTTTGATGGAGCAACAGGACATGATATTGGTGGCAGCATTGGGTTCGTGGGCTTATCACTGGCAGGGTCGATAACTTGTGCATACGGTAAGTACTACGTCGGTTTATTCGACCCTTTTATATTGGAACTTCTAGCATTAAGTGATTCAATGGATTTGTGCTTAACTCAGGGTATTTCTTCTGTTTGTTTCTGTGGGGATTCGCAACTGGTGATCCGACGAGTATCGGAGGATGTACAGGATCATAATCGTGGCAGGGCGATTCTTGAAGAAATCTGGTTGATGAAAGCATCATTCGCGTTTATTCGTTTTGTTTTTTCTCCCCGTAGAACTAACATGGCTGCCCATTGCGTGGCGAAAACAGCTCTTGCATCGGCTAATCATCGTTTGGCTGATTTCCGCTATCTCCTTTTCAATTCCTTGTAATTCCCTATCTATTACATACTACCTAAGTCAAATATATATATAAAATGGTCGAATCTTATCCTACCGTTTAGTGATACAACATCTTGTATTATACAAACTAAATTCATACTTTTATGTTATGGTGGATTGGATTCGTGGATTGGTTCAAAATGATTGTTGGATTGGATTCATGAATTCAAGTGAAATCTAAACATTGGACAAATATGCAAATTTAAAAAATTGTAGGTACGAATCTCATAAAATGTAGATGCCAAAACAAAATAGTTCAATGATTTTACATTAAAATTAAATTTGAGGTATCAAAATATAAAATGTACATTATAGTGACTAAGTTGTGATTTAATGAAATTGGGGGTATCAAAATGTAAATTTTATGCAACGGTAACCAAACGCCAACTTAAAATTAAATTTTGGTTATCAAAATGTTAAATGTACATTATGGTGACTAAGTTGTGATTTAATTAAATTCGGGGTATCAAAATATAAATTTTAATGCAACGTTAACCCAATTTCAGCTTAAAATTAAATTTGGAGTATCAAAATGTAAAATGTACATTATGCAATAGTAACACTACTTCAGGTTTATATATATTAATGGTTAATGATTAACCACTAATCACACTCTTAATTTTGCTAACCATAATCACCACAAACCAAACTTCCATCTCTAGAATTTATGTAGACTTGTATTGTGAAATTATATGAGATATAAGAACTATGATAGTAGTACCAAAATAGAACAAGCAGAATATTATAATTTGTGAAATCATATATTGTGAATATAGAATATATAGTTTCCAAACACCAAAATGACTTTTACGTAGGATGACAATGGGGTGAGCTTGTCATAACTATATTTTCAAATATAAAAAATCATACCGACCCATATATCAATGAGGGAAAGGCTTTGTAATTCTGTTTTCATACCTGTAGTTTTCGCGTACCTGTAGGTAATACCCGCCTATTACATCAAATGTTATTTTACGTAAAAATTTACATGTAGATTTTCAACAATAACACTGAAAGGACCTAATACATCATGAAATCAATGAAAAGTATAATAATTCTTATTAGGATTATGATATTATATCCTAAAACATCTATTAACCCATAGGATAGAGTACAATAATAGACCAATCATTCTTCTCCTACTTTGATACATCTATTCAGTAATATATAACCAACATAATCATCTTACCAAACGGGGAAAGGTGAAAAGAGTGAAGAGAGAGAAAAAGAATTAGGTTTTAGTTCGGGTATATACTCCATTACATTTGTACTATTTATTTTCTCAAGTACCCTAACTATCATTGAAAAGTTATAATTTGATTCCTATATTTTTTATAATTGAAGAAATAATCTTAGTAGAACGAGATATGAGTACATAACAGGAGAGACTAAAACCATACTTATTCCATGCCCTATCAAAAATTTTGCATGTTTTAAGTTAACCACACCCAGTAACGGAGGAAGGGCTTGGGGACTGGTGTCCCAGGACCCCACTTAAGAAATTGGAGGGCAAAATTTTTCATTATATATATATATATTTCAAGAAGGGCTTAAAATTTAGGATCCTGTTACATTTCTATTTTTTTTACTCTAAAATCCAGGACCCCATTGTCTTGTATATGCAACTCCACCAAAAGGACAAGAAGACTACTTCAATTAAATTATTTTTAAGCTATTTCTAAATATTAAAGATGGAATCTCTACTATAATTATTGTTTTAAATCCTAATCGAAAAGAGCTACTCCTATTCTATTATAAGTCTCTTCATTTCAGAATCATAATAGAAAGAGCTGGGATGATAGGTTCAAATGTTTGAAGGGAGTAGATGAGCCGAACATAAAGATGGTGGAAAGAGATAAAACATAATTATTATCTATTAGTTTATTAGTTATAGGTATAATATGTCGATCTAATATGCATTTTTATCAAATATGTTGCTTTATTATTTTTTACATCAAATATGTTTATATATTTTGAATTTTTTTTATAAAATATGTCTTTTATTTAAATTTTCATCCAAAAATTGTCAACTAAGATCAAATTATGCTTCGAACGACCTTACCTCAACAAAATCATAGGAAAAATGTCAGTTTTGCCACATCATTTATTTTTCCAAGTCTCGTTAAAGTGAAAGTACTAGGGGCACTGGGCTATACAAAAGAAACAAAAATGCTTAAGTGAAATTATTAGAGATATTTTTTATATTTGTGTCTCACAAACCAAGATTCGGTCATGGTTGACGGTGTTTGGATGAAAATTTTAACAGAATGACATGTTTGATAATTTTTTCAAATTACATGAGCATGTTTGATGTAAGAAATAGAAGATGGATATTTTTGTAAAGTTCCATAATAGAATGGAATATTGTACCTATAACTATTAGTTTATCTATTAATTAAGCTTACACTTATTATGTTTGTTCCTACTGTTTGCGTTTTTTTTTTTTTTGTGTGGAGAGAATTCCTACTGTTAGCGTTGAAAGGTCATTTTCAGTTATGCATCACAAACAAATTTTCAAATCGAATAAGTGATGATTACGATTTCTTGACAGGATAAAAGAGGTGTTTAATATTGTAGACCGGGAATTAGTTTACAATGTTTTCAAAATATAAAATCATGTTGGGACTCATTGTAGAAACGAACAGATGTATCATATTAGTAAAACATCGAATTACGTAGTTCATTTCATCTATATATTTTTAAATTCATTTATCTTTACATTATTAATTTATTTTACAGGACCCCAATCAACTCAAAATCTGGCTACGCCACTGACCACACCCGCCTCATATTATTGTGGGCTCAATTGTCATAGCAAGTGAATTTGCAAAACTTTTCCAATTTTGTGAAAGGAATCAACTGGAAATGGGCTATCCATGAAAGTGAAAAGAGTTGCTCAGGCCAATGCTATGGTGCCGCACTTTTATGACGCCGTTTTTTATTGGGCCACGTGGCGCTGATGTGGCAGTGACTGGTTTAATTAGCCCGACCCAAAGCCAATGAGTAACCAGAACTGAAACCAACCCGGCTCTCCCACACTAACGGAGACTCCCTCTCCGTCCAACTTAAACGCTTATTCATTTTTTTTTTGCCAAACTGTATTTATATTTTTATTAATTAAAAATTGAAATAGTTTGTTTTCCGGACGATTGAGAAAACTGGTAAATAGGGGACGACGACGGACGAACGAAAAGTTGTTCCTCGATCTCCTTCTCCGAAGTCTCCCAAAATCGATTCGGTGACTTGTTCTTGGCCAATACCCATCTCCAAAATCATCCCGGTGGCTTGTTCAAAGGCAAAGAAATCTGTATCTTAGGGGCCTCTGTGACCATCGAAGAGCCCCGCCGCCAAGTACCGGATCTAGAGACGCCCTCCTTCACCGGCGGTCGCTCCAAAATCACTACGGTCACTAGTTCGTGCGCGATCCCGTCTCCAAGGTCAACCTTACGTGTGGATTGTGTCGTACCCAACCCCTTCAGAGTCAGTCCTCTCTATTTTGTACTGTCTAAACTTCCCACGCCTGCTCATCTGTTAGCCAAGACTAACCTCTGCCGAGAGAATTTTTTCCCATCTCGGCAAATTGAGGTGATATTCTGCTCTTTCTTTAATATTGCCCTTCTTCTCACTATACGTTTCTTTTGAATGGTTGGAAAGGCTAGGCATCATGACTTGAAACATATATGGAGTCCTCGTATAACATGATATGGATACTGGAGTGAGGAATCTTTTTGATTGGATGTTAGTATGGATAAGACAAGATGAATGGGCAGCTCTGTGTTGACTCAGGCATGGAAATACACTAGAAAGCTTGTTGTATGTGTTTGGAGTTTTCTCTCCTGTAGATATGGATTGTCGAGTGTATTGAAGGGATCTAACGCAGGGTACCAATTTCTAGATATATGGACAGTTTGGTGTATGAGAATGCTGATGGATATATATTAGATTTTGGCCTCCATTGTAGCAAGATGAGAGTGTTTTCCTTCTTAGTCTATTGGAGTTTAGTTAATGTTTAATTCAATTGGTGCATTTTGTTCAATTTGTTAGCTTGATAATGACGTTTCATATCATATTCTTGTATTCTTTGACATGTGGTAAGGTTATTGTTTATCCTTAAGGTTTGTTTAAAATAGAGAGGCTAGACGATACAGTTAACAGACCTGCAACCTGAGAGGCAGGACCATGGAGTCTTTCTGGTGTCAATTATATCCCTAGCTTGAAAATTTGTGACCTTTACAATTGGCATGACCACTCCATCAATTTCAATTTCCGTTCATGTTGAGTTACTTAATAGACGGTTTTACCATCATGTGAAACTAACTGCTTTCTATGCTTCTTGTAGTTGCAGGAAAACTGACTCCCGACAGGTACAACTGCCTTGCTCATGCTAGAAGGTAAGCAAACTGTACCATTCATTTCAAACTCAATACTTGCGAGTAAGGATGATCAAACTACTCGGGTTGCACTGATCTTTTTATGAGATGGCCTTGCAAAGCATGTAGATTTCTGGCACAACAATACTTTCTACGACTGCTAGATGTGAAAAAGAATGGCTACCACTGTAGCAGCGGGGAAGGGTTCAACATTAACATGACAAGATGTAGGTGTCACCACCTCTCACAACGTGGCTGTACTACATCTGCAGCCACGAGAACTACTGTTCGATGCAGGGTATGAAGATGGAGGTGAATGTGACTACCGAGCTGCCACCGCAACACGTGGTCTCTTTCCCGGTTGAGAGCAACAACGATATTTCCTCTCCTCCATGTCGAATAATCTCGGCTGTCCTGTTTTTGGTTCTAGATGTTATGTCGAGTAGTGGTACTCTATTACAATTTGCAGCCATTGTAGCTCATGTTATTATTCACTGTAAAAGTGGTGCTAGATTCGAACTATGGTCTTCTCCAAGTGATTGAAATAAGGAATTGGTTCATTGTTATGTAGTAGTGATGTTACATTGTCTAGATACTGATCCTTTGTTACACCCCGCTCTTCCCAAAAGTCAAAATGACTATTATACCCTTGGGTCAAGTTCCACCGTATTATCGATGAGGACAAAAAAAATGGGAACTCTCGGTTCTAATGGTATCGAATTTCGACATAAAACGAGGAAGTTACGAATGTTAATTGAGTTTTGGATTAAACTCCCAAAATAAGACTGGTGAAATTAAACCCTAACCTAACCCTACCTTTCACTCGGCCTCACCTAGGTATATATATATATGTTAAGCCTAAAACTAATAAAACAGGGAATTGCACCGTCAACTACTCCTAGTCCCCATCACCAATTGCACACGTCTCTCGGTCTCTGCCGCGTTCCCCACAACGCACAAGCACCGCCGGAAGCACTTTTCCTTTCCCCCTCGCAAGCGGACAAGTCCATTTCCATCCTCTTATCACATCGTCATCACCAAATTCACCACCGCCACCGAATGGACGCAGGCTTTCTTAGGACGAAAGGTTTTGGGGAATTAAATGGACCAGGTGAAGCCCCCAGATAATGGATGGCGCCGGGATTCTTGGACCAAGCTCGCGCTATTTCGAACAAATGGCAGCAGCGCTGATAGGCTGCTACATGAGTGGAGCGAGGTGAAGGCTTGGAGAAAGAGGACGATTAAGCTGCAATCTAGGTTTGAGATGGAGTAATAAGCGAGGGCCATGATGATCCTGAACGAGTGTGAGCTGTGGGTGTGGTTAAAAGAATTAGGTTCAGCTAAGGTGGTACGTGGCTTGTGGATGCAATGGTGATTGTGTTGTTGAAATCACCTTAGAATGGCATTAGGGCACGTAAATCTTGTGATGGTGGGGTTGTGGCCGAGCAGTCATGCGTCGATCGAGTGAAGGGAAATCCATCCCTTCGTTGATTCAATTCAATCAGCTTCAATATAAGGTGAGTGTAAAGGGGGCAAATTCTACGCCTTACGAGTTTTAAATATGTGCTTACTTGAAGTATATGCCATTGCTTGATTATGTTTATGATTGATTATTTGTGCTTTGCTTGAGCTATGATTTGAGGTGATTTTGTGCTATTTACCTTAAAGCGTTATGTTATGAGTTATTGTTAAAGTTTAAAAAACAAGTTCTTTTAAGAAGTAACTCACCTTCAAGAAGGTGAAGTCGTTTTAAGTGTTTTTAGTCGCTAGCGCCAGTCCGTTGCCATTTAAGATTTTCAGATAGAGCAGCAGTTATGCTCTGGAGAACTTTGAGACAGAGCAGCAGTTATGCTCTGGAGAACTTTGAGACAGAGCAGCAGTTATGCTCTTGAGATATTTAAGATGGGCAACAGTTATGCTCTTGAGAATCGTGGTGAAGAGCCACCACGATAAGTTTAAGATGTTCGGGGGATGAATCGTTACGACTCCCCTAACTAAGTTTAAGTTTAAGGAAAGCCTTGATGGCTTCTCATACGTATGAGTTGGCAACCGGACTAGCTAGTGGGGGATCCCAGTGTCAGTCAAGTATTTAAGTCGAGATTTGAGCTTTAAGAATGGAGAGTAACAGTAACTCCCATACAGTTTTAAGAGTTAGGAATTTTAAGAGTGGAAGTACAAACAACTTCCGCAAATTTAAGTAAGTGTTTTAAGTAAAGTACTAAGCAGTAAGAATTTTAAACGTAAGGGCGTAGACTGACCCCATCTCACTCACCAGTTTGAAGAGCTAGAGGAAGAGTTATAGGAGCATTTTGTGAGCAGCGAATTCGAGGGCAGGCAGCTAGAGGAGGGCAGTATAAGCATCACAGAGGATGCTTAGTCAAGGTTTCAGTAGCAACAACATTAGAGATTATTAGTTATTTGCATTTATAATTATGAGTATAGACTGGAGATCAGAATGAGATTTTAAAGTTTGAGTTTAATTTGCCCACGTATTAGGGCTTTGTTCTGAGCTACAAGGGTGTGTTTTCAGTATTTTATTTATGAAAATTTTTCCCGCTGCAATTTAAGATTTGAGTATTTTATTTATCAAGGGCATTTTATTAAAAGTAGTACCCGGCCGGGTTAGGATGTTTCATCCTTTTTCCTTTTTCACGTGCAAAGGAAACAACAGGGTTCCTAACTTTGCAGGTAGTAACAAATAACTATCCATATAGACCGTTGGCGGCCAAAAGAAGTTTCTTTGTAAAGGAGTAAAAATAAATTCCTAAACATTCCTCTTCAATTTAGTCTGAGACTTAAATAAACACCAATGTACCATTTGCTACAACTACTAATTCACTTAACATATCTCTGCACTCTTGAAAACCATATCCTTTAATCTCTTTTATTCTTTTGGGGCTAATTCCTCTTCCGTTTCATTCTTCTCTCGGAAGTATGCAACAAGCACATACAACTGAACCTGGAATAAAGCACCCCAAAAGGAATAGCGGTTTAGAGTATGTAAATGCATGCTGTTGGAATAATTTCATATGGGACCACTACAATAGTTTTGGAAACACAGCAATGAGGTTGTCAACATTATAAGAATCTGTGCAAAAGCTACCTAAATAAACTTGAAACTCATCCATCAGATCCAGGAGCAAGAAAAGCTCAATCACATTAGTTTTGTGCAACCTCAGTTAATGTACTGACTAGCTCAATATATTCACCTACAAATGAAGCAAACCAAGTGGGTATTTGTATTCCTGGTTATGTGACAATTCACTCAGTATGCCAGTTCAGAAGCATTCGCGAAGCCTAACGAAGAACTGATGCTGATCAACCTATCAAAATGAAATGACCCACTAAATGGGTCAAAAGCTCTGTAGCATCTCAGAAAATAATCCCCTGCTCCCCCTTCATGTTCTTATCTCTGTACTTCGATTTTCATTCCTGAGGAAGAGACTTGCATTTAGATTTTCTAACTAGGTGTCTGCAATGTCCCGCTCAGCCTTTTTTGCACTAGTCAGCCAGCTATGTATGAGCTTCCCAATTCTGCAGCATACCACATTCACCGGCCTACTCTTTCCTTCCAAAATTCTCTAGTTTCGTTCAGTCCACAAGCTCCAGCAGAAGGCGTGTAGCGCAAGGATTGAACACCATTCCGCTGGGTTCCCTGGTTTCCACTACCTCCAACCTTCCAAGATCTCAACAAAATTCCCTGGTTGAATCGAATTACCAAGAGCGAATCGAATCCCCCTGGGTCTGCGCCCTCCCTTTTTGAATCATAGGAATTGAAGTCAAAACCCTTTGAGGTGCGGATTCTCCACAATGAATGCAAACGCTTCCTGGTAAGGCAAGCCAGAACTAATTATCTCGTACTTCATGCAATATAATTGAGGACAACAATTCAAAGCAGGACATTTGACCCCCTTAAGGCTTCAATACACGAATAAGAGACAAAACCTCACTAACAGTGTGAAAAACCCACGGTGAAACATAACAGCAGGAGATTCAAAAACACAGCACGTGACACAGCTGATTTTCAATATCATATGTGTTTTCGGGGTGTGTTTATTGTTTACCTTTCTTCTGCCGAGAAACCAGGCAAGTAACAGTTACATAACTTGGTGGCTATCAGTGTTGGGAGAGTTATCCACCCGATAAGTATAAGAGAGGGTGCGATCAGGTAGATAATAACAACCTGAAATTTGAAAATATTTAGCAAAATATTAATCACTGGAGGGAACTACCTGATTATTCAAGCATATAATTAAATATCCAATCAACTACGTAACAAGAAAAGGTGATATTTATTCTTAATAATAGATAGATGAAGCATTTGAATTCATATCAAACTCTCATTGCTACTGTGGACTATATAAAAACATATCCCTCTTTCAGGACTCACTTTTCGTGGAAGGGAGTAGGGGTTTCCAGAGTCGCATAGCATCATCGAAGGTATTAGTTAGCTTGTTTTTTTTTTTCCTTCTACCCTAATTTCATAGTTTGGTACTGATTTTCATGGCGGGCAGGAATTTTATGCAGAATCGACGTTCCTGGGTGGATAAGTAAGGTATGTGTTCATACTCAACCTCTATTACTTTCAGAAGGGTAATGATGTTGTTATTTTATTAGAATACCAAATGCAACTTTCATAGATTACCAAGCCATTAGAATTCTTATGCCATAGGTTTTCGGGAAGAAGAAAAATGTATTAGTGTTAGAAAAGACTTAAATATAACAAACTCCAAACAAAGAAGCATTCTTTCTATATAAAAAAAACAAAGAAGCATTCTTAGGCTTTTAAAATCATCAACTAACATTCGAAGTACTGCTAGTCATTCGTTAAATACTCTATCATCGAGCTTTCAATTCCACTACCTAAGAAGAAAATTGGCTATGAAATCAGAATCCCAGAAAGTCATGGAAATCATTAAGGTTATCATCTATTGCTTGTTCAGCCTATATTCTAAGTCATGAAATCATCAGGACACACTCTAAGAAAATGCTATTCCGTCATGAAATAGGCTGTGATTATCAAGTGTCAAATTCCCCTGGACAGATTTGCATAGCAAATAAGACACAATGAGTTATAAACTTATAACATAGCTGGTTATTCAGTCAGCATTGCAGGCAAATATTTAACATCGTGGCTCCAAATTCATGTGCCCAATGCAGGAAGAAAGAAGAAATTCCGAGATATTCTACTTGCTGAACAATAAGATAAACTAAACTTTCACAATAATCAACCAGGATGCATTGAATTAAACCTCTCTACATACAACTTAGTCATTCTAGATTCATACCAAGAATTGAACCCACCAAGAACCCCTGCTACCGATGAACCTGCCACATTCTTGTGTTTTTCAAGCTCAACCACTGACTTTACGCTACATTTCAGTACCTCTTGACCACGTCTCCGTTGATCACAGCCTACACCCCAGTGAATTCCCTGTCCCTTCTATCCAGTTCACTGCCGCAGGCTTCTTATCCGAGCACAAGGGACCTAATTTCATTTTTGTACATAAATGATTACACTAAGTTCAGTTTTCAGATCATCCTAAAATAGAGTTTAGCCCATTTCCATTCCTTCATAGCACAAGCAAATAAACGACCAAACAAAGAAAGAGGATGGTTTCAGTTACTAAAGATGCCGACGACGTCCCTGCCAGGGAAATCAGACCGGAGGAAATCTATGGAAACCACTAAAGATCAAGCAGCCGTCGTTGGTGGCCATGGGGGTGGAGTATTCGCTAGCGTCGAGCAACAAGGGATCGGCGATTCGGACTGCAATCCGGACGTAGTTTACGGGCTTCTCGATGCGCTGAAGAAAGGTTGAATTGTAATCGAATCCTCCCTAATGCTTTCCGAGAGAGAATGACTAGTTTCAGAGTGCGATCCGCCCAATTACATTTCTCCCGGCTCAAATCGGGATTCCCAAACTGCTTTTTGCTCCGACCCCTTGGTCTTGCAACTTGCAACCCTCGTCTCCCAATCTGCCTCGCGAATCTCCTCTCCAACTCCACCTCGCCTATCGCCTCGGGCCAGCATCGCGATCCTGGTCGTGGTTATTGGCTCGTCCCTCGTCGGCCACTCTGCGAGGGAACAAAGCTCCTCTCATTCTCCACCTCGTCACGCAGAGAAGATGAAGAGTGCTCGTCGTCGGAGCTTGTCGCTCATTGGACCTTCCCTGCTCGCCAGCCACCACTGTCATTTGATTTGGGAGAAGGATAAACGAATTGACGGTGACTTCGACTTAGAACGAACGGACAAAGACAATGACAACAAATGCGGGTGATTTGAGCGAAGGATGAACAAATAGATGGTCACAATGGTGGCGACGGTGAATTTGAGTTGAATTGAAGGGTGAACGGCTTCGGCTGAAAGCAAGAACATTTAATTCACTAACTTAGGGATTCATATAGGGGATTATTTCTGGTGATATAGCTTTATTTTGTTAGCATTCAATTCTAGGTTTAATTCGCAGCTGAGATAGCTTTAGTTTGATCGCCCAATTCCATTTTCCTTGATTATATTAATTGTTTGTTAATTCCATTATGCTTGTACAAAGAATGGATGAGAACTCACTGCCTACTCATCGTCCATTTGAACTCACTGGTATGTGTTAGCCACTTCAAGGGATTTCAGATTGTTCATTCAAATGATGGAGGTTGACCAAACTTGATTCAAATGCTCTGCATATGCTTTTGTTTGCAAGGATAGTTCAACTTTATATTCTTTCTAATGCTTTTGTTTCTGTAGGTTCCTTAAATGGTAAGGATGTGTTATGTGGGTCAGAATGGTATGCAACTGGTTTGTTTTAAGCGGCAACGGAGACCTGGCCATAGCGGTCGATTCCGGGAAGAAGATTCGACATTCAGCTGTGTATTTGGATGAATCGAAATTGAAGATTGAAAGCTGAGTGCAAGGTAAATTCCATTAATTTTATTAAATTAGGTATTTTAGATGGAGGGATAAGGTCTGTGTAATATGGTTTGCGGATATATTGCTTCATTGTGTCCGATGTTAGGGTTAAATTTCAGCAGCTCGTGGCCCTTTCTTTTTCGGAAGAACATGCTTATTTTCTAGGGGTTTGGGCTTTTAGCTACTCAATTAGAAATGGCCCTGTGTTTTAGCTCTGGCATACATGTATTGATGGAGACTTTGAGTTCCGGTATAGTGTAGCATTACCAAATTTCAAATAAAATATTATTTAAGTTAGTTACTCAAACAACTTTCATTATCTATTTTTTCAATTTTAGATTGAGATATTGCAGATACATAAAGATTTTCAGTTCCGTAGGAATCCTTTTCAAACTCAAATGCGAAAACAGTTTCTTTGTACGGGGTGTTATAAACTCTTTCGTGAATAAGAATAGTGTTGTAAATCTAACTTTATGTTTCAGTTGTGCAAACTAGTACGTTCCCTTCCCTTCTTCATTCTCATTAAAGTTTCTCGTGTATAGTAATTCAGTGTTTATTGTGTTCTTCCTTTACCCCTTTTGATGGTCTTGTGTGTAATGGTATTTTTGTGCATGTGTCCTATGTAGGCGAATAGTCACTGGAAACATGGGTTGCATACAAGGGCATTGACTCAACTAATGGCCTCAATGGGAATTATTCGAAGAATACATTGGTGAGCTACGGATCAGCAAATTTTCAAATTTTATGTATTATCAAATTTTTGAATTTGATGCGAGCAATGTTCACTTCTCTGCGGGAACATGAGTCTTTTTTACGAATCTTATTATTTGTTTTCGTGGATGCAGGAGAATGCCGAGAAGGTTGAGAATATGATTAGAGAGCTTCATAAGGGAGTGACGGTGATGTTCAGACATACTAATAGGCGTTTCGATGACCTAGCCAAGGACTTATTGGATCTGACATTAAGGAGTTATAAGCATTGTAAACTTTTGAGAGAGACGACTGAAGCTGTTGAAGCGGAAGTTACAGACCTTAGGGGTACCCTGAGTGATGAGGTTGCAGATCTGTCTAAACAGGTTCGTTGCGTTAACAATGCAATAAAAAACCTAAAGGCCGATCTGCTGGATGCAGTGAAGACCGAGGTTCAGAAGTTCATTGAGACAAAGAAGGAAGTCCAGTATGTCGACTTGACTTTAGAATCAGACGGGGTGAGTATGTTTTTTATTTCCTTCTTTGCTGACCCTAATTATCATTATATTTTAGGGAAATAGCAAACCTGTACGCCGTGCACGTGCAAGTGCTCGTTCCGTGGGTGGAAAATTGAAGGTGCCAGCGTTTCCGGATATTACCAAGCCCAAGAAAAAGACTAAAAAATGTAGAGTTGGGCCTTTCACAGTGGGGATTCAGGTCATGATAATTTGCACCTTTCTAACTAGGGAGGATATTTTGACCCTTGCACCTAAATCTACACTGAGCACTTTGGTATGTTCTGCATGTTTGGCCATTGATATACATTTACAAAGTAACCTACCAAAACCCGTCTATAATTAATCTAGTGAACTACAGATTGTTGACACTGTTGTCGAAAAGTTGACATGGGGAGACAGGGACAAAACAAAAATGGAATGCGCCTTTCTGCCCGTTACATTTGCGGTATGAAATTTATTTTGCTTGTGGCTTTGAGATGTTCATTTGACTGATCATCTAATTGGATTAGGCAAAAGCTTCTGGAAATAGAGACGACATACGAAGCTTCATCAGCTTAGAGCACGTGAAAATTCTATACTGTACTGACATTCGTGACTGCGAGGCGGTATGTATTTTTCATTGTGAATTTGTATCTATATTACACTTAATGTTGGGTTTCATGTTGTGTTAAAATGTTCTTTATATGCTTTTCGTATAGATATTCATTCCCATTTACATGGGGAACCATTTCTTGTTGTGCATGGTAAATCTGAAGAAGCAACAGTACTGTATTTGAGACTCTCTACCGTCATGCATGAAGAAGACAGAAATTAATCAAAAGCTGGTGGACATTGTAAGTAGAGTTTATAGATATCGGAATCTGGCAATAGATACAATCGTACTAACATTAACTTGCGCAATTACAGCTGGCAGCCTTGGATGTATTATTTTTTTATGACGGCGCTGCCTAGTTATTTGGCGTTAGCTCATTTTTGGCTTTTGAGTTCAACCCAACAAATGATGCTCCCCGTTTCAACCCAATACATAAGTAGAATAGCAATGTTTTCATTTGTACACCATTTTTTCAAATAAATTCACTAATATAGCTACGTTCTTTGTACATGTGGGATTGTGGTATGTTTGTGATTAATTGGATGAAATGTGACCGCTCCTTGAACAAAAAGACACCAAAGTGCATGGGGAAACGAGTAAGTTGATAAAATCGGCTCATTCTCCATGTATTATGATCTCTAATTTCATTGATCAATTCATTTTGAATTTCACAGTTCAATAGTGAGGATGAACGTTTGAAGTTGGTGCTGGAACTGATCGATTGCACCCCGAATGAGAAGACAGCCTTACTTGACAAAGCAAGCGAACTGGTCGCATGAAGAAGCTTAACTGGATGAACTGAGGCGAATGAGATGTTTATCAATATTTTGTTATGTTTATAAACAATTGGAATGTTTTTTTTTTTGGAGGATTTTTTCGTATGTTGCTGGGATTATTAGTTCTTAGACGAGGATTGGAATCTCTTGTTCATTTCGTATGTTGTTGGGATTAGTATTCCAACTTATGAGGCTTTACTACTTTGCTTAGACGGCTGGGTTTAAGCTGAATGATATTGGCCATTGATATTTTAGTGTGATTTGATGAATAAGAAGACAGTCTGGTGCATGGGTAAGTTGCCCTGGAATGCTGCTGTTGTTGGTGGCTTTAGTTTGTTACTTTGTTTACCTTTTCCAGAGTTTGGTGCTCTTTGATTGTTAGTATGATGTCGACCGTAACTAATCATTTACTTTGTAATATTGTAGTTCAAAAGTGAGGAGGAACGATTGAACCTGGTGCTGGAACTTATCAACTGCACCGCGAATTAGAATGGAAACGTGTAAACTTGGAATAAACCACATGCAACGTAGTGGACTTTCATTGACAGTAAATATATATTCCTAGTCTTTCCTTCTATTGATTTATTCAATAATATTGTAGCACCATGATCTGCAGAGAAAGCAACATTGAACTCCATCCTAAAGAACGTTTCAGTTTGACGGTCCAAAATGGGGGAAAAGCACCATCCATATAAGGACTTAACATACATGCATAACAGAAAATCTTGGCAGCATACTAAATGACCAGTAATAAAAGTCAGCACTGAGGAATCAAATGACTGGATCTCAAACTGAATAATGAACACAAATCTGTGGAAATGAACCTTGAACAAAGCTTGTCATTCAATAAACTAAACTCATTCCATCTAATGTTGAGGTATTTATTCTCATGATTGATTGTGTAGGAGTTTACATTCCGAGGCAAGAACCTAGCTTACTTCAACAACCAACTACTGAAAATATTAATGTAACAGTCTTCTGATGCTGCCTCCAATCCCAAGTCTTTCCTTCACCTACTGTTTAACTTCCTCCAGTCTCGCCGCCATCAAACAAGCTTCAACATCTTGACATGCAAAATGAGATTATATCATATGCGCTAAGAAAACAACTACAAAAATCAAATGATAACGGCAACGATGACAAGACCAAAGTGCTCCTCCCATAAAGCTAGTCTAAAGTTAAGAAACTTAACACACTGGGAAAACACCACAAAATCAGCCATGAGGAAATTGCTTGACCAATTTTGTGAGCAAGCAACCATACTTCCTTGTGAACAGGCATACTACATTGTATCATGCTAAGATCGTAGCCCTTCAGTATCCCAAAATCACTTGGCTGGCTGTTCTATATATGTTTGTTCAGTAGCTCCAAGTGCTAAACTAAAAATGCAGCAGCTATACCTTCCTTTACCTTACAACAACAGGAATCCACCGACTCAGGTTCCTAGTGCCGATATTGACCGCTAATCAAATCGGATACTTCTGCTCATATGTATAGATAGACACATTATAACATCTTATTCAAAGTATTAGACACAAATTCATTGCTCATATGTCGACTCAAACTGGCCAAATCAAGCGACTCAGGTTGATTTACCCAAAACTCAAGTTCTGCACAAGTCTCCTCAAGTCAATAATCACAATTCGGGCCTTGTTTTGGCATTCCACATTCTAAACTAGATGCAAGAGATACTTATATTGCTCAACGTCAATTCAATCTAGAAAATAGGCAGCACAAATGCTAGTTAAATTTCATCTCAAATAAGCCTTTAAGCATATACATGATCATCAATCTTTTAGATGAAAAAGCTGCATCAATAACTCAAGAAGTCAATGCTCATTCGAAGCTGCAATTTGCATACCATCTCATTACTTCCTCTAAACTTACAGTATTATCTACCACGTCTACACCCCCAATCATTCACTATTGATGTTAATCTACAGTTAAGGAATCAGACTCTGCAAAAAGATAAACTTCTGCCTCTTTTTTTCAGTTTCAACCTCTTGCCAGCTTTTGAAGCCCTGCAGAAAGAAAAACTTCAGACTTCTGCCTCTTATATGCCCCGTATTTGCCAGCAAATTTCTACCTATCTCCAAAGTAGCACTAGATATGCGGAAATAAGAAGTAGGTGTAACACCCTACCCTATACGTATTACCTAATCATATTGTTCATACAATTGCAGCGGAAATAATCTCGGGTGTTACATTAATTATCAAAATTTACTCAAATAAAATTTCGACATGAATTACTCGCGTAATGGGCTAACAGTTCTTCCATCTGATCTTGCAAAATAATTCATCACAAACATATATACTCACAACCATATGCATTGGTTTTTCTTAGCCATAGTCACCGTTTTCATACTCCACAACTGCATACCTTACTAATATATACCATAATCGTCATAACTTACACAACCACATAAATATACACATATCATCAACTTTCCACACCTGTGGATATCTCACACTACATCAGAAGCTAATATGCACATGAAAAACGTTCTCAAAACATTTTTACAAAAAGGTGTGGATCACTGGCCAAAATCCCGAGTAGTAGTCCAAGCACAGAATAGTTGAAGACCATACCTCATCCTGCCTTCAACTCCTCGCTCTGCCCACACCTAAGTACTTGCTACTGCTACTGCTACTGCTGATGGTCTGCTTACACATAGCATAAGCAGAGGAAAAGGATAAAGAGGGTCAGCTCATAGCTGAGTGAGATAATCATAGCATCGTGAGTTCATAACAGAGCATACCCCTACCATACATCTAGCAAACAAGCCAAAGCACTAGGATCAGACCTCAGCCATTCGACATCCCAATAGGCAAAAGACTCAACCACCTTGACTCATGCATATGCATCTTATCATGTTTTACTTATAGGCGCCTGGCTACTCCCATGCTATTAACTCTCCCGGGAAACATACCCCACATCCCGTCGGATGTAGTCATACATACCCCAACATCCCGTCGGATGTGGTCATACATACCCCACACCACTATGGGTGTAGTCATACCCCGACACCGCTCTGGGTGTGGTCATATCTCGTAAGAATTCTTCAGTCACCACCACATGAGAGGTGTGACTATCATACATATCATAATAGAGTAATAGCATAGGGAGCCCTAATTACTATGTAGTTGACCGTGATACCACAACACTCATATTTGGTATCCTTATACATGATTCATATCTCATCTTGCTTAATCATAATTCGTTACTTGCACATGTACTTGACCTGGCATAATTGGCTCAACATAGGTAAATCAGGAGTTGTATTATTGCACTTCCTCGGGATAAACCCTCGTGCAAGTCATCCTCCTTAAACATCATAATATCACCAGGAGATATATATTTTCCCACTTGTACATCCAAATACATCAATCATGAAATGTCATTCCCAATCACTTTCTCGAACCATCATAAAGCATATCAACAGTCAAGCCCACAATTTGCAACATATACACAATCATCAGCATAAGCCAGGTCCATATCGATTAGGGCAAATCAATAATATCATATTGCAGTCCAGGGTTCATCATATAGCACAAAAGTCCATACACCCCTAATCATGCCATTCTAGTTCACCTAGATCAATTCTAGGCATCAATATAATTATCGTGATACGACAAACCCGGTATGCCGTGCTAATCCCTCACCAGTTCTGGTCGTTCAAACACCGGTTTAAGCTTCCCGTACTAAAACGTCAATTTCACGAACGAACCCCGAATTAAAATCCGAGACCGTCCTAATATCCCCTGCAGTATCGCCGTCAATATTCGTTATAGGCTCCGGGTCAAATTCTTGATAAAAACACATCAAACCCTGGCCGGAGCTAAATTCAGCGGTTTGGACCCCGGCCTAAATAATAGCCGAAATTCAGGGATTAGAACTAGAGGATTGATTACCTCGCTGCAGGAAGCTCGTATTTGAAATTTGGGCTCAATCCGGCTTCCGGATACTCCGAAACCCTAATTTGGCTTATCGAGAATTCAAGAAATTCCTGAACCAAAATCTCGTTTTAAAGCTCTAAATCGATAAATCATGATGTATAGATGAATTAGGCATTACTTACAGGATTTTGGATCACTAGAGCTCAAGATTTGAGCTTTGGAAATTCTCCCCAGTCGCTCCCCTGCATTCGCTCGCTCTGCTTCTCTCTCGGTCCAGAAAAGAAAGAATGAAACGATGATGATGGAAAGAAAATGGGACGCGTGGGGAATTAAATGGACAGTGTATTATATATATATATAAATAATATTATATAATATATATAATTAATACGTATATTTATCTGATCGATCGATAATCCAAATATCGCCGAAATACTGTTAAAACGCTTGATTTTAAATCGCGAACTTTCTAGCGATCGAAAATATGGGTTTTGCCGGAACGGGATGTTACAATTCTCCCCTCCTTAAAAGATTTCGTCCCCGAAATCTAACCTTGAGTCGTACTCTAACTCCTCTTACTTACCCTTAACATGATCGATCGTACCTAAGGTTATTACCTAACTCTTAGGTCAGGAGATCTGAATTACATAACTAAACACATAACACCTCAAGTTCCCAATATAAGGTTTCAAAAACCTATACTGGGCTATCACAACAAAAGCATATCAACAATTTCAAAACATAACTTACTAAGCAAGATTGTTAACCTGTAAAGTAGTTTGCTACCAACTCAGGGTACTTCTCTCGCATACTTGCTTCAGTTTCCCATGTAGCACTCTCACTATCTTGATTTCTCCACACCACTTTCAACATTGGAATTTCCTTCCTACGAAGAGTCTTAATTTGATAATCAACAATCTCAACTGGAACCTCTTCAAATGTCAAATCTGGACCCAACTCGATCTCCTCTGGTTGTATAACATGGGAAGGATCCACTTTGTACCTCTTCAGCATACTAACATGAAATACATTGTGGATTTGAGATAGTTCTGGAGGCAATGCCAGTTTATATGCCACTGGTCCAATCTTCTCTGTGATTTCGTAGGGTCCAATATACCGAGGTGCAAGTTTCCCTTTCTTACCAAATCTCATTACGCCTTTCCAGGGCGAAACTTTGAGAAATACTTTCTCACCCACTTCGAAAATAACTTCACGCCTATTCGTGTCAACATAAACTTTCTGTCGATCTTGAGCCACCCTCAAGCGCTCCCTGATTTCCTTGACCTTATCAACTGTGATCTGAACTATTTCTGGCCCTGAGATTTGCCTTGCTCCTTCTACATCCCAACATAATGGTGTTCTACACTTCCTCCCATAAAGTGCTTCATATGGTGGAACACCCAAGCTACTATGGTACTGGTTGTTGTAAGCAAACTCAATTAAGGGCAAATGGTCAATCCATGATTCCTCCCATTGCATTACACATGATCGAAGTAACTCTTCCAAGGTAAGGATAGTTCGTTCACTCTGCCCATCTGTTTGAGGATGATAAGCTGAAGTAAAATGCAGTTTAGTTCCCAAGGCATCATGTAAACTTTGCCAAAACCGAGATGTGAAGCTCGGGTCTCGATCAGAGACAATAGAAATTGGCACACCATGCAATCTGACGATCTCCTTAATATATAGTTGAGACAAAGTCTCCAGTGATGGTTTCCATCTAATGGGTAAAAAGTGAGCCGATTTGGTCAGTCGGTCCACAATAACCCATACTGCATCTTTTCCCCTTGATGATGGGAGACCATATACAAAATCCATTGTGATTCTTTCCCACTTCCATTCTGGAATTGGAAGTGGTTGTAGTTTCCCTACAGGAGCTTGATGTTCTGCCTTAACTTTCTGACATACCAGACATGTGAAAACATGTTCAGCCGCTTCCTTTTTCATCCCACGCCACCAAAAATATGGTTTGATCGTGTGATACATTTTAGTTGCTCCTGGGTGCATAGCATAAGCAGAAGAATGAGCTTCATCTAGGATCTCTTTCCTCAAATTATCAACATTAGGAACGCATGCCCTTCCATTAATCTTCAACATGCCATCTACCATTTCAAATGGGCTTTCTTTTCCTTCCTCAATGTCTTGAATGATTTTTGCCAACTCTGGGTCCTCCTTCTGCTTCTCACGAATCTTGTCGTGCAACAAAGGTCGAATGTTCAACCGAGCTAGTAACCCTGTTACACCATCCACTTCCAAATCAACATTCATTGCCCTCAAATCAACCAGATCATTTATATTCTTCTTCCCCTTTCTGCTTAGGGCATCAGCAACTACATTAGCTTTACCTGGATGGTAATCAATTGTACAATCATAATCTTTTAGAAGTTCAATCCATCTCCTCTGGCGACTATTTAAATCCTTCTGATCCATAATATACTTCAGGCTTTTATGATCAGTGAGGATTTTAAAAGTCTCACCATATAAATAATGTCGCCATATCTTGAGAGCAAATACCACCACTGCCAACTCCAAATCATGAGTGGGATAATTTACTTCATGAGGACGCAATTGCCTAGAGGCATATGCAATAACTCTTCCATCTTGCATTAACACACAGCCCAATCCTTGATAAGAGGCATCACTATACACCACAAACTCTCCCTGACTTGAAGGTAGTGCAAGTACTGGTGCGGTGGTCAATCTCTTCTTCAGTTCATCAAAACTCTTTTGACATGATTCATCCCAGACATACTTGGTATTCTTCCTTAATAGTTTAGTCAATGGGGCAGCAATTTTGGAAAATCCTTCTACGAACCGCCGATAGTAACCCGCCATGCCAAGAAAACTTCTCAACTCCGACACATCTTTTGGTGGAGCCCAATTCACCACTGCTTCCACCTTTTTCGGATCCACCTCCACTCCTCTTCCAGAAATTACATGTCCCAGAAATATTACCTCCTTCAGCCAAAACTCACATTTTGAGAATTTTGCATATAATTGTTTCTCCCTTAGAATTTGCAGCACAATTCTAAGGTGATTTTTGTGCTCCTCTTCGCTTTTAGAATAGATGAGAATATCGTCTATGAACACAATCACAAACTTATCAAGATATTCATGAAAAACTCTGTTCATAAGAGCCATAAATACCGCTGGTGCATTAGTGAGTCCAAAAGGCATTACCAGGAACTCATAATGCCCATATCTTGTTCTAAAAGCTGTCTTTGAGGTTGCCCCATCTGCCACTTTCAATTGATGGTATCCAGACCTCAAATCAATCTTAGAAAAGACTGATGCACCCTGCAATTGATCAAACAAATCATCTATTCTTGGAAGGGGATAACGATTCTTCACTGTCGCCTTATTCAACCTCCGGTAGTCAATGCACATTCTCATGGAGCCATCTTTCTTCTTGACAAACAAAACCGGTGCACCCCAAGGTGAGATGCTAGGCCGAATAAACCCCTTGTCTAGCAATTCTTGCAATTGTTTTTTAAGCTCCTTTAGCTCAATTGGTGCCATTCTATATGGTGCCATTGAAATTGGTGTTGTGCCAGGTACCAATTCAATATCAAACTCTACTTCCCTTTCTGGTGGAAGGCCGGGAAGTTCTTCTGGGAATACATCAGGAAACTCCCTTACCACCTCTACATCCTCAACCTTCTTATCATTTACAACAGTAACTTGAGCAAGAAAGGCTTCACAACCTTCCTTCACTAATCGAAAAGCTTCCAAGGCAGAAAGAAAACAATGAGTCTCCTTTTTCTTAATGCCTCGGAATACAACAGGACCTTTATCTGGTGTGTTGAATAACACTTCTTTCTTTTGACAATCCACAACAGCTCCATGTGTTGCCAGAAAGTCCATTCCAAGTATGACATCAAATTCATCAAAAGGTAGCAGAATTAAATCTGTTGCTAGGAAAGCTCCTTCCACACAAATGAAGGAACTTCTAATAACCGAGTCTACCTTCAAGGTATCTCCCACAGGTGTTTTAACACATAAGGTATAACCTAGCTTATCTGGAACTAAGCGTAGCATATGTGCAAACGTATATGACATGAATGAGTGAGAAGAACCAGTATCGATCAAAGCATATAATTGCTTGCCAAGGATAGAAAGCATACCAGTCACAACTTCTGGTGCCACTTCTGCCTCACCTCGAGTCATTGCATAAACCCTCGGTGCTCCCTGTGCTCTGGTACCCTGCGTACCACTTCCTGATGGCTGATTTCGACCACCACCTCTACCACCCTGTGAACCACCACGACCACTCTGAAATCCACTACGGCCTCCCTGGTAACCACCCCTGAATGGGGCTCTACTAAACTGCACTGAAGGCTCGGACTGTGTAGCTCTTACTTCTCTCGAATGCGGACAATCCCTCATGATGTGCCCAGGTTGGCCACAGTGAAAGCATACACCAGAAAATCTCCTAAACTCTCCAAGATGCCTCTTCTGACAAACTTGACAAACTGGAGCTTGTGTGGCAGAGGAAACTGGTGCCTTGTATGATGTTCCCGACATAGATTGACTCGGTGTTCTCCCAAAACTGCTAGGACCTCTCCTGGGTGGGTAACGAGGTCCAGCATAATTTACTCCAAACTTCCTCTTCTTCTCCTCTTCTTTGGCCTTGTTTTCCTCTCTACCCTCAACTTCATAGGCTTCATACTTAAGTGCTGCCTCCTTAATAGTGGCCATACTCTCTTCATCAACCCTGTGAATCTTTTCTTTCAACCCTAGGCGCAGACCATGTAAGTATCTCATCTTCTTCTTATGCTCAGTATCCGCCAACCCATCTTCAAAGTAAAGTAGTCGAACAAACTTGATGGTGTACTCAGTAACTTTCATATTCTCCTGCTTAAGGTTGGCGAATTCATTGTTCTTTGCCCTGATAAAAGCTTCAGGAAGAAACTCTGTCTTAAAGGCCTTCAGGAACTCCTCCCAGGTGAACTGAACTCGTTCACCATTAACTCTAGAGACTGAGGACCACCAGCTCCTCGCGTACCCCTTTAGGAGAAAAACAACATATTGCACTTTTTCCTCTGGGGTTGCATAAATATACTCAAACACATCTTCCATCTCCCTCAACCACTCTACCACAGCATCCGGACTCACATCTCCTTTAAAGTCCCTACCACCCAAACTCTTCATCTTTGCATAGTCTAATACTGGCGGTCTTGCATCAACCACCCCCACTCCTCTCGACTGGTCAGTAGGAACATTATGACAACTTCCGTGCGAGCTACAATGAAATATTGGCCTTAGATTGATCCACACAAAATTTATTCTTTCCCAAATCTCTCACTTGGTTAAAACAAAATTTTCCCAAAATAATTACTTGAAAACAAATAAGTTCGAAACTCAATTTTGAAAACCATGATGCAGGTAATTTCATCCAACATACCAATACACATAATCATGTCAAACTCAATTCCCAGTTTAAGTCATTATGGGGTACTCCCCTCCTTAGGAGTGTTTAACCTCCCATAGGGTATAGTACGCCATAACAGCAAAAAGAGGGAACCGGGCTCTGATACCAAACTGTAACACCCTACCCTATACGTATTACCTAATCATATTGTTCATACAATTGCAGCGGAAATAATCTCGGGTGTTACATTAATTATCAAAATTTACTCAAATAAAATTTCGACATGAATTACTCGCGTAATGGGCTAACAGTTCTTCCATCTGATCTTGCAAAATAATTCATCACAAACATATATACTCACAACCATATGCATTGGTTTTTCTTAGCCATAGTCACCGTTTTCATACTCCACAACTGCATACCTTACTAATATATACCATAATCGTCATAACTTACACAACCACATAAATATACACATATCATCAACTTTCCACACCTGTGGATATCTCACACTACATCAGAAGCTAATATGCACATGAAAAACGTTCTCAAAACATTTTTACAAAAAGGTGTGGATCACTGGCCAAAATCCCGAGTAATAGTCCAAGCACAGAATAGTTGAAGACCATACCTCATCCTGCCTTCAACTCCTCGCTCTGCCCACACCTAAGTACTTGCTACTGCTACTGCTACTGCTGATGGTCTGCTTACACATAGCATAAGCAGAGGAAAAGGATAAAGAGGGTCAGCTCATAGCTGAGTGAGATAATCATAGCATCGTGAGTTCATAACAGAGCATACCCCTACCATACATCTAGCAAACAAGCCAAAGCACTAGGATCAGACCTCAGCCATTCGACATCCCAATAGGCAAAAGACTCAACCACCTTGACTCATGCATATGCATCTTATCATGTTTTACTTATAGGCGCCTGGCTACTCCCATGCTATTAACTCTCCCGGGAAACATACCCCACATCCCGTCGGATGTAGTCATACATACCCCAACATCCCGTCGGATGTGGTCATACATACCCCACACCACTATGGGTGTAGTCATACCCCGACACCGCTCTGGGTGTGGTCATATCTCGTAAGAATTCTTCAGTCACCACCACATGAGAGGTGTGACTATCATACATATCATAATAGAGTAATAGCATAGGGAGCCCTAATTACTATGTAGTTGACCGTGATACCACAACACTCATATTTGGTATCCTTATACATGATTCATATCTCATCTTGCTTAATCATAATTCGTTACTTGCACATGTACTTGACCTGGCATAATTGGCTCAACATAGGTAAATCAGGAGTTGTATTATTGCACTTCCTCGGGATAAACCCTCGTGCAAGTCATCCTCCTTAAACATCATAATATCACCAGGAGATATATATTTTCCCACTTGTACATCCAAATACATCAATCATGAAATGTCATTCCCAATCACTTTCTCGAACCATCATAAAGCATATCAACAGTCAAGCCCACAATTTGCAACATATACACAATCATCAGCATAAGCCAGGTCCATATCGATTAGGGCAAATCAATAATATCATATTGCAGTCCAGGGTTCATCATATAGCACAAAAGTCCATACACCCCTAATCATGCCATTCTAGTTCACCTAGATCAATTCTAGGCATCAATATAATTATCGTGATACGACAAACCCGGTATGCCGTGCTAATCCCTCACCAGTTCTGGTCGTTCAAACACCGGTTTAAGCTTCCCGTACTAAAACGTCAATTTCACGAACGAACCCCGAATTAAAATCCGAGACCGTCCTAATATCCCCTGCAGTATCGCCGTCAATATTCGTTATAGGCTCCGGGTCAAATTCTTGATAAAAACACATCAAACCCTGGCCGGAGCTAAATTCAGCGGTTTGGACCCCGGCCTAAATAATAGCCGAAATTCAGGGATTAGAACTAGAGGATTGATTACCTCGCTGCAGGAAGCTCGTATTTGAAATTTGGGCTCAATCCGGCTTCCGGATACTCCGAAACCCTAATTTGGCTTATCGAGAATTCAAGAAATTCCTGAACCAAAATCTCGTTTTAAAGCTCTAAATCGATAAATCATGATGTATAGATGAATTAGGCATTACTTACAGGATTTTGGATCACTAGAGCTCAAGATTTGAGCTTTGGAAATTCTCCCCAGTCGCTCCCCTGCATTCGCTCGCTCTGCTTCTCTCTCGGTCCAGAAAAGAAAGAATGAAACGATGATGATGGAAAGAAAATGGGACGCGTGGGGAATTAAATGGACAGTGTATTATATATATATATATAAATAATATTATATAATATATATAATTAATACGTATATTTATCTGATCGATCGATAATCCAAATATCGCCGAAATACTGTTAAAACGCTTGATTTTAAATCGCGAACTTTCTAGCGATCGAAAATATGGGTTTTGCCGGAACGGGATGTTACATAGGGATCCGAAAACTTACCAAGAGGGCAGCTGAAGGACTGACGGAGGACACAGAAAGACTAATGGAGGACACAGGAGGACACGTAGATTCTGGAATTGAACAGGAAATAAGGCACCAAGAAAATATTAATAGAAAGTAACTGAGTTTACATTCCGCGACAACAAACTAACTTAGTTTATCATCCAAGAATGCAAAAAGTATCAATATCATTCAGCCTCTATTCCATTACCCCATCTGCCACTAGTCAATGCAGAATCAATCTCCTAATGATGCCACCAATCTAACATTGTTTCTTTCACTAAGCTTGGTAATCTTGACCTGTATAAAGAGATAGGGTGTTTTAGGCTCTATACTGACAAAAGTTTCAATCAAGATCTCCAGCCACATACATATCCAGAGATAAGTTTTTCACTGCTTTACAATAAAATCTAAGAACATACCTATTGATCACTAACTTGCTGATCATATGAAGTCTAATATTCTCAGCTTGTAGACACATGAGCTCCTGCACATTAACAAAAAATCGGGTGATTTACTTCATAAGTAGAAACAGTCTAGTCGTAACAAAATGAAACTAAATAGATATAGTTCCATACCTGTATCTCCATGATCTTTTTGTGGACATGTGCGAACATCATGTCCTTCATTAGTGCAATGACTACAACGTCTTTTGGCTGGCTGGGTTGACGATTCACTCTTACGTCCTTTTGTTTTCACAACATGGGGATCTTTAATCCTAATACTTGGTGTTCTTTCTGCTGTTTTCTCAATGGGTTCCAATCCGCCATTCTTTCGCCAAATTTCCTCGGCTAACACACTCAACCTTTTGATTTCCTGCTTCACCAGCTTGTATCCTTCCTCCGTTTTTGATGCATACCGACACAGCTTCCCAAAGCTTCCATTTAGATTACCAGACCTCACCATAGCATGTAACTCTTCATTTTGTAGCTCTGGGTGGACTGATTGCACATGACACTCTTTCTTAGCATCATTGGACCATCGTTTCACCACCAAAGAAGATGGAACAACTAACATGTTATTCACTTTCATCACAAAAAAACAATGACTGCATGGAATGCCTTTGCTCTCTAGAAGCTGACAAGAACACTCGATTCTTCTATTTGCTGGGTAGTAAACCACAATCCAAGAAGCATTACTATTCGAATATTTGCTCAACTCATAAATGTGATTTTCTCTATTTACCCTAGTTGACACACTATATAGCAATGGCTCCTCCTTAATCCTCTTCCGCACTTTAAAGAACATTTTTCGAGTATAAATTCTACCAAAATGTTCCTCAATACTCCAAAGATGTGTATCACACACAGGGAAGGTATCAACACTCACAAAATCCTCCTTTGCCTCCTTGTTTCTCAACCTTCGTAGACCTCTATCAAATTGTAGGAATAACTCATACAGTTTCAATTTCCTATCGAAAAAATGATTCAAATAAGAGTTCATCCCTTCAACGCGTTGTGAACTCTTCATTCCAGCAGTGAACGTGCCAGAGAAAAATGCTTGAGCCCATGTATGTCACTTCTCATACAATTCAGACAACCATTCATTGCTGCCTAACTGGAACTCTTCCATACCTTTCCTCCATTCCTCCTCAAATTCATCAACCGAGTCAATCCGTTTTAACAATCTGTCAAATACTTTCAGAAACTCCTTTGGACTAACATTCGATTCTGCGTTCCTTCTAAAGTTCCAGCAACAAATCCTATGAGCAGCACCAGGGATCAACTCCTTAATGGCCCTCTTCATTGACATACACCCATCGGTAATCACAACACTTGGGTGCTTACCTTTCTTACACAGGAGAAAAGTTTTAACTACTCAATTGTAGCTCTCTACAGTTTCGTTGGGTAACAAAACACACCCAAATACTGTAGTTGCGTGATGGTGATTCACCCCAACAAATACGACAAGAGGCATCTTGTATGCGTTTGTCTTATAAGTTGAATCAAAAACTAACACATCACCAAAACAAGAGTAATCGAACTGGCAGGCGGAGTCGGCCCAAATCAAATGTTTTAGTCTGTTATCCTCATCGAGAGTGAACTTGCAGAAGAGTTCTGAATCAATTTCATACTTAGCACGTAAGTATGCTAATGCAGACTCTGCATCACTATGCACTTCGAAATTCTTACCTTCATTCACGAAATTGTACAAATCCTTGAGAGTAAAACCGACGTTGTCATAGCCACCTACTTCATTTACCCTCAAATCCATTATCTGGCTCGGTTTCACACCCACCCCTCGCAGTGACTCTACTTGTGCCTTATCACCCTCCTTCAGTGACCGATGAGACCTTAAGAACTGCACTTGTTCAGGTCCAACTCTATCATGATTACGCTCGGAAACAAACTCCTCTACCTTGTACTTACCATATTTTTTTTTATCAAATTTCACCTTGAACGAAGCAAGACATCCGAATCTAGTCACCGCCTTTGCTTCCCTCTTCCTATTCTCTCTATTCACATTTTCTTCAGTTCTGACTCCTTCTTTACAACAAACCCATTTTCGTTATGTCAATTTCCCATATTTGTTAACCTTCCTGTCCCTTTTTCTGACACCAAACCCTATATACTTGCTGTAATTGGTGTAAAAGTTATCAGCTTCATCAATAGAATCAAATGTTACCTCCTTCAAATCATGAAACCCCCAATCCTCTATGTTTCCAGGAACATTAACGTTCAAGAGCGAATCCCCGTAATTTCCAAGGACCAGGAAACCGGACCGGCCGGTCGGACCGGAAAAACCGGAAACCGGAGGTGAAACGGCACAATAGGGGCTGTGTACCCTTCAAAATCCTGTCGGGCGGTATTTGCGGTTGGACCAAAATGGGCCGAAATTTCGGCCGGCTTTATTCCCCTTCATTTTACTAAAACGGCGTCGTTTTGACGCAAAGTTAAAAATAAAATAAAAACGGAGGGAAAGTAGAGGAGTCGAAACCTACCTTCGGCCTTCTCTGATTCTCTCTGCCTCTCGTATCCCTCCTCTCCCCGCGCCACTCTGCCTGTCGTCTCCCCGCGCCGCGACGCTCTGCCTCTCGAACTCCCGGCGACAGCGTCCTCCCCAGCAAGGCAGCAACCAAACACAGCCGGCGACTCGTCCTCCCCACTCCCCAGCAACCGAAGACGATGATGAGGACGATCCCGTCTCCCCCAAATCCGATCCAATGCTGATTTGAGTGGACGACGCCCGCTCGCACTGTCGGGGGAGTGAACCAAGACGGCGAACCTCAGGAGCGGCGCGTCAGTGGAGAAAGAGGTGCTTGTTCAATCACCTCCCTCACCGGCACCATGAATTCACGGCCTGCCGACTCCGTCGTTCTTCTTCTTCCCATAAATAAGTCACCATCGGAGTCGATTCAATCGATTAATTGATCTATTTTTAGATTGGAGTAAATGAATAAGCATCTCCGCCTGCATGGAGAATTGGAGTGAAAATCTGGGAATGAAATTGTGGGGACAACAGAGGGAACTGCTTCTGTGTTGGGGAAGAAAGAGAAAGAGGAGTTAGGTGACTCTGCTAGCGGAGTAGTGGGTGTCGGGGGAAGAAATAAAAAAAAGAAAATATAAATAAATATATTAAACACAAATGAATAAAATAATAAATAGTTTACTCATAAAAGGAATACTAATCAGTTCTTAACATATTTCCTTACCACGAAAATTTTTCTTTCTCAACGCTAAAGGAGATAATTTTAATAAAAATCTATTTATAAATTTGAATTTTGTATTAAAATTTTAATAAAAATAATATAATAATAACGCTCCACCCACGCTTCAAATATTGAATTCTTTGTACATCGATGCTTTCACGCTCTCGCTCTCGCTCCCGCTCCACGAACTGGTTACCTAATTCATGGGTTAGTAAACAGAAGTACAGAACTCAATTGATGAAATGAATGAAGATCCGTAGTACGTACAAAATTTGTGAGTGTTTACTAAAATTATGTTTATTGGTTTTATTGTGACATCAATGGCTAGCGGTATAATCCGGTTTTATTCCAGTATTTTCCCGTTATGGTACCCTAATTTTGTCGGTACGGTTTATTAACAAAAAAATAATTTTTTTATTCCAAAAACGGTACTTACTGGTAAGAAACGGTTGAACCATGGTTGTACCACGATTTACCATGCCAAAAATGATTCCGGTTTGATGTCCGGTACGGTTTCGTAATCCTTGGTAATTTCACGGGAATAACCATTACTTTGACTTTGGGCAGTTGTATCAGCATTCTTAGTAAGTATGTCATTCTGAATATCATCTGCATGAGATAAAGAGAGTTCTTCTGATCCTGCATACCAAATTCACTTATTACTTCACTTTAAAACAATAACGTAATCCTAATATATTGTGTAGAGATGCATACCTTCCATTCAGGTTGCACTGTGTTCACTTTATCGCCTAGCCTCTCTATTTCAAACAAACCTTCAAGGATAAACACTACCCTTACCACCTGTCAAAGATTACAAAAACATCATATGAACCGTCATTGCCAAGCTTACAAATTTAACTAAATGCCTATATGCATATCGGCATATAATGTTCTACGAGAAGTCCATATATATTGCAAAGACATTATGCCTCAATCCAATATGCATATCATGTTCTACAAGAAGTTCATATATATTGCAAAGACATTATGCCTAGGAATCCAACTGAAAGTAGCTATACCTTACCTTACAAGAGTAGGAATCCAACTGAAATTACCGAGGTTGCAAAGATATTCTCGTGGCAGAGGTTAGTCCTGGCCGACAGATGAGCGGGTGAGGGAAGTTTTGATACAAAACAGAGAGGACTGACTATGCAGGGGTCAGGTTCGCCGCATTTGACACGTAAGATTGACCCTATAGATGGGATCGACGACGAGGGCAGGAATGATTTGGGAGCGACCGCCGGTGAAGGAGGCTTCTCTCCCCTTCTCCGACCTGGACTAGTCTTGTATTTGGCGGAGGCAATTTTCGTTGGTGACAGAGGCCCGAGAAGATACAGACTTTTTCTCACCTCTGAACCAGTAACCGGCGTGATTTTGGAGATGGTATCGGCCAGTAACAAGTAACCGAGGTGATTTTGAAGAACGCCGGCAAAGGAGATCGAGTAACTCCCTTTTGGTTCGTCCCTCGGCGTCGTCCCCTGTTTTTTAGTTTTTTCAATCTTGGAAACCCAAACGAATTGGATTACTGGACGAGGAATACGACTGATGAATTTGGTGGAGGGTGTGAAGTTTGGATGAGCGACGGTGGAGCTCAGCAGGGCAGTTCTCTCTTTTCTGATTCTGACGAGCGAGGGAACGAGGAAGGCGGCAACGATTCGTGTTTCCTTCATTTTTTTTTCACAATAAAACTAAATGCATATAAAATTTAAATCAATTTAAAATTAATTACTGAAAAAGGAGATAGAAAACAGCTTTTGGAAATTCCGTATGGCTAGCGCTTTCGGTTTGGACAATTCCGAATTCAATTGGTTTATGGGCTCAAAATAATGAAACCAGCCCATACCACGTCAGTTCCACGTGGACCAATAAAAAACGGCGTCACCGGTGCCGCACTTTTTAGCGTGGCACTGTAGTATCGGCCGTTTCTCATACCTCATAGTAGTGTTGTCATTTCGGTTGCCGGTTAGCGGCTAACCGGCCGGTCTAACCGTTAACCGCCGGTTAGCGGCTAACCGGAAACCAAAAAAATATAGAGGCGGTCGGTTGGCGGAAGGGGTCAGTGGCCAAGCGGTTAGCCGATAAAATGAAGCCGGTTTGCCTACTCTTAAACACACCCATTCGGTCATTCCCCCCCAACCCTAGCTGGCCTTCGTCTCCCTCAACCTCACACACTCTCTGTGAGACTGCGACTGCGTCTCTGCCGCCGCCTCGCCTCGAGCCCCCGACGACCTCCTCCTCCAGCGGAAGCAACCTCAAACCCTCCTCCTTCGGAATCGTTTTCCTCTCCCCCACCGCCAGCGCAGGAGACTGCGTCTCCGCCGCCGCCTCTGCAGCCGCTGCCCATTTCTCCGCCTCCGCCTAATGCTCCGGCTATCACGGGAGCTCCGCAGCCATCTTCGTTGAATCCGCCTCGCCTCGAGCCCCCGACGACCTCCTCCTCCGCCGGAAGCAACCTCAAACCCTCGTCCTTCGGAATCATCTTCCTCTCCCCCACCGCCAGCGCAGGAGACTACGTCTCCGCCGCCACCTCTGCAGCCGCTGCCCATTTCTCCGCCGCCGCCTAATGCTCCGGCTGTCACGGGAGCTCCGCCGCCATCTTCGTTGAATCCGCCAAGTGGGATGGTCTTAGTAGCTCCGGGTCCTGTGCATGCTTAATCGAATCCATTGATTCGCCATTGTTTTTCAGTTCCCCCGATTTCTTCTTGTTCACTAGATGGTAAATTGAATTCCTTGGATTGGAATTTCAGATTTGTATAGCCAATTGAGATGTGGGTTGAATGAGATCGTTGGTGCTGACTTACTCCTCGGCGGAGAGAAGGGAAGGAGAGGTGTAGTAATTGGTAGAAGGGCAAGAAGAAGAAGGGTGTTGAATGGTGAGGGTTTTGGTATGTGAATCGATGGACGAGATCCGCAACAGTAGCTATTCCAGGCTTGCACCTAAACCGGCCTTCACATTTTCGGTTGCCCCGGTTAAACTGCACCTAAACCAAAAACTGGCAGGTCGGTTTGCGGCTAACCGGGGCTAATGGGATGGTCGCTCGACGATAGCGGTTGGTCATGTCTCGGTTTAATCGAAAACCGAGATTTTGGTTTTCGGTTAAACCGAAACCGACCGGCTGCCACCCCTACCTCATAGTGTGCCCATTTCTTTAACCAACAAGGTTAAATCAAATTCGGTCCAATTTTATTTTGGGTGGCCAAGTCTCCCGAACGTTAGAACAATGCTGTCAAAGCCGAGCCGGAGTATGACCCGGTAACGTGAACGGCTCGGTTATTAGTGGTCCAGCCGGCATTAGACCATTTAAAAACCGTTTGAGAACCGGTACATTATAAACAATATAATATCATAGTAGAACACACATAAAGTAATAATTCAATGAATTAATGAGTAAAAATGATAATTACAGGTACCATTTAATAATTCTACACAACATATATATACAGCAACTAAAAAAAACCCTAACCTAATCCTAAGAGACAGCGCCGCTTCCCCACCCATCACTCTCCTTCCTTCCGCTTCCCCATCCCCCCTCCCTCTCTCCTTCCTCCTCTCCCACCGCCGCACCTATTTTCATTTTTCAGCCACTATGCCTTCTGCAATTCCTCAAAAATCCATCACCACATTCAATTCTTCCTCATCCTTTCTTAACCCGTAAATGCTCTTCCTCATCCCAATCCGCGAAATGGCTCGGATTCAATCCAAGCCTCTGGTGAGAGAGGGCAGCTTAGCGGGGAGCTGCTTGCGACGGTGGCGACGGAAGCGCCGGGAGCGGGGAGCTGCTTGCTACAACAAGGACTGGCGATGGCGACTGGGGATGGCGATGCCGTCAGGAAGCGCCGATGCCGGGACAAGAGGTGTTGACGGCCGATTCCACGATTGGCCTATTCTAATTTTTTTTTTAGGGTAAACCAAATGGCCGAACCGCGCGACCGGCTTGAGCGGTTAATCGCTTCGGCCACTCGCCGGCCGCTGTATAAAACCGTGGCGGTTAAATAGCTGATCCGATCCGATTTTACGATCGGGTGGCGGTTCGGTTCGGTTTTGACAGCACTGGAAAAAAGCCCACTACTCAATCTGCGTAGCTCAAACCCAAACTTGTCGTCCAGTTTTTCTTGTTCACGAAGTCGGTCGTCATTCACCCAGCACCAGGACCGCCGAGCACCGGAAACGCGCTTAGAAACCCAGAGACCGCGAAGCCATCGACCAACTCGATCTCTGCTCACTAACTTACTGGAAGACGACCGATGGAATTCATAACCGAACCTGGCAAACAGCCTCATCCAGATTGCTCCACCATGATTCTGGTAACCTATACTCCGTCTTCTCCATTTCTCATATTGTGCTGAATCAATCAGAGTTGCCTACATTCACCTTCAATTCGCTCTGGAATCCCTGTTTGGATGCCGAGAAAATCCAATGATTAGCTTATGATACCTCTCGCCGCTTTTATTTTTTTCGGATTTATATTCACTTTGAATCACATTTTTTAGAAGCTAGGTTGTTTCTAAGCGTGAACCATTCCGAGGAACGAACTGCCATTTTAGGTTTCCCTGATCAGTTTATGTGTTTTTTTGGTTTCGGGGTGATAGCCGGCATTGTCAATTGGGAACGTAGGACAGTTAGCAGTGGATCTACTGGTGTCGTCTACAGGAGCTGAGAGAATTGGGTATTTGGATGATCCCTACACCCTTCCTTGTGTTGGTAATGATGCTTATGGCCCCATTCCTTCCGGGGACCTAGCTCTCCCTCTCGAAGGTGCTCGATCATCATGCTCCGCTTTTCTCGTGTCATCTCATCGGTGGCCTGCTATGTTAATTGATCGAAGCAGTGAATGAATGAGAAGCTTCTTTTTCCTTTTATTTCTGCAGCTTATCAATCACCTGCCAATGCAATGACTCTTGTGCAGCAGCGATCCCCGGTTATTAAGGTGTGGTTTATGAATTAGGATACATTCTCTGTTAATTTTTTTTGGAGTCTCTATGAGATTCCTATGGTGTGGTGTTGTCCTCCTGAAAGTTGGAAGTGGTAACAGGGGATGATGGTTGAATACGCCAAGAACATGGCTGAGTTTGCTGCTGCCAGTGGGAAGAAGCATGTTGTTATTCTTTCTAGCTTAGAATTTGCAAGATGGCAAAGGATCGATATGTCAAGGTATGTTCTAGGCCTTACTCTTCTTTTCGTCACTAGATTCTTTGGATCAAGTAAGACCACATGACAGAGAGGCTGAGCGATATCCTTTAACCTGCTCACTTTGGTTAGAATTTTGCAAACTAGTATTCATTCTAAAGGTTCAGCTATTTCTTGGTAAAACAAAGTATAGCATGGAATTCCTTCTAGTAGATGGTAGATTACTCAGCAGTGGGAGCTGGTGATATTGTCATTCCTGCACATGTTAAGGTAAAAAAACTTTTGTTTGTTTTTCTTCTGAAGTTTGTTCATTTATCAGTGGGTTGCAGATATACTACCTCTCTAGCTCAAACACAGATGGAACAGATGATTCTTGTGCACAACTCGGGTGGCGAAGGCTGCAGGATTATGATCCTACACAGAGATCTTGGAATTACCTCAGCAGCTTGGCTCAAGGCAGCACCATGCAGGAAAGCACCTTGCCTTTTGAAGATGAACCAGAAGAAGAAGATTATTGCGCAAGTCTACCTTTCGCTGCTCTGTTTTCCTGTTTGAAGGTATTTACTCTTGGTCGCATGTTTAGACAGATGGCCTCCTATTGAGTATTGAGTGTCATGTAGGATTTTAACTAGCTCTGTAGTACTGGTCCATAATGGGTTCAACTCAGTGACAGATTATCTGCTTTTCCCCTCCCATCAGGCAAAAGGTTTGAAAGTCACATGCATATTATGTTATTGTTCTGAGGGAGACAACATGGCCGATTCTTTCGAGTTAGCCGAGGCAGCATCCAAGCTGCTGCAACTAAAACCTGATAATTTCATAGGTAAGTGAATAATGGTTATCACCATTACTACATCCACGGCCTGAATTCTGGTCTTACCTTAATCTGGTCAGCTCATAATCCTTGAGGATGTTAATTTGCGGTCTGTTTTGCACTGTCGTCTTTCAGGCGGGGATGATGGCAAGTGGCGCATCCCGTTTTCGTGGAAGACTGTGTACGGACCACCTCCAGATTTGTCCATGTTTTAGTCGTGTCGTGTGGTGGTAGACATGCAATGCTTTCATCAGGAAGGAAAAGCCAAGGAGAACATAGAAGACTTTTTTATGGATGCGGCATGGTTGGATTGTTCTCACAATCCCATGTTTTTGGATCCTGTCAAGATGCGACGGTCGTGTGGAGTTTATGAAGTAGAATCTGTACTCTGTTCTTGTACTACTTCTGTCAAAGCGTAATGTACCTCTTTCACGTCAATGACTAGTTGTTCAACGGTCCATACTTGTTCATGTTGGAGACAGAATGAACGCAAAAGACCAAGGACCAAATTTCACCTTTGGGCTTTGGGCGTGAGTTAATTCTTGATCAATACAATCTAGTCCCCCCAACTTCGAACTACACACTTTTACGTCAGTTTTTTTACAACTGATTTACATGGCTGTATATATTTTAATTGAACAGGTAGATAACAATATTTCATGAATTCATGAAGAACCTATTTCTCCTATGCAAAAGTTAAAAAAAAAAATTCCGTAAAATTTTAAGTTAAAACGAAGGTGGTAAAAAGTGGTAACAAAATGATAACGAGTGGTACAACATTGTTTTTCTAAACTATATAAAAATATAATTTTGTAGATCACATTAAACTAGTTTCATCTATTGATTTGTTTTAATTTGGGTTAAAACAAAATAAATAGTAAAAAGTAAAAAAAAAACTTTTAATCTTACCCCTTGCATCTCCCCCCACTCAAAACCAAAGGGATCATCTATGGTTATAGACAAATGCATAATTAAGCATTATACGCCTACCTGCCTTTGTTTGAGTATAATGAAGACAAAATACACCTCAATAATCATAACTTGAGACTGTGACATTAATAGTAAACTTTTGAAAAATCACAAATATAGCCATTTGGTCAATAACTTTAACGACACTAGTGTCAGAGATGCTTGGAATTCTACCATTTTCTGGTGATGTTGCCACTGTTGGTCTTAACTTTGCTAGGTTGGAATTGTTGGTATTTTTCTTATAATTAACTAAAAAAACTAAAATAATTTGAAAAATGAGCAACTAGTTGAAATTCTACTTTCCTCATCAAGATTATCAAACCGGTTTATAATGTTATGCTAGTTTAGCAAGTGGTATGGTCCGATTGGGGTACAACTAGTTTATATGTCGGTTCTAACATATTTGACAAAACATACGAGCAAGCGAAAAAACCATTAACACCAAATGAGTTGTGGATTTATATAACCTATCTGATGATATCTACATGTATTCTCCATTTATATTAAAGAATATACTACGTTACAAACAAAACAAGATATTATCATGCTTTTATTGGTATTGACTACCGCGGGTGGCTATACAGTACGGTCCGGTTAAATTGACTCAAATTGATCCGGTACTGATTCGGTATTTCCGATAATATAACGACCAAAGATTGGATTGGATACAGTCCGGTCTTGATTCGGTCTGGTCTTGACACGGTTCGGTCCCAATTCGGTGTCTTGATTTTAGATTGAACTTGTGGAGATTTGAGTGGTCTGAGGCCTCAAAGGGTGAGGAGTTGGTTAAATTTTGGGTGTTGGGCTCTCTTATCCGGTTTTTGGTCCGGTCCCAAATGGCTTTTTACCTAAAATCTAAGCCCGGAGATGGGATTGGATTGTTTGCTATCCAGTCTCGGTTCGGGTTATACGGTCCGGTTTCGGGTAAAACCAAAAAATCTGTACCAAATAGTCACCCCTAACTACCGCTCCATTTACCAGTGATCTTCTAACTGGTGTTTGTCTAATATCGATTGAACGCGGTTGTACCAAACAACATTCCAGTAGTTTAAGAGCCATGCTCTTCATCCTTCCTCTTCTCCCTTTTCATCGTCAAGAAGTTGAATCCACCTCAAATAATGAACTTCGCTTTCCCCACCTCCTAGTTAAGGAAAGAGTACATTATTCTTCTAATACACTTTGTATATTGTCTCATTAAAAAAATTTAGCAGGAAAATCCACTGGAAAAAAATAGCGGTTAAGGGAAAAAAGTGCATTGCATATAGTCTCCCCCTGATGAAGAGATTTATCAATATTTTTCAAGTCTTCAAGCTTTACTAAATTTTCACACGATGTTGTCGAATGTACGGTAATAGGCAAATCTGCTAAATAGTTTTTTTAATAAATTTTATTGGTTTCACAATTCTCACAATGTCGATGAGTGAAAAGAATTTAGAATTTCATTAAAATATTCTCGTATGTAACCCTTTTGGAGATACATGTAACCTCATTTTTGTATTTGATCATCTGGATTAAAAAATGAAAATAGACCAAATCATTGATAATTCATATTATCAATACATCATTATTCTGATAGTGATCTTAATCATCAATATTTTCTTATCATTTGGGTATCTTTATATACTTTGATACACATGAATTTCTCTTGAAAATATTTGAATTTAAATCCAAGGCAAAGCCTTGTTCTTTCAAGTTTTTATTTTATTTTATTTACTTTTAAATACTCTTTTAAAGTTTCAGTCGTATTAATGTCTTTCAATTACTTACTAGCACAGGGTCCGGCCTGTTGGCCGAAATAATTTTGTCGAGAAATATGATATATAATAATGGATATATAATAGATGATTTGAAATGCATAAAATGATTGTTTTCTAGCCTAGTTATGCACATAACATATTTGAAAGTGATCCAACTATTCATAATGTGTTTAGACCTCCATGAAAAGAGAAAAAAATATAATATAAGTATTGTTTGAAAATGTGCCTTAAAACTCTTGTTACCACGTAAAAGAATTGTTTGAACCAAATGATTGTAATAGTATCAAAAAAATTGGTAGTAGAGTATTTTATACTGAAATCATAAGTTAACTGTGGTTCAACCGTTTTATATTGCTAAATATCACGTATCGATTTAGCCTATGGTGCAAGTTTTATGGTCGAACCGCCAGTACGTACGATCTTTCAATTCAAACTTCAAATAAAAAACCACTAAAATATTGAAATTATCAAATACCTTTAAATATCAGAAATTACCATAATCGTATTAAGAAAAAAAATCACCCAAATGATTATATTGATTTAGAATTTTAAGGGGTCGTTTGAAAGTTGCGATTGTTAAATAGATGTTTTGTTGTGCATGCATGTATAATATTATATATGTATTGTCTTATTAGATAGATGCATTGTGTATATAACAAAAGCTAAAAGCTGAGACAAAACAATGTGAACTCAACTAGCTCAACAATCACAACTAAAAGTTGAGACAAAACAATCTCAACTCAACTATCTCAACAATCACAACTAAAAGTTGAGATAAAACAATCTCAACTCAACTATCTCAACAATCACAACTAAAAGTTGAGATATAACAATCACTCATTTTGAATGATAGTTTCTGTCACATCACAAATGTAATCCATATATTGTTTCTACTAAAAAAAATGATGCATTCTAAACAATACATTATAGTAACAATATCAACAAAACAATCGCAACTTTCAAACGACCCCTGAATTGAAATGGAAAAAAATCTATCAAATATAATGTCATCTTCTAAAATAAATCAAAACTCAACAGGGCTAAGAATACCCACTAAGCAAAGCAGAAGGACAATTATTTCACACTACCTCATTCCCCCTTCCCCCTTTTTAAATGTGTCCTCTCACTCTCTCTTATGTCTCGTTCACTTGCCATTTTGTTTTCTGTTTTCTGCTATGACAATAAAAATTAAAAACAAATGGTAAGAAACGTGTTCACTTGCAATTTCATTATCGTTGGAAAAACCATGGGGAATAAACGAGGCAGCTGGGCAGAAACAATAAAAGATCGTTTGCTAGAAAATAAGGGACGGATTTTCCTAGCTTCCCAACGGGTTACGTCCCCATTCCATTTAATGAGCCCAACGTTCGAATCCCTCGGCCACTTTTCCCCCCTTTTGTTCACTTAGACCAACGGTGTCGTTTTGCTAACCCCAACTCCCATCGTTCTTCTCCCATCCTCCCCGAAACTCGACCTCCCCATCGAACAAAGCTGCGACAATCCGCCTCTTCTTCCTCTAGCGGAGGGAGAGAAGATCGATCTGGTGAGCTTCTATCCAATCGGCAAAGCTCAGCCGACGAGCTCCTTCTCCAGTCGGCGAATGATGGGTTTGCTTTGAGATGCCAGCAGGTATTACCCACCGCTAAGTTAGGCATTATGAAGGATCTAGATCCTCGAGGTCATATCAACAGAGGTGTGAATTAGGCTGGATGAGATGTTGATGACTACACTTGCCCAGCAGGTCCTCGATAATCCTCTTTGTTTTTCCGTTTCTTCTTCCATCTCTCTCTCTCTCTCTCTCTCTCTGAGCTTTTTATCTTACCACTCTCCCCCTTTCCCTTCCTCTTTCTTCCCAATGCCTGGAATCGAGAGAAACCTAGAAACGTCCCAATTATTTCTCCAACTTTGCTTTCGAAATGCTTCTTCTCCATTCATAGTCGATAGTGTGAATCAAATGTCCTGAAACCTGGCGAACCGATGACCGCTTATTCCTCTCAAATGACGCATTTCTCCATAAAACATGAGTTCACCAATATAGACTGTGTGGTATTCGAAATTGTGTGCGAGCTCTTGAAGTTTAAGTCTGGTACGACCCATGAAGCATTCATGCTTATATAGGGCCGATCCATATGCATTGTCTTCATGGTATGTTCTAATTGTGTCATGTTAGCTCGACCATGTGTCTGGGTATAGTTACATGCATTATAATAATTAAGTTTTTACCTATTCGCAACTCCAAGATAAAAAACAATCATAAATGCACCCAGTATTTGATTTTGACTACCTGATAAAATACTACATTTGAACCAACTAACACTGATGCCACAAATAATAAGTATATCTCTAAATCATACATAAAATATTTCAAACATCACAAATATTAAGATTAAATTAATTATTATAGGTTAATTATAACTCATTTATATGTTAATGCCCTTAAATTGGTCAACACATCCAAAAATGGCTAAATGAACATCACATTAAAACCAATATTGTATCATTATTGTTGAGTCCATTCATACCAGATTAGCAAGAGGTTTAACGTTTAGGAATTAACCAAGTTAACATTTTAGAGAACCAGTCACCTATATTTTGTACAAAATATTATTGTTTCGTAGTAGTTCTGAAAATTTATATTAATTAAAAATTCTATATCTCTTGCATATTCAATAATGCAATTCGATATGCAATATTTCAAGCATTGAAATTTGTGTTGCAATTTTAAGATTACCAGTCATTTTATAGGTTATAAAAAATTTTATAAATCACGTATTGATCTTTGCTTTTCAGAAGACTTAATAGGCTAGATAACCGTGATGGAAAATTCCTCTGCTTTTTCAAATCTTCGCTAAGTGTATGCTTACAATTCAAGAAGATAAACCAAATTATTATATCTTATAGAAAGTAATGAATTGTGAAATCGAAACTCAAGTAACATTGATTCAAACATTATATATTAAATTATATGTGTGGTACAGTTTAGATAAAATACGTGTGTAGTCAAAATATGGATCTTCGTGACATATATAGTAATTTTTTGTGACAAATCTACACATAATATAAAGATAAATTTGGCGTTATGATGAAAAAGAGGTTCGTAGAATCACTCTCAGGCCACGAAATTTAAAAGTATACTCTCATTTTCCAATTTTATCATTATATTATGTGTATATTTGGTCAAAAAATGACTTTACTTGTTAAAAAGGTCCATGTTTTGGTTACACTTCTGTATTTTGTCTAAACTAAACTATACATACAATTTAATATTAATGCTTGAATCAATGTTACTTGAGTTTCGATTTCAGAACTAATGTCTTTCTATAAAATATAAATAACTTAAGATAAACTATAAATATAGAAGCATCATCACCAAACATATTCCTAGAGTTTAATAAAAAAATAACAATAAACACAATGTAGTTTTGTTGGCTATAATGTTCTTTCTTCATTTAAGTGACCAGGGTTTGAACTCCAATGATAACATTTTTAATATATAAAGATGAAGTTAGTACAATAACAAAAATGACCTTCATAGAATCACTCCCAGACCACGAAATTTGAAATGAGACAATTTCAACCCATGTTTTGCCTTTATGTATCATGTAGATTACCTTTGAATATTCTTCTATAGTATTAATCATGTCTCTGCTCTTTATCTTAGCATAAATCATTATTTCCGTATGTGTAGTCATTCTTAGATGAAAAAGGGTATTTTTATAATGGTGAATATTATTAAAATCAAAGAAACAAATCACAGAAAACAAAGTACATGGCATCACCAAAAGTGAGCGCCAAAAAAGCTAGAAAGGCAAGAGACTCAAAGAGACCAAGAAGAAATGCAAAATCAACAGAAGAGGCTGAAACAAAGCGCTTTAGACGCTGAAAATGACAAAAGACACCTCACACAAATCATCTAGCATGGCTTCACTTAAATATGTATCATAGCCAATCAAACAACAAGGACACCCTCTTCAAACCCAACAGAAATCATCACAAAATAGGCAAAGTGACATTGAGCCACTGTAAACCTTGCTCTCTCCCAACCTTCTCATGCGAGATTGCCCAATCAATTATGGATCTGGTCGCTTTTTCGAGGATAACAACCGGATCGTGGATAATATCATGAAAGGTGCATTGGTTGCTCTCTAACCACACCTGTCAGCAAATAGAGTGAAAGGAAAAATGAATGATCCAACCATTTATATCACTCGACTCATTGTTCCTCCATCTGCTAATTGTGGACAGAATATCTCCCGATGGTGGATTAAGAGTGTTGCAGATTGTTCAGTCGGCCCCAAACTTCACGAGTAAACTCACATTGCAACAAACAAATGGTCGATTGTCTCTTCATTGTTCTGACACAGTTCACATCGATTTCCAATCAACCACCCTTTCTTCTTGATATTGTCGAGAGTAAGTACCTTCTTGACAAAGAGTTTGTCTACACATTGGTACAAGAAGTGTGGTACCTTCAACTAATGATTCTTTGTCGGAACACATGAAACAATCATTGGAAGGTATCTTCAACCAAAATCTATAATTTTTGCTCTCCTTCCCAAAAAATTATTTTGAAAAAACCTTGTAGAGTTAGGGATTCAACGAAAATCTATAATTAAAATCCCTCCCTCTAATATTGTGTTGATTTTGTTTTTTAATTTTGTTTAGGTGTAGTTTGAATTTATGTCTTGTTATTATGAACCATGTTATTAGGGAGACACTTATAACCTTCGCTTGTACTATAATCATTGTATGGCAGTATGTTGGTTTTATCGATCCCTTGATAAGAAGCTCCATATTCAACATATCACAAAGGTCTTACACTTTTTGCACTCACAATTATCTTTATTGATTAAGGTAACTCATTCCTCTTTCCATGCAAAATATGTGTTGTATCCATTGATGACATTTATGAGTACCTTCATTATCCTTTTTTTGGTAGTAAATTATAAAATTTGGTGATAATGAGTGTGGTATGTGCTCAAAATTTTCAAAAGATCCACACTTCCCTTTGCATATATCAAGCTCAACTTACTTTGAATTGCTAGTCTCTATGTTGAACGTCATCTAGGGAGGCTAGTGTATCCTTATGAAGGAGGTTCATGATTCGGGCTCAAATGCACACATTTTACCCCTCATTTCTTATTCGTTTAGCTTAGTATTTCATCTCGAGATATTTCATTATAGGTTGTGCTTGTTTTGATATATTTCAGGTCCTAGCACGTGTGGAAGGGTCGATGACGAGTTTGGGGATAATTGGAGGCCAAAAAGTGCAAAAGCTGAAGAAAAGTCCGAAGTCTCGTAGCAGTGAAATGAAGGCGTCCCAGGAAACAGCTGCAGTTCACGGCCGAACAAGGCAGTTCACGGTCTCCTAAGACCGTGAACATGGATCACAAACCGTGAACATCGAGCAGTCTAGCGAGGTTCCAGTAGTTACTGACGACAAGGTAGTTCACGGTCTTAGAGACCGTGAACTGGGGCCATTGACCATGAACCCAGGAGAGTGAAACATCGTATTTTGGGATGACACTGAGTTCACGGACGCGTTTAGGTGTCCACGACCGTGAACTAGCCAACGAGTCCGTGAACTGGTCGCTTTCGGGCAAATATGAAGACAACAGCGGGGAGAGAGAAAAGAGAGCTGGTTTTTGGAGAAGAAACACTTTCTTTCTCTAGGGTTTCAACCTAAAACACCAAAGGGGAGTTCTGGTGAGAGAGAGAGTGCTAGAGTGATCTTGGAGCATCATTGGAGGCTTGGGTGGAAGATTCAAGCCTAGAAGAAGAAGATCTTGAGCTCAAATTTGTAATCCCTCTCTCTCTCTCTAGAAACTCATTCTTTTCTCTTGAGGTGTTGTAGATCCCTAACTAATACTTTGTAATTACTTGTTTAGATTGAATGATTGATATTGGATTTGTTAAATTTAATGTTTGAGGCATTAATTCACCATGATTGTGCATGCTTGTGGTTAGCAACTTAGGGGTTGTGCATATTTTGTGCTTAGCATCCTAGGGATTTTGCATAATTGTGCTTAGCACCTGTAAGTTTGTGCATTTAGGTGCTAGTAATCTAATTTGCCACCTTAGCCTAGTTTAGAGAGGAAAATCCCCCTTTCAAGGGAGACTCAATCGAGTTGGTTTTCCTTCCGCTTTCTAAGCCACCTAAACTAGGTTGAGTTAGGGCAACCCTCAATATTGAATTGAACAAGTCGATTAATCGTGGTTCAACTGTCTGACCCAAGAGTTGAGTGAGGGAGTAAGTCGATTACCGATTATCTAAACCGAGAGGGTCGAGTGACATGGCCTTTCATCCTGACCTCGGTTTAGCAATTGAGACTGTGGTCTCCGACCACCTACGCTTTCCTCTGCGGTTCACGATTAACGTGCCCAAGGCAATCGTTTCAATCCAACGAGTCATGGTAGCTAGTTAGGGGGAAGCGATTCTTGGGTGAAGCTCCCTTAGTTAGGTTTTTCCTTTAGTTACTTTTCTTTGCTTGGTTAGTTTGTAGTTCCAATAAACCTAAACCCTAAAGTTGCTTGCTAGATAACAACTTAAGCGATCGAAGTAGGGGTACATGGACCGGCCCGGGTTGACAATTTAAATACTTGCTCTATACTACACCCGGCTAGAGTTTAAAAACTTGGCTCTAGTCGAGATTAATTTGCGGTGTAGTTTCGTGCGAGTCAGTTGGTACAGAAGTCTTCTTACCATCCCTAAATATGTTGGTTGATATGTTAGATTAGTATTTTTAGGACATTTAACCTGTGTAGTGTCGAGACTCAACTATAAGTTGGACTAAAAGTCGTAGTGATAAAGTGATCAAATTTGAAATTCAAATATGGGTACCTAAAGAACATCTTACATGATGGGGCAACTGGTTAATTCACTAATGACAACCACTTAAGGCTTGCGTTAAGGACTTAGGATTTTTTCTGGGAGGCAAGGATAAAATTTTCGACACCATTCCTTACACCTCTCTCACAGAGTTGATAGAGAAGAGAATGTGTTGTATGCTTGATTTGTTGTTTTATTGTGTTTTAGGTCACTTTGAGTGGAGTTGATGATATATTTGGATGAAAACAACAACCAAAGATGGAACTTGTGGAGTTTAGGACGATTGGAAGAGTATTTAGATGAGATTAGATGATATTTTAGGGAGTTGCTAAAGGTCGCCCTTAAAATTGCTAAAGGTCGCCCTAAATAGAATAAAAGTTACACTTTTAACCCCCATAGCTTCTTTACCTTCCCTTCCTCAAACAAACATCACTTGGACTAAAAAAACACTCTCTAAGGAGAGAAAAATCTCTCATCGTCATTTTGAAGCCGATATCGTCGATAGGACGTCTGAATCATGAGTAGCGACTCCGACGAGGTAAGAACATGAACCAAAAAAAAAAAAACACAGAAATTGGGAACCGCGGGTGATTTGAGGTCCGACCATGGTCCAACCGCAAGTGACCTGCGGTTGGACCATGGCCGGACCGCAAATCACCTGCGGTTGAGCCATTGGTGGACCGCAATTGACTTGCGGTTGGACCATGGTCGGACCGCAAATCACCTGCGGTTCAGCCATGGTCCAACCGCAGGTCAATTGCGGTCCACCAATGGCTCAACCGCAGGTGATTTGCGGTCCGACCATGGTCAAACCGCAGGTCACTTGCGGTTGGGCATTTTTTGGTTTTTTTTTTTTTCGTTGAATAATTTTTTATTTTTTATATGATTTATGATTGTTCCATGAAATAATTTGTTGGGTTTTGATTTATATAATTTATTAGATTTATTTGCATAATTATTTTTGGAATTGAAGGATTTAGCATTAGAAATTAAGATTAGATTTTTGGAATTGAAGGATTTAGCATTAGAAATTAAGATTAGATTTGGCCTTAAATTAAGATTAGATTTAATTTGGTGTTAATCTAGAAAATTAAGATTAGATTTTGCATTACAAATTAAGATTAATATAATTTATTAGATTTATTGGGTTTTGATTAGATTTTTGGAATTGAAGGATTTAGCATTAGAAATTAAGATTAGATTTGGCCTTAAATTAAGATTAGATTTAATTTGGTGTTAATCTAGAAAATTAAGATTAGATTTTGCGTTACAAATTAAGATTAAATTTATTGCATAAATGATGGAAAACCATTTCGAGAGTTGAATACGAAAGTCACTCTAGAAGCTCTGAGGTTGATGTTGTTCGAGGTAGCAGTGGAAGGGGAACCTTGTACATGTACGTTTCTTCCTACCTATGGTCTCCCATGTAGATGTTCCATTCAGTTAGCACGACGTGAAAATCGGGATTTCGCCTTGTATGATGTGTTGCCATTCTGGACCGTTATCAACTATCGTGAACCTCCTACTCGGCCGGAGTGGGATGACCATAGTGATTACCACCGTGGTGTGTTCCAATGTCTAGTACAGGAGGTTCTTGATAGAGGCGACGAGACCATTCGAGGTGCAATCGGCCTACTCCGGAGCCATCTTCATCCTGAAAATGATGGCATTGATGAACCGCATGGGGGACCCTCTGCACTCCACTTATATCGCCTCAAAGTCTCTACAGCTCTCGGCCTATGAAAGTCGTCCAACACTCCACGGTCCTGCTCAGGGGAATTCCACAGTACCAAGCCAATGTGACCTCCAAAGCTAGGGATCACATCGGGAATCACTGGTCCACCTGAACACATCGGAGACTCGGCTGTAAGAAACCACGACATATCTTTCCTCGTGGTCTTCCTCTTCCTATTTCCATCTCCGCCATCCTCGCTACTAGGTCTGGACGCATAGCGTCCATCGGGCCCACGGAAGTGGGAGGAGGCAGTAGAAGATACCCCGACCCGTGCCGTCTTCCCCACGCCTAAATCAGCTTGAGGTGGGGCATCCCCAGCCTCAGCATCACCAGCACCATCAACAGCAGCATCACCAGCAGCAGCACCAGCATCTGGGGCATTCCCAACCTCAGCATCACCGTCATCATCATCATCCTCGTCAATGGAATCACTCCAATTAGCCTGCCATACCGGTGCGGTATCTGGTGTAGGAGTACTAGTAGTGCCTCGACTAAGAGACAACTGCCCCACAGTAGGGTGGCCGTCAGGACGCACTACATCCGCCTTCTTCTTCCTTCTAACCTTAGGTGGATTTTTTTCTTCATTTTCCTTCCTACCAGTCGCCGTAAGTCTACAAGCACGACCCTCCATTCTCTCCTTATTTCTCGCCTTAATCATATCCGGTTTACCCATTCCATGTCCAGACATCTTCAAAAAAAAGTTTGAATTATTAATAATGGAGTACATAAAGTAATTAATTTAAGATTTTCATAATTAAAATTATAAAACTAATAGTTTTAACATTTAGGTTATGTTCTATGTAATAATTATTTACTTTTTAATCAAGGTAAAATTATTAATAATTAAGTAGATAAACGAATTACTTTGAAATTTTGATTATTAAAATGATAAAAACACATTTTTAATTTTTTTATAATGTTCTTTAAATTTGTTATCTTTAATTAACAATTATCAAATACGATTTTAAATTTTTTTATATCATATAACTAAATTATAACTAAATTAATATTATAACTAAATTAACATTTATAGAATACGTTATTATTAATTATCATTATAACTAAATTAGTATTTATCAATAATATAACTAATTTTTTTTATTATGTATATTTATTTATTTTTTTTATTATTATTAACATTTATTTAACGAATAATAAAACACAGAATTTTAAAACAGAATTTTAAAAAAAAAAGCCCCGAACCGCGGTCAACGCGCGGTCTGACCGGCGGTCAACCGCGGTCAACGCGCGGTCCGACCAGCGGCTGACCGCGGTCAAAGCGCGTTTTGACCAATGGTCAACCGCCCTTTGACCGCGGTCAGACCGCGCGTTGACCGCGGTTGACCGTCGGGTCTGACCGCGCGTTGACCGCGGTTCGGGCAACTTTTTTTTTTTTTTTCCTTACCTTCTTCTCCGGCGAGGCAGGATTGGCGGCGACGGGCTGGCGTCGAAGCGCGGCCGGCGAGGCTGGCACTGGCAAGGGAGGCGGCGAGGCTGGCGGGGGCGCGGCCTTCTTCTCCGGCAACGACCTGAGCAGGGGCGCGGCGAGGCTGGCGGGGGCGCGGCGAGGCTGGCGGCGGGGCGGCGGCGAGGCTGGCGGGGGGGCGGCGACGGGAGCAGGACCGGCCGGCGGCCGGAGGTGGGGGAAGGGAGTTGCAGAGAGGGGAGGGGTCGCGTGGGAAGAGGGGGAAGGGGAAGGGGAAGGGCTGTTTGGTTGGTTCTATTTTCTAATTTTCATTAAGGGTATTTAGGTAATTTGATTTTTAAGTTAGGGCGATGTTTAGCAATTCTTAGGGCGACATTTAGCGATTCAGATATTTTATGAGCCCAATACGGCCCAGAGCATGAACTTGTTGTCAAGGAGTGCTCAGAAACCACTCACCCCTAAAAAATCGAAATAAAATAAAGTTTGAGCCAAACATGCCCCGTAGGATGGTCGTGGCCGTATTCGAGCCATACTTTAGCACTATTTAATTTGATTTAGGGTTACGTTTCTCTGAAGGGGGGTGACTAATAAACTCGACCAAAAACCTAAAAGTCAAGACATAGGGTAGAGTAAGAGGATTTTCCAGTAGCTCAACCCCATAAAAATTGATTGGGAGCAATCGTTCAAGGATTCTATCATAGAGATTTCTTCTTCTTCTATGTTTGTTTTTTTATCCATAATGAGCTAATCCCTCTTTTTACTTAGATTTTGTGGAACCCTAATCTTGTATGGTTAGATAGATTATTATTTGAGAACCTAGATATATATCTATGCCACATGTCAAACAAACACTAGCTCATTACAAAATTAAGTACTGTAGTTTAACGACTAACTTGACAATAAATATAACGATAGTGTTTTAACATAAGCTATCGGAATTTAAAGGCAAAACGTTGCCGCTTTGTTCCTTCGGATTTATTCCATATGCATTACTCCATCTCCTGCAGATATTCTCTCATTATTCATATTCAGAGCATGGTCCATGAAACCGTACCGGAGATCGTATCGGAAAGTTAGCGGTAGGGTATTTTATGGTAAAACCGTGGTTTAACCGTAGTTCAACCGTTATACCGGTAAAAACCGCCTATCGGTTTAGCCTCCGATACTGGTATTTCGTGGTTGCACCGTCGGTACGATACGGTTTCATGGACACTGATTCAGAGACCCTGTAATTGATAATTCGATAACGGGAGAGTTTTCCTATGGAAATATAATTATCCTTGACCAGACTCTACCACTACCTTCACCAAAAGAATATGGACCAATTGAAATTAAAGCACGTAAACTTATTCAGGCTGAAAAAAAAAACTCAGTAACGTGAGAGAAAATTGCGTCTCTCTGGCTTACACACTAAATATATTCTCCTATAAAATATAAATATAGAGTACGTGAAACCGCTATTACATTAGATGCCACATATGATACACATACATGGAATATATATATGTGTAACAACACCATTACTTACAACTCTCGACATACAAGAAAGAAAAAGGGAAGCCAAAATTATAACATGCCGCCGCCGCCGTCTTCACCGCCGGAGCTGCCACTAAAACCCATCCCGGGCAGCTACGGCTTGCCGTTCCTGGGCCCCATGAGAGACCGCCTAGCTTACTTCTACTACCAAGGCACCGACGAATACTTCGCCTCCCGCATCCGCAGCCACAACTACGCCACCGTCATCCGTACCAACATGCCGCCGGGGCCTTTCGTCGCCGCCGACTCCCGAGTCGTGGCGCTCCTCGACGCCGCCTCGTTTCCCGTGCTGTTCGACAACTCCAAGGTGGAGAAAATGAACGTCCTCGACGGAACCTACGTGCCTTCCGTCGACTTCACCGGCGGCCTCCGGATGCTGGCTTTCCTCGACACCAGGGACCCCAAGCACGCGCTTCTCAAATCATTGGTGATGTCGTTCCTTGCTTCCAAGCGCGACGGTTTCATTCCTCTCTTCCGAGCTTCTCTCTCCCGGATGTTCGGGGCCATCGACGGTCGGTTCGCCGCCACAGCGACGGCGCGTGTCAACTTCAACGGCCTCAGTGAGGAGATGGTGTTTGGTTTCTTGTTTCGCCTCTTCTGCGACGATAAGGTATCTCTTTAATTTATTTTCCCCTGTTTATATATTTTTAGGGTTAAACAGTGGCGGACAGGGTGGGTGTTTCGGACACCCCTAAATTTTGGGGAAACAATTATCGGTGGTAATTTATTTATAGATAAAAATAATCATAATTGATAGTTGGAGACACATCTAAAATTTGAAAAATAGTTATCCTACTCTCGTTTTTTTTTAGTTTGCGTATGAGAATATAAGTGGTCGTTTGTATAAAATGTTTATCTTACTCTCATTTTTTAGTTTGCGTATGGGAATATAAGTGGTTGTTTGGGTAATTCAAACTTAAGACACTATTATTATTAATTAATAAACATAATTTTCATTAGAGTACAACTCATTTATTGCTCGATTCTAAACATTGTAAAATAGTAAAATATCATTCCCTAATTCATCGGAAAAAATGTCATTCCCTATCTCTAATTATTTTCAAAACCTTACAATTAAACTAAGTTCGAGCTACCGTTAATTTATATTGATTTTTTGGTTGTACGACAAGTGTTGAATGAGTCTTTTCAGCTTTGGGTTACATAAAAAACAAGTTTAAAAATCGAATATGTTATTAGTTCATGAATGATTGTCTAGTAGGATATACATAGACAATTTTGTTTTGAGCAATGTAGTCACCAAGTGTATTCTAAAATCTGAAGATGAAAATACATCGTGGACTTTTTCTAATTTGTGGTATTTTTTATAGTTAAGAATTATTTAATTTTTCTTTTTATTTAATTTATTTTTTCATAGAGAACGCCCATATGAAAAATTTATGATTACACCACTAGGTTAAATATATATATAAAGCAACGTTGGATATTTCTGAAAACTAGGGCTTCAAATTTTAATTATGCCGTCAATACAAATGCCTTCGCCGCTATCTAACCATTAGTTATTTTCTCAAAATTGCCCTGTTGATTTATTTGGGTGGGTCAGATAAGTTTGCACAATATTACGTGAGTTGTGTCTTGCTGACTTTTTCCTAGAAGATATTGAATATTTGCTTATGAGTAAAAGTATGATTTAGTAATGCTAATCAATTTATGAAGTATATAGATCATAGTGTGGTTTGGATTAGGAAATTACTTAACGCTTTTAAATCAGATACATATATTCAAAATACACATATAATACAAGACAAATTTTACAAAGTTAGTTCAACGAGAAAAACATTTTATAATGTTCAATTTTTTTTATATTACAAATTCAACTTATACTTTTGACATTATAATACAAAGGAAAAATACAGTTCTATATCCACAACTATCAGGTTTGTGACAAATATATCCACAATTATCGAAATACACGAAATATCCAAAAATTGGAAGGTTGTGTGACAAATCTATCCACTTTCGTCTGAAACTATAACGACGTGTCAGACGACGTTAAATCGACTAACGGAATGTTGAATCGATGCCATCTCACCTGCCACATAAGCCAAAAAGCAACCAAACTTTACACGTAGATGCCAAATAAGCTAGTTGAATAAAGGCAAAATACAGCTGTATATCCACAACTATTAGGTTTGTGACAAATATATCCACAACTATCAGGTTTGTGACAAATATATCCACAACTATTGAAATACACGAAATATCCATTTCCGTCCACTCCGTTAACTCCGTCATTTAACTTGATGACTGGACAGACAGTGAATGCTTAGTTGGCGTGTTTCAGACCGCACTGAATGACGTGGATTGAAAGAGAATTTTTTTCAAAAAACCCTAAAAACCACAGACGGCGAGACTAAAAATCCAACCCAGAAACACGCCTGATAACCACTGATCCTCCTTCGATCGACGCCTCCACCCCCAAATAACCCTACCACAATCCCCAACCATTTCCTCCCTTTTACTCCGACGGCTTCCATGTAGTCAGAGCCATAGTGATACAAAGCTTGAATCTCAAACAAAAAAAGCTTCAATCTAACCAAATCGCCAATAGAGAAGACTGCAGCAGTGAGGTCTAACAGATAACGGTGTAAAGTTTGGTTGCTTTTGACTTATGTGGCAGGTGAGATGGCATCGATTCAACATTTCGTTAGTCAATTTAACGCCGTCTGACATGCCGTTATAGTTTCGGACGAAAGTGGATAGATTTGTTTCACAACCTTCCGATTTTTGGATATTTCGTGTATTTCGATAGTTGTGGATATATTTGTCACAAATCTTATAGTTGTGGATATACAACTGTATTTTGCCTAAATTTTTTTTCTTTTAATCCACGTCATTTAGTGGGGTCAAAAATACGCCAACTAAGCATCCACCATTTGTCTTGTCATCAAGATAACTGACGGAGTTAACGGAGTGGACATAAATGGATATTTCGTGTATTTCGATAGTTATGGATATATTTGTCACAAACCTAATAGTTGTGGATATACAGATGTATTTTGCCTAATACAAATTCAGAACATACCAAAATCACTTTGCATAAAAAATTTTATAGTATAAACTGAACTCGTAATTTTAACATTATAGTACAAATTCAATTTATAGTAGACCCTCACTCCACCCTAAGATGGGTAGAAAGTTGGTGGACGATATAATTATTTTATCATCCACTACTCAACATCATCTCCCGCCGTCATGTAATAATAATACGTCATATCATTCTCTTCTTCTTATTATTATAAATTAATAAATATGGCATGTTGTTAACTTTTGATTTGGCTAACAATATGTACTAGGATCCATCGGAGACGGAGATCGGAACCCGTGGGCCGGCCCACGTCGACAAGTGGAACGCCCTCCAGGTCATCCCAATCACAGCCCCACGCCTTCTCCCAAAGTCCCTCAGCTTCATCGAAGACTTTTTCCTCCACACATTTCCATTCCCCTTCTCCCTCGTCAAATCCGACTACTCCAAGCTCTACGCGGCGTTTAACAAACACGCCGAAACGTTTCTCGACCGAGCCGAGTCCAGCTTCGGGATCCCAAGAGCCGAAGCCTGCCACAACCTCGTATTCATAGCCGGCTTCAACGCCTACGGCGGCTTCAAGCCGTTCTTCCCATCCCTGATCAAGTGGGTCGCCAACGCAGGACACAAACTGCACCGCCAGCTGGCTGGCGAGATCAGAGCCGTCGTCCTCGGCCACGGCGGGGAGGTCACTCTCGGAGCGTTGGATGCGATGACTTTGACCAAGTCGGTGGTCTACGAAGCGCTGAGGATCGAGCCTCCGATCCCGTTCCAGTACGGGAGGGCCAGGGAGGATATGGTGGTCCGCAGCCACGACGCCGCCTACGAGGTCAAGAAAGGGGAGATGTTGTTTGGATATCAGCCGTTCGCCACGAGAGATCCGACGGTGTTCGATCGTCCCGAGGAGTTTGTCGGGGATCGGTTCGTCGGGGGACGAGGGGAGAAGAAGATGTTGAGGGATGTGTACTGGTCTAACGGTCGGGAGACGGATGATCCGACGGCTGAGAACAAGCAGTGCCCGGCGAAGGATCTCGTGGTGCTGATGTCCAGGGTACTGTTGGTGGAGCTGTTCCTGAGGTATGATGGTTTGACGGTCGAGATTGAGCCGCTGCCGCTTGGGTCGTCCGTCACGATTACTTCGCTGAACAAAGCTACGTCCGTCTGATGATAACGGGTCAGGGCAAACTTGAAGCGCGGCCCATAAATGATGACTACAACAACCCATTTTAGGTACTCGGTCACTTATCTTAGCGTGGGCCGGCCATCTATCAGTTTATAATTGGAAAATAAACATATTCCCGGATTTTCCCCTGTACATACTGTATTTTAGAATAAATATCATCTAAACTACCGTTGTGAAAAATATTCTTCTCCATCTACTATTGTAAAAGACTAATCCAGATCAGACCTATATACGATTTATGGTCTAGACCGAGAGGCTGGAGTATAGATCATATACCAAACCACAGACTATACAGTTCGGTCCAGATCATGCCTGTACGGTCTGGTTTGGTACGGTCTGGTCTATATAGACCACACTCAACGAAAAATGAATAATTTATTTAGTCAACCACACAAAAAGTTGAACCAATAACTAAGGAAAACAATATTTTTCTGTATTAAAATATTAATTCTAACATGCATGAATAATTTTGACACCCTAAATCTTAGTACATAACAAAGATACAAATTAAAAGCATCCCAACGTGCACTATAACATCACAAACATTAACATAATTTTACATAGAGACACGATTATCTCTACTCTCTAGTGAAATGTGGTTGTGAATGAAGGAGGGTACGAGATTCTCAAAATTAAGGTTGAGACTTGGATGTCATTGTGAGAGTTGGGAGAGTGGTCGAATGTTAACACCGTGTTGAAAAAGTCGTTTGGGTCCACGGTTTGGTCCGGTAAACCGCGATCTAGACCAGACCAGATCAAGAAATTAAAACATCAAATATTACACGATCCGGACCAAACTATACGTTCCAGTCTGAACTTTAGACCATTATTTTTCTAACAGTCTGGTCTATTTTCCCAATCCTACTCTAGACGAGAACTATTGTCTTCTTCCTCCAACCTTCTCCAAAACTCTCCTCCCACCACCGAAAATGGCCAGAAAAAACCGGAAAAATGATATTCCCAACGAGTCTCACCTTTTCTGACGACGAGGCTTCGCTCCTTAGCAGCAAGGGGTTGACTTTTTCTTCTATTTTAGCATTATTATTATTATTATTATTATTATTATTATTATTATTATTATTATTGCTGTGTTTTATTTTTTTACTCCTACGATGTATGATCAATATTTAATATTAATGGACATCAAGAATGCTAAAATAAATCAAGCCCCAATTGAAAACAAATTATTATGGGGAGATGGTGAACATCGAGTTGATTTAGTTTGGTAGAATGAGATAATACTTTAATTTACAAATTAAAAGTTATTTAATTTAGTTTGAGTTAGTATGAATTAGTATAGTATTTTATTAGTGACTAGGAATAGATTGAATTATAATCCTCTTGAGTTAGTATGAATACAGCTATGTTTATTACAGTTAAGTTTATTATTTATATACTTTAATTAAGTTATTTATATAATTATGAATTAACTAATATGTTATTTTTATTTGTAAGTTTATAACTATATACTTTAATTCAGTTATCTTATCTATATAAGTAATTTGTTAGTGACTTATTCATTTATTAGTTACATGATGACGCATAGGCTTTGGTTCGTCCATATATATAAGACTCGAGGTACGCCTATATTAGGCAAGTATTATGAGGAGTATGGATCATACATTCAGGGTGCTGGTAGTAAGAGTATGGTATAAGATCCATAATAACCTTCTCCCAACAATTCGAGTTATTGGGATCAACTGATTTATGACATGGTATCAGAGCTGGTTTTGCCCAGTGGTCGTGTGTTTGAATCTCCACGACTCCCAATATTAACAGTAAATTAAAGCACAAGGTATGGTGGGCCTGTGCAAACTTCAACCCTGTGAGTTGGCTTTCGTTTGAGGGGGCGTGTAAGAGTATGGTAGAAGATCCATAATAACCTTCTCCCAACAACTCGAGTTATTGGAATCAACTGGTTTATGACACTGGTTTGTATATTGTTAATGAACTTGTCTCGCTATATGGTGATTCTGACTTTATCACAATAGTAGTGGAGCACTGACGGTCACAAACTTCTACTTTTCACCTTCTTTATGACGAGTGTAGTATTACTCTGAGGATGTTGCAGTTCTTGCATGACTATCAGTCGACGAGCATACTATGATCCTAAATATACCAAACTCATCATAGGATGAGTTATAAATAACCTACTTGGGAACCTTCATTCTACATAGGAACGATTAGATCTTACGAATGGACGTGTGAACTGTGAAGTACTCTTGGCTTATAGATGTGTTCTCCACCTTGCAAGAGGGAGCTTTAGATCAGACACCGAGTCAGCATGCGTGAGCATATGCCATGCTACTTTTAGGAGTAGTTATGTTTCCTTATCAATCTGGAGCTAAGATGCATCTTATGCATGTTCTACTTCTCCATGATTAGGCACGTGTAGGAGAGTATGCAAGGTGGTACAGTTATGTTAGCATACTTGTATCACGAGCTCGGTAGGACTAATAACACTCTCTGTATTGTGTTTATCACTCCCATATTTTATACATTTCCCCTTCGATCAATGCATCTTTAGAAGATTTTACTTAATTATCTATGAAAATAATAACTATTTGATCAATAAACTTTTATGAGTTAATTGCATGGTTGGTCACTAAGATTAAAAAAAACGTTCATGTTTAGTCATTGGGAATATTTAAATCCAATTTTGGTCACTCAAATTAGTTAAATGGTTCAAGTTTGGTCACTCTCCGTCCATTTTAGTTAACTCTACCTTACGTGGCAGTCAACTTTTATAGTTGACCGTTAAATATGTAACGTGGCAATTAAAAAATTATTAAAAATAAAAAACAAAATTTTATATTTTCCACCTCATTATTACATTCATTAAACATAATAAAAACCTAATTTCATTTTTACACACCCCAATACCCTACCCGACACAACCCAACCTCACCACCACCAGAACACAATCGCCGGCCTGACAGCGGCATTCCTTCCGCCAACGAAATGAAGCGCCCAATAAACTTGCCTCCATGGGACCTCCTCATGCTCTCCGTCCACTACATCCAGAAGGGCCATCTCTACCAAAAACGCTCCCCCGGCTTCCACATCGTCGAATTTCTCCGCCGGTTGAACCATGCCCTCTCCCTCACGCTCTCCCACTTCTACCCACTCGCCTTCCGCCTCGTCACTTCCGAATCCCCACACGATGACGGATCCTACGTCGTCTCCCTCGACTGTGTGAACAGTCCCGGAGCCCGATTGATCCACGCCGCCCCATCGGTAGAGCTCCTCGAGCGCTCCATCAACGACAAGTTCAGCTTCAACCTCAGCTGGTAAATTAGCTCTCTATCCAAGCAAGGTATGAGCTCGGAGTACTTCATATCACATATATACAATAAAAAAATGCCAACACTCTCCAACATTAAACGACATCCAAATCCCCCAATTCGAGAAAAGTAGAGCCGAACTCTCCGTAATGGTTTTGGGTAGTTCCAGATTCTGGAGGGAGTCATCGTCAAAGACCTGGGGACCCGAAAGTGAACCGAGGTTTGGGTCAGAGTCGTCGCGCCGGAGAGATTACGGTTCCAATCCGGGCGCGAAGGAAGATCCGTAGAATAAACAGAGCAGACCGAGAAAAAGGTTGACAATCAGGAGAAGGTGAGTGATAAGCTTGGACAACCGAAGCTACGAATTGATAGAGCTCCTCGAATGCTTCTTCCACTTCTCGGCCGAATCGATTGCTAAAATCAAATTGAAAACCAACTACCAATCCCGGACCACCAAGATGTCGTCATTCCAATCCCTATCCGCATTGGTCTGACGAGGCATAACCCGCGCACGAAATTTCCCTCTGGAGAAGATCACCGAGTGTCGTCTCGTGACCAACAACAGGGGAAGGATGAATCCTCCCCTGCATCCAGACTACTTCGAGAACTCGATTAATCCGATGAGGACCTCTGCCGCGGTGGGGGAGCTGCTGGGGAACGATTTGGGGTGGGCGGCGTGGCGGCTGCACGAGGCGGTGGTGGGGCACAACGACGAGAAGATCAGGGGGATTTTGTCGTAGTGGTTGGAGTCGTCGGTGGTTTACCGGATGGAGCAGGTGTTCGATACGGATAGTGCGATGATGGGGAGCTCGCCAAACCTGGAAGGAATGCCGCTGTCGGGTCGGAGGTTGTGTTCTGGTGGTGGTGAAGTTGGGTCGGGTAGGGTATTGGGGTGTGTAGAAAAAAATTAGGTTTTTAATTTTTTAATATATGTAATAATGAGGTGGAAAATATAAAAGTTTATTTTTTAAAATAATGTTTTAATTACCCTGTCACATATTTAACGGTCAACTATGAAAGTTGAATGCCACGTAAGCTAGAGTTAACGGAAATGAGCAGAGAGTGACCAAACTTGAACTATTTAACTAATTTGAGTGACCAAGATTGGATTTAAATATTTACAGTGACCAATTTCATGGCTACTAACCTGGTTTTTCATTTGTGTTTTACAGTCACGACTATATCGTGGAAACTCCAAAGGGTAAGCTTAGGCGTTGCCAAATATTGTCATTGAAGCGTAAAAGTTGGGTGAATAGCCAAGTAATTTTAGTATACATGCACTTCCTAAATGACCAAGAAGAACGTAAGGAGGTGGTGAAGAGAATTGTCTTCCATGAAGCTATGTAGTAAGTATTATCTTCACTACTTAGATCCTATTTATGTTGAAAATGTCTAATTTGATATTGTTGTCTCTTCTAAATAGCAACATGCCGTCGCTAATGCTATAAAAAAACAACCCATGGACAAGGCGAGAGTCTCGGCGCATACTTCTATGCACAAGAGTAATCCATTGCTGAAACGGGAAAACTTGGAAAGATGTGATTACGTAAGTATCTTCAATGTTTGGATATTTTTCTGACTTTCCTTGATATTGGTCTGAGTTTATAGGATATTTTATTCTTCTTTATCGGATATTATTCTGGGTTGTTGAGATATTAATCTGGGTTGTTAGGATATTAGTCAATGATTATCTCACTAACTGTATTGTGTTTCAGATCTTCTTTCCAATGTATCGAGATGATCACTACCGAGTGTACGTCGCTGACATGAGGAATATGAAGACTTTCCTACTCGACAGCCAAAAGCCCAATGCCCGAGTGGCTAAGGAGGATCATGGACCAGTGGGGAAAGTGATTTTTGAGTATGTGACAGAGTTTCTCAAAGAGCAGGGGGTCGATTGTACATTGGATGAGTGGGAATTCAGCATTGCTGACATTGTAAAACCCTTACTTTATATTACAAAACGAAACAGTAAAATACATCGAGTTTAAACATTCTCGGGCCCGAGCTTTAAATATATATATATATTTTTTTTAAACTTCAAACCATAATATACATTTCCTTCAGAGTCAAAACAGAAACCGGGGAAGTCCGCTTTATTACAAAATCCACACAACATAAAACATTTAAGGAGTTCGGAGTCCTCCGCCCACCTCATGGCTTCCCTTCACGCTTGAGTCCCGATATCTACAGTACAGACCTTACTTCTGATCTTGATCTGAGGAAAAATGGTGACGAAGGATGAGTCGTCGCTCAGTGAATAAATTCTAAGCTCGGGTCGACATCAATACAAAAACAGTATTGGGCAGAAACACCCTAGCACATAACAGGACTTAAATTGTTTTATCACACTTTTCATTTTAATGAATCAATCAAGTTCCCATATTCACAACTCATCACAGTCAAACACATACAACGTGTGATAGATAGAGGCATTTTGCATGTACAATTTCACTTTCAAATTTGCTAAATGATATACTCCTCGGGTTGTACAGTAGTGGAAGGCTGCAGGATAACCATGTACAGCCATCAGTTAACTGGAGTACCGCGGGACAAAACCCCATCCGGTACGAACAGGAGTGCTCAAGGCACAAAACAGGAGTGCTCGCACCAACAGGAATATCGCGGGACACAACCCGGACCGATACAAAAACAGGAGTCGCCACGGGATTACCCCAGCCCGGCTAACTGAACAGAACAGGAGTACCGTGGGTCGTCACCCAATCGGCACGGTGCGAAGCACGAGCGCTCAAACAGGAGTATCGTGGGGTTTACCCACATCGATACAAACAGGACACACTACTGTACCGAGGTATCATAAAACCTTTTTACTTATTCTTAAGTATTCACCTCTTTTCATTAATAGTGCACTTAGACACTATAGGCTCAAAAGCATTCATAGTGCTTTTGTACCCTCAGTCACAACAGAATGGAATGTAAGCTGAGGAGCTTACTCCGAGTTATTCAAGCAGAACAGGATTAGTAAGCCTAATGGCTTACTCCAAATCTAAACAGACAAGACGGGTTCGCAAGTTCGAATACTTGCTCATAATCCGCACAATAAATCAACAGAATGTCTTTCCATATCTCATTCACAATTCATGCATTTCCAACTTCATACCAAATGCAGATAATGAATAAACACAAATAAGCCAGATCACATAGCAATATCATTTCCCATAAATTCCCATATTATACCGGAGCCTCTTCATGACCCCGATATGTATTCGGGCCACTTCATGACCCGGATACTGTGATTATGTTGAAGTAGATCTAAGATTAGAATCTACTCACAGCTTTGTCTTCACTCGGCTATGCCCTTGCCTTTGGATGAGCCCCCGGCTTGATCCTTACCTTTATGTACAAGATTTCCAGGTTATTCAAGCACCAAGACACGTATACAATCATCATAATCATGGTTATATTCATGCATGTCAATAAGACCACAAGGGAAGTCATACGATTGTACACTTTACCATGCTTCCTCATTTTGATCATTTCTCCCTTGATACTTAACCAAATCCATTGATTCTCGTTGCTAATGAGACTAGATTCATAGGGATACAACATATCCAAATTTCAGACCATTTGGATCAGCCTTTTGATCCCAGAAATCATTTTAACTTGACATTTCAAAACTGTCAACAACTTTCTTTCACTTTAAAACCAACTCTCCTTCTTCTAACAATTTTTCCTGACCACTCCGACATCAAAACTACATTCTGAACGGTCAATTCGAAGAACCACCTATACCTAACCTCATACCAAATTTCTAGAACGATCCAACGACGGATTCGCACAGGATCTTACCTCTAATCTGCTGTCCTGCTACAGAAAAACAGTATCGCACCCCTTCTGTCCAGCGACTTTCCTCTATGAACCAGAGATCATATCGATGATTCCAACGGTCAAATCGTATCCAAAGAAGTATGAAACCCAACCGACAAATCTCAGGACGATCCAACGGTTTGATTGTCCGGAATCGTCCTTCTCACAGGCTGTCTCCCTGCTGGACGGAAATTGGCAGCACCCCCTTTGCCTCCTTCTTCTTCCTCTTCCTCTCCTTGATATGCTTTTCTTTCTAGCTTTCACTCTTTGTTTCTGAAAGGTGGTGGTGGTTTTTGAGGTGGTGAAACCAGGTGAAAGGAAGAGAGCAAGAGAGAGACGTGGGAGAGAGTGAGGGGAAGGGATGAGAAGGAAATGAGAGATAAGAGGATGGGCAGATTTTTATCTCCCTTATCTAGAATTCTCCATCCCTCCAAATTGTCTATTTGGCACTAAACTTTCCTTCACTTGCAATTAAGTCTAGCACTTCCACTATTCACTTTCTTTTTGGTTCAAAAGACTAATTTTTGTAACCCAATCACAACCACGTAATTATAACGTAATACTAGTACGAGGGCAGGGATGTTACATTTCCTCCCCTCTAAATAAAATTTCGTCCCGAAATTTTACCTTGAAACAAGTAGCGGTATTGTGCTCTCATGCTTTCTTCCGTCTCCCACGTGGCTTCTTCTCCAGTGTGACTTTTCCAAATTACTTTCACCATAGGAATACTTCGATTCCTAAGTTGTTTCACCTTTCGGTCCACGATCTCTTTTGGTTCCTCCACATAACTTAGATCTTTCTGGACCTCAATCTCATCTGGTTCCAGTACATGTGACGGATTCGATCGGTATCTTCGAAGCAAACTCACATGGAAGACATTATGAACTTGAGACAATTCTGGTGGTAAGGCAAGTCGATAGGCTACCGGACCTATCTTTTCCAGAATCTCATAAGGTGCGATATACCTCGGACTTAACTTACCCTTATTCTGGAATCTCAAAACACCTCTCCAAGGAGACACTTTCAAAAATACTTTCTCTCCACTCTGAAATTCCATCTCTCTTCGGTGGATATCAGCATAGCTCTTTTGCCGGTTTTGTGTGGCCTTCAATCGGCTTCTGATCACTTTAATCTTATCCACTGTCATCTGAACGATTTCAGGTCCCTCCAATTGCCGTAACCCTTCCTCATCCCAGCACACTGGGGATCTGCATTTCCTTCCATACAGAGCTTCGTATGGAGCCATACCAATACCACTATGGTACTGGTTGTTATAAGCAAATTCAATCAGTGGCAAATGTTCATCCCAAGAACCTTGGAAATCCAGTACACAAGCTCGCAACATTTCCTCAAGAGTGAGGATTGTTCGCTCGGATTGACCATCGGTCTGGGGATGAAAAGCGGTTGAAAAGTTCAGACGAGTACCTAGTGCTTCTTGCAAACTCTTCCAGAATCGAGAAGTGAACCTCGGATCTCTGTCAGAGACGATGGATACTGGTACTCCATGTAGTCTCACTATTTCCTCCACATACTTCTTTGTCAGTAACTCTAGCGAACAACCCCATCTAATGGGTATAAAGTGAGCCGACTTTGTCAATCGGTCCACAATAACCCAAACGGCGTCGTTCTTCTTCTGAGTCCTAGGTAGACCATAGACAAAGTCCATGGTAATCTTTTCCCATTTCCATTCTGGAATGGACAGTGGTTGCAATTTTCCCGCTGGGGCTTGATGTTCAGCTTTCACTTTCTGACATACCAGACACGTCAAGACATGTTCAACCACTTCTTTCTTCATCCTTGGCCATCAATAATGAGATCTCAACGAACGGTACATTTTTGTCGTTCCGGGATGCATTGCATAAGGAGAGGAATGAGCTTCTTCCAAAATCTCCCTTCGCAATTCATCCACATTTGGAACACAAAGTCTTTCGTTTAGTGTCAGAACGCCATCTTGAAGTGTGAATTTAGTTTCTTCCTCTTTACGACTCTTATCAATAATCTTCCTCAATTCAGGGTCTTGATCCTGAACTTTAATAATTCTTTCCCTCAAAATTGGTCGCACTTGTAAAGTGGCCAATAACCCTCCTGCGGAATTCATTTCCAATCCAACAATCATAGCTCTCAAAGCAATCAAATTTGCCATTAAACCAGTCTCCTCATTTTTAGTACGATGCGTGGTCTTTCGACTCAAAGCATCTGCCACAACATTTGCTTTGCCTGGATGGTATTCGATGGTACAGTCGTAATCTTTCAACAACTCTAACCACCTCCTTTGCCTAAGATTTAGCTCTTTTTGCTCCATCAAGTACTTGAGACTCTTATGATCAGTAAAGATCTGAAAAGTCTCACCATACAAATAATGACGCCAAATCTTTAAGGCAAATACCACAGCCGCCAGTTCTAAATCATGAGTCGGATAAGATTCTCATACGGTCGTAATTGCCTGGAAGCATAAGCAATTAATTTACCATGTTGCATGAGAACACATCCTAACCCTTGATGCGAAGCATCACTGTATACCACATAACCTCCAGTTCCTGAGGGAAGGGCAAGAACCGGTGCAGTGGTTAACTTCCGCTTCAACTCTTCGAAACTGGATTGACATTTATTATCCCATATAAAAGATTGCTCTTTCCTCAGTAACTTTGTCAATGGTGCAGCAATCAGAGAGAACCCCTCAATGAACCTTCTGTAGTATCCGACCATGCCAAGGAAACTTCTTAGTTCAGGTATATTTTTCGGTGGTTCCCATTGTATCACTGCTTCTACTTTCCTTGGATCCACCTCTATACCTCTCTCAGACACCACATGGCCCAAAAATACTACTTGATCCATCCAAAATTCACATTTGCTGAACTTAGCATACAACTGCTTTTCCCTCAGAATCTGCAGTACGATTCTCAAATGCTCCATGTGCTCTTCTTCACTTCTAGAATACACTAGAATATCATCAATAAAGACGATCACAAACTTATCTAGATATTCCTGAAACACTCGGTTCATCAGTGCCATGAACACAGCTGGAGCATTTGTTAACCCGAAAGGCATAACAAGAAATTCGTAATGCCCATACCTAGTACGAAAAGCTGTCTTCGGTATGGACTCATCCGCTACCCTTAATTGATGATAACCTGATCTTAGTTCAATCTTCGAAAAGACCCTTGATCCTTGTAGTTGGTCAAATAAATCATCAATCCGAGGTAACATATATTTATTCTTAACCGTTAACTTGTTGAGCTTCCGGTAGTCAATACACAGACGAAAAGTTCCATCCTTCTTCTTCACAAATAATACCGGAGCGCCCCAAGGGGAGACACTAGGTCTAATGAACCCCTTATCTAGCAACTCTTGAAGTTGCTCCTTCAGTTCTTTAAGTTCAAACGGAGACATCCGGTACGGAGATACATAGATCGGAGCAGTGCCCGGTATCAGTTCAATAGTGAAGTCTATTTCCCTTTCCGGAGGTAATCCTGGCAGTTCCGAAGGGAACACATCCAGGAACTCCTTCACAACCTGAACATTTTCAGGTTTCAATTCCGGTTTGCCCTCAGTCACATAAGCCAGATACACTTCACAGCCTTCCTTCATCAAACTCACCACCTTGGTGGCCGAGACTAGGCAACTAGGCACCACCTGTCTAGTCCCTCGAAAAATCACATTCTGACCATCTGGTCTTTCGAAAATTACTTCCTTAGTATAACAGTTCATTACGGCTCTATGTTGGCTTAACCAATCCATTCCTAGAATTATATCAAATTCAGTCAGCATTAACCTCAATAAGTTAGCTGGCAGAATAGTTCCAGCTAGACTTATTGGGGCATCAGGATAGGCATATTCAATCACTACGGTATCTCCTACTGGGGTTTGAACTATTACATTCTTGTTCAACATTTCAGAGTGCACAGGCAACCCACGTGAGAATGCAGAAGATATGAATGAATGAGTGGCACCAGGATCAATCAACGCATAAGCGGCAAGATCGTAGATAAGAACCGTACCAGTAACGACCTCTGGAGAGATGTCAGCCTCCCTCCTAGTCATAGCAAAGGCTCGTGGCTGCACTTCACCCCGACTGCTCTGTCCACCCTGACTTTTGCCACGATTATTACCACCTCTTCCTGATCCTCTCACTGAACCTCCAGTCCTTCTGGACCCTTGAATTGTGGTCTGGGATCCAGCAGGCCTGGACTCTGACATGTGGGGACAATCGCGGAGAAAGTGGCTGGTGTCTCCACATCGGAAACACCCACCAGTTACCCTCCTACAAACACCCATATGCTGATTCCCACAATGTGGGCAAATAGGAGCTGGGCCTGCACTTCTCCGCTCCTGTCCAGGGTAACTGGATACTGAACGCGAAACCTTCGGACTCTGATTAGGTCTACCCCCGAATGAGTTCCCAGCACTCGAGGAACCCACGTTCTTCCACTTTCTCTTCCTTCCTTCATCCATCTGTGCTCCCAATTCATTCACCAAATCCTCTGCTCTCATGGCAGCCTCTCTCAAGGTGGCAAGATCAGTCGTTTCTGATTTTGCTACTATCATCTTGATCTGGGCATTCAGGCCTTGCTCATAGCGGTTGCATCTAGCACGTTCAGTAGGTACCAACTCCATCGCGAAGGTCATCAAACGATGGAAAATGGCATCATACTCTTTAACAGTCTGCCACCTTTGTTGTTTCAGGTCCAGAAACTCTTTCTTCTTCCTATCCACATACAGATCAGGCACATATTGCTTACGGAATTTATCAAGAAATTCCGCCCAAGTATACCGAATTGTACGATCCTGAGCCCCGGGTACGGTCAACCACCAGTCATAAGCATCAGACCTGAGCAGGTAGTACATATACTCCACTCTTGCTTCATCAGGACACTCAAGGAGGTTAAAGATTCGTTCCATCTCCTTGATCCAGTCCAGAGCATCTTTAGGGTCAATAGCCCCTTTAAAGAACTCAGCCCCCATACTCCTCAGCCTTTCAAAATCCTTGACATAAGGATTGGCTCTATTGCGGGACTCAGCATTATTCCCATTAAAATTAGAACCTCCAGGAGTGCTCAAGGCACAAAACAGGAGTGCTCAAGGCACAAAACAAGAGTGCTCGCACCAACAGGAATATCGCGGGACACAACCCGGACCGATACAAAAACAGGAGTCGCCACGGGATTACCCCAGCCCGGCTAACTGAACAGAACAGGAGTACCGTGGGTCGTCACCCAATCGGCACGGTGCGAAGCACGAGCGCTCAAACAGGAGTATCGTGGGGTTTACCCACATCGATACAAACAGGACACACTACTGTACCGAGGTATCATAAAACCTTTTTACTTATTCTTAAGTATTCACCTCTTTTCATTAATAGTGCACTTAGACACTATAGGCTCAAAAGCATTCATAGTGCTTTTGTACCCTCAGTCACAACAGAATGGAATGTAAGCTGAGGAGCTTACTCCGAGTTATTCAAGCAGAATAGGATTAGTAAGCCTAATGGCTTACTCCAAATCTAAACAGACAAGACGGGTTCGCAAGTTCGAATACTTGCTCATAATCCGCACAATAAATCAACAGAATGTCTTTCCATATCTCATTCACAATTCATGCATTTCCAACTTCATACCAAATGCAGATAATGAATAAACACAAATAAGCCAGATCACATAGCAATATCATTTCCCATAAATTCCCATATTATACCGGAGCCTCTTCATGACCCCGATATGTATTCGGGCCACTTCATGACCCGGATACTGTGATTATGTTGAAGTAGATCTAAGATTAGAATCTACTCACAGCTTTGTCTTCACTCGGCTATGCTCTTGCCTTTGGATGAGCCCCCGGCTTGATCCTTACCTTTATGTACAAGATTTCCAGGTTATTCAAGCACCAAGACACGTATACAATCATCATAATCATGGTTATATTCATGCATGTCAATAAGACCACAAGGGAAGTCATACGATTGTACACTTTACCATGCTTCCTCATTTTGATCATTTCTCCCTTGATACTTAACCAAATCCGTTGATTCTCGTTGCTACTGAAACTAGATTCATAGGGATACAACATATCCAAATTTCAGACCATTTGGATCAGCCTTTTGATCCCAGAAATCATTTTAACTTGACATTTCAAAACTGTCAACAACTTTCTTTCACTTTACAACCAACTCTCCTTCTTCTAACAATTGTTCCTGACCACTCCGACATCAACACTACATTCTGAACGGTCAATTCGAAGAACCACCTATACTTAACCTCATACCAAATTTCTAGAACGATCCAACGACGGATTCGCACAGGATCTTACCTCTAATCTGCTGTCCTGCTACAGGAAAACAGTATCGCACCCCTTCTGTCCAGCGACTTTCATCGATGAATCAGAGATCATATCGATGATCCCAACGGTCAAGTCGTAGCCAAAGAAGTATGCAAACCTAACCTACAAATATCAGGACGATCCAACGGTTTGATTGTCCGGAATCGTCCTTCTCACAGGCTGTCTCGCTGCTGGACGGAAATTGGCAGCACCCCCTTTGCCTCCTTCTTCTTCCTCTTCCTCTCCTTGATATGCTTTTCTTTCTAGCTTTCACTCTTTGTTTCTGAAAGGGGGTGGTGGTTTTTGAGGTGGTGAAACCAGGTGAAAGGAAGAGAGCAAGAGAGAGACGTGGGAGAGAGTGAGGGGAAGGGATGAGAAGGAAATGAGAGATAAGAGGATGGACAGATTTTTATCTCCCTTATCTAGAATTCTCCATCCCTCCAAATTGTCTATTTGGCACTAAACTTTCCTTCACTTGCAATTAAGTCTAGCACTTCCACTATTCACTTTCTTTTTGGTTCAAAAGACTAATTTTTGTAACCCAATCACAACCACGTAATTATAACGTAATACTAGTACGAGGGCAGGGATGTTACAGACATTCCTCGGTAATTTGGCAATGATGATTGCGGTATTTACATGCCTTTACATGGAGCTATGGGTGGGTCACCTTCCGGTGGAATATAAAAATAGTTGGCACAAGCAGCAAGATGTGGAGGAACAACGAACACAGATTGCAGCTAACCTCCTGTTATGGAACTATAACGGCTACAAGGATGCAATAATTCAAGGAGAAAAAGATTGGAGTATGCAGAAAGAGAAAGAGAAAGAGAAAGGGAAAAAGAAGATAAATTGATTTTAGATTTGTTTAGGTGTGCTGGATAGTTTGTAAAACTTAACTTAGGGTTGGTTCATATTTAGGAATGGATGATGGTTTGTATTAGGATGGAGGATATTTTGGTAGATATTGACAAGTGATTCCAGGATACGTTTTTGTGGTGCATTGGATATTAATCCACTTGTTAATGATACTTGTCTGGGCAAACTTGATATGTACTATAATATGTACAGCTTTTAGTCTGGGCTTCCTAGATATCAGTATTAGCAGCAGCAAGTACAATAGTATCAATGATTACTTCTTTCACTATTCACATGCGACCTCTTTTGTTACTGTACTCATGTGATTTTTTTGTTACTGTACTCATGTGACCTTTTTTGCATTTGTCTATTTAAGACAAATCATACACAAACCCAAATCGGCTATCCTCCTCTCTCAGTTTCTTCTTCACTTCTCTTCCAAAGCAAAATCCATGTCTGGAGAGACTCCTAAACCATAACGCCGGGGATTGATGGATGAGTTCGAATATGATGGTGTTATACTCTGTTACCATGGTTGGAGAGCCGCTAAACGACTTGAGTCAACCCACCGAAGAGGTATTTCCGATGTTGGATGTACGAGTATGGATAACCGGTGTGGTTTTCACATGGATTGGGACGAGGTAACGTTCCCCGCTTTTTCAGAGTCGGATGATGAAGACAACACCGAGGAGACCGTGAAGAAATGAAGGGTATCGGTCTGGGCCTTAAGGACATTAGCCTGGGCTCTATTGATATTAGTCTGGGTCTTTCGGATATCTGTCTGGGTTTTTCGCATATCTGTCTGTGATTTGCTGATATTTGTTTAAATAAAGAAGGTATTTGTCTGGGCTGTAAGAATATTTGTCTGTTCTTTATGGATATTAGTATACAAAAAGACAGATATTTATCCTGCTGCAAAACATCATACCTCTCTAAATATTATCCAACCCTAAATAACATTCATCCCTAAATATTATCCAAGCCTAAGTTCCTGCACATGTGGCTAGTGAAAGAAGTAATCATTGGTGCTATTGAACCTGCTTTTGATAATACTGATATCCAGGAAGGCTAGACTAATATCCTTGAACACTGCTAATAAATATCCAGATTGCCCAGAAAGGTATCTGTTACAAGTGGATTAATATCCACTGCATGAAAAAAATGTATCCTGGAATCACATGTCAATATCATATCACAATAGATCACACTCGACCCACCCTACATTATATTCATTACCATTGAGCAATAGTATCATCCAAATCACTAAGATGGTCATCCAGTTGAGTATTGTTGTCCGGCGTGACCGCTTCATCTTATTTCATTCTCTTCCTAAAGACACGTTTCTTTCGACGTCGTTCCTTTTCATTCTTAGACTGGTAACGTTCCTTACTGTGACTCCTTGGATTACTCTTCTCCTTCAAAGTCAGCTCAGTTATCGGTATAGACCGTCATACAATGTTACTGAATTTAGTAAATGCAATGATATTAAACTCCAACAATTTACAAATAATATTAGTGAATACACTTACTGTCCTCGCTAGTTATAGTCTTTGACAATGCCTTGTTTGCCTCATTGCACAGTTTCTTGAGTACTCCCATCCACTTATTGTAGTCTTTCTCATCGGGCATCGATAGTTTCGTTGCTAGCTGATTCAACATTAATGCACTGGTTTCTCGGTACCGCATTGCTATACTTTTCCCGCATCATTCTCACTGTCAGCTGAAGGACCAACAAAACCATCGACATCAACAACCACTTTCTTTCTCGCCTCCAACGTCCATCGCTTGAGTATGTAATGATCTGGAATACTTCTCATACTGGCTTCACCAAAATCTCCAAGACGCCGCATCACTTTAATCATGTGGCGGCATAACACTCCGAAAGTTCTGAACATCCTGCATTCGCATACCAATGTCCTCGTAGAAATATCAACGAGAACGACGCGCTCATCACTACGCTCATCATACTCTATCATATATGTGATGTAGCCAATCATGCCATCATCCCTAGTATCTGAGAGCGTCTCCATTAGATAGGGTTCAGTTTTCAAATACTGCTTTTGTATCCGATTGAAGATGTTAGGAGTAAAGACCTTTGCCGCATGTTGTAGGATCGGGCTATCCTCCAACATAATATAAGGAACCGATTGTTTCCCATTGTAGTCTGACTCAGTCTCCTTGCGTCTTTTTTCAGCCAACAAGCTACATTTACAAAGCACGAAAAAGAGTTTAGTGCCCAGACTAATATCCACTCAAACCAATACTAATATCCCAACTAAGCAAAGTAATATTTAACAATAGCATATAAATATCCGGACAACGCTGACAAATATCCAAAACTTAAGTAGACTAATATCAAAGAAAGGCAAAGAAATATTTTGCGTACCTGCTAAAGTGAATGAAAACAAGGGCTAAATTACACATTTGGTCACTCGAATTACATAAATCTTTCACGTTTGCCACCCAAATTACTTTTCTTTCATATTAACCACTAACTTTACGATTTGTTTCACCGTTAGTCACCCTCCGTCAGTCTCCGTTAACGCCGTCAGATTTTTTATGACGTGGCAAACGAAAGTGCTGACTGGGCTGACATAGAGGATGAAAAAGACGACACTAGGGTGCTGAAGTGGAATAGTGTCGTCTTTTTCATCCTCTGTGTCAGCCCAGTCAGCACTTTCGTTTGCCACATCATCAAAAATCTGACGGCGTTAACGGAGACTGACGAAGGATGACTAACGGTGAAACAAATCGTAAAGTTAGTGGTTAATATGAAAGAAAAGTAATTTGAGTGGCAAACGTGAAATATTTCTGTAATTCGAGTGACGAAATGTGTAATTTAACCGAAAAACAAGTCCAAATCATGCTTCGATTTCAAGAAAATTCGCACTTGTGCATTGCACGACTCGCTGGCTTGCGTAGTCAACATCCCGGTTGTGAATTGATCTCTCAACCATAAGGAACACCATCGACGATGAAATTTCTTCAAATATTCCAACCATGGGCGACCGTCCGCAATTTCGCTATTAGGGAAACAATCAGCAACCATTGTGCTCCAGGCCATGTCGAACTCTCCCTCACTGTCGATGTCATAGAAAATATAAGAAAGATGAGTTTGGAACTTCAGCCCATGGGCTCTCGGCGGGCAACCCTTACTAGGCTGCAAGCCACTAGACCAATTTCGTTCTTCTTTCTCTAACTTCCCGTCCAAAATTTCGCCCCTCTCTTAAGCCAGCCGGTCGGCTCCATTTGTCGACTCAGCTTGGGCCAAAAAACTCACCACAGCTAATTTAAGCGAGCCTGTCTCCCTCCTCTCGGCTGGGCGGATCTGTGGGTCAGTGAGTATTTACTCACAAAACCCACTGTGAGCATATTAACTTTTTCGGAATTCGTAGGTGTGGGTGTCAGCCACTAATAAAGTAGATTTCAGTCAACGATCCTTCCAGCCGTAGTTATTAACAATTGCTTAAGGAACATAATAATTTGAACTGCTAATCCATCAAAAGAACACGAGGGATCAACGACTCGCGTTTGCAGTCCGTCTGCGTACTAATTTCTCGAATCCTCCTCCCCCACGAAGAAGAAGAAGAAGAAGAAGAAGAAGAAGAAGAAGAAGGTTGAGTTGAGGAATAGCTATGTGGAAGAAGAGCTACTTAGCGATGAAGATCGACGGAGGAAGCAGCAGCTTCGGCAGCGAATTAATCGCTTCCGATTTCAAAGAGCTGACTGCGGCGGCAAAGAAGCTCGCCATTCATGTTGGCATCGTCGCCGGTTTCGGAACCTCTTTTCTCGAGTGTCTCTCTGCTATTGCTGCCATGTACGCCTCGCCACGCCCCCAATTTCCCTTCAATAAATTTAGTTTCCTCTGTTTTACTTTTTTCCACTTCTGAAATCTGATTATGAATTGAATTGATTGATTTGATGCAGCTATCTGCTGGTATTGGATCGAACGAATTGGAAGACAAACATTCTCACTGCGCTACTCATTCCTTACATCTTCTTCACCCTCCCTTCCTTCCTCTTCAGCTTCATACGGTAAAATTTCAAATCTCCCTCCCTCTATCTCTCTAAGCTTTTGATTGCATGTTGAACTGTGTCTTGATTCCGTCAAATCCCCATTCCCCAAATTCACGCAGTGGCGAGTTTGGGAAATGGGTTGCAATCATGACACTTCTACTCCGCCTTCTCTTCCCCAGCCGATTCCCAGGTAAGGATGGCCGCCGCTGTTTCAGGAATCAAAGATTACATTTTTAGCGCGCAGTAGTGGAGTGGAGTGGAAAAAATTAATTGTTTGGTTGGTAATTGTGATTTTGTGTTTGCTAGATTGGCTTGACATGCCGGGTTCTCTGGTTCTGCTAATAGTGGTGGCGCCTAGTTTCTTCGCTTCAACACTGAGGGACAACTGGATTGGAGTGGCGATATGTATGCTCATTGCTTGCTACCTGCTGCAAGAACACATTAGAGCATCTGGTGGGTTCAGAAACTCATTCACCAAGGCCAATGGTATTTCCAACACCGTCGGGATAATCCTCCTCTTCTTTTATCCTGCCTGGGCTTTGTGATGCATGTATGCCTACAAGAAATTGCCATATTTATCGCGTAGTTTCCATTAATCGATTAGAGCTAGATAGTTATATAAACTCTTAAAAATTTCATTCGACCGTTATTATGCGAAGCATAAACCTAAAATTAATAGTTCTTCTTTGTAGCTTAATCCAGAAGTAGACTAGTTATTCATCACTTTGATTGTTGACGTAGCACGATTCGATCATGATGAAACCCACCTTTCCACTTATGCTTACTATGTGAAAGACCGCCATTGAATTGAGATTGAAATGCATGCATTGCTTTTCATTTTGTTTCTCTGCAATTTTTATTGAGCAGACATGGCTTTCTTCTTTGCTTGTAAGCCTAGTCCAGCAGAGTGCGGCAGATTCATTTGTTGTTATAAAAAAGAAGCACGCAATGCTATTCTGCGAATGTGATGCTATATTCTTCCGAGACACCATCATGCAAGCTCAAATTAACAGCAGACAAGCAATATGTAGTGATCTCCATTCATATGTATTTAATTGAATGGTTGGAAGATCAGAATGACAATTGAATCTGTTCATAATTCTCCAGTCATTCTTTATGTGTATATAAACATTGACCAATGAGATAACTCTTGCGGTGTCACCACGTAGGAGCCTTTACACCATCGTAGAAGTTCAATCAGACATGTTCAGTTTCAACTCAAGCCTTGGACTCCTTTGCTTCACTGTAAAGTTGATCAACGCGTTCCTTGTAGTATTTCAGCAGCTGAGGCCTCTTGAGCTTAAACGTTGGAGTCACCAGATCTCTCTCTATCCCAAATGGAACTGGCTCCAGGTGAACTCCTTTCAACATCTCAAACCCTTTCAGCTGCAAGAATGCCATTTCCTTCTTAGTAAATGTAGCCAAAGAAAAAGAAGTGGAAAAAAGCAGAGAGAAGCTAAAGCAGGAAGAAAGAACAGAGAGATATACCTGGTGTTTCTTTCCAGTGCTGTTCAGCTCATCCAAGACATAGTTCCTGGCCTTCTGATTCTCGCACAAGGCTTGATAATCGCCCGTAACATTGTGCTGCTTCGCCCACTCCTCGATTGCTTGCTTATCTGGCACGACAACTGCAACTAGAAACGACTCGAAACTGTTGCCGTACACCCAAATCGAAGCAACGAGAGGGCATCGAGAGTAAGTGTTCTCTAGATTCTCCACGGCGACATACTCGCCCTGTGACAGCTTGAAGATGTTCTTCTTCCGGTCGATGATCTTCATGGCTCCATTGGGCTGCAACTCTCCAATGTCACCCGTGTGGAACCAGCCGTCCACGAGGACTTCTCTCGTGAGATCTTCGCGCTTGTGATATCCAGAGAACAAGCTGTTACCTCTGAGGCAGATCTCGCCACGTGGCACACTGGCGAGGGCATCGTAGCCCATCTCAGGGACTGATTCGAGCCGGGCCTCGATGGTTGTCATAGGAACACCAACGGTTCCCACCATAGGGTATATGTCACCGATCGAAGTGAAGCATCCGCCGCAGCTTTCAGTAAGTCCTGTCAACAACAGGGGTTTAGTTTAGTGAATATGAAAAAAATTGGAGAATGATGAAAGAATTGGGAAATTAATGATTGGTTTATGGTTCAGTTACCGTAGCCTTGTGATAATGTAGAGCAGGATATGACCCTTAGGAAGTCCTCGACATGGCGAGGCAAAGGTGCAGCTCCAGACAAGAGAATCCGGACTCGGCCTCCAAATGCTAGCTTAGTCTGTTTGCAATTCCCTAACACCTTAGATTGAATGGCAGAAATGGACATGGGAAAGTGCATTAGTTGCAGGTTCGAACGAAAGAACAAACCTTTTCAAAGACGAGCTTGTCAAAGAATGGTGCAGCTTTGGCTTGTGCAATTCCCTTCTCAAGGTTTCCCAGCTTGCTGTAAGATGGTTATCCACATTGTTACTTGTGGAACAAGAAAGGTAATAGCAACATGAATTGGCATCGACTGAGGTGATTGTTTTTTTTTTTTTTTGATAAGGGTGATATAGGTTTTATTTTGTTGTTATTAAGGTACTACTTAAGGGATTCGAACCTGGGACCTCCAGGTTCTAGGCTAGTGGTATTTCCACTAGACCAAGCCCTTGTTCGTGACTGAGGTGATTGTTAACTTACTAGGAATAAGCAAAATCGAAGAGCTTCTTCCGTAATACCCCTGATGATGAGACCCTGCTCATTGTACCTGGAAGATAGTAATTTTCCACAGTAAGAACCAGAAAGAAGAGGTAGAAAGAATAAGAGAGTTGCTACTTACCGCTGTAAATGCGGTCGTACACTCTAGGAACCCCACAAAGCATGGTTGGCTTCAACTCCTGAAGATCCTCCATCAAGAATCTGACATCCTATGAAGCAAAACCCGAAAATCCGATTGAAACAACAGAAAGCAACAAAAACTCAGTGAGTGAAGGTGAGAATTATCTAATAGAGTCTGCAGTCTTTCTTTACCCCTTGCCAGAATCCAATGGAGGCACCTTTGTGGATGCAGTAGTTCGCGATCACTTGGTCATAGATGTGAGCCAAAGGTAAGAAAGAGAAGTATGTATCTTCTTCATCAAGCTGAAACAATAATAAGAAAAATGGTTTCTCTTCATTTCCTCAACGATATAATGGGTTAGTTTTTGAGTACAGGGAACTAACAAGTTTTACCACTCTGTCAGTCTGGGAGAGCAAATGGTCAACAGACAGAACTTCAGCCATGAGAGCTCCATTTGTGATGATAACTCCTTTAGGTTCTCCAGTAGTACCGCTTGTGTACATTATGGTGCAGATGTCAGTCTTCTGTTTCGGAGGTAGCTCGGAATCCAAACTTCCCTGAGCACACACTTATTCAAGTTAGAAAGCTGCTGTTATCTCGAGTCGGAAGAAATGATGGAGAAACAGCTCATGATGTTTCTTTTACTCACCAGCTGAGAGAACTCTTCCCACGAGTAACAAGACACCCTCAGCTCCTCGGCTTCCTTCTTCTGCAGGGCAGAAATGTCCCCAAAGCTGATGATTGCTGCATAAAAAGTGACGAACAAGTAGGGTTTATCATTAATCTTGAAAGAGCACCCTGAGCTTTCAGAAGGGTGAAATAGGGTTTGGTGAAGGTTTTTTGTAGCATACTTTTCAGGTTTGAACAACAGTTTGAGAGGCAGGACAGAACCTGAAAAGAAAAAAAAGGGCAGATAGCTTTAGTAAGGGCTGAAGCAGATATAAAAAGGGCAACAGCAGGCAGGAAGAGATTTACAGCAGGGAGTTTGTTCTCTTGAACAAAGGCCATGGAGACTTCAGCATGGTTAATGATGAACTCCACAGCATTGGCACCTGCAAGTTTTGGGCCAGCATTACAAATTCCATTACCAAAGGAGCTGAATTTCAAAACTGAATCAATTGTAAAGACAATTAACTTTTTTTTACCAAGGGTGTCATAGAGAGGAACATAAGTCACAGCCTGGCTGTTACAAGCCTGGCAAAAGGGTAAAATCTGTGGTCAGCAATGTGAGATTGTAATGAATGAGAGAAAGGACAATCTGGAAAAGGTTTGGGATCAAACCTCCATTGCAGTTATCCATTGAGGGGAGTTGGAACCATAGATACCACAACGATCACCCTGTCAACACGAAACAAATTTTACTAAGGTTGATCACTTTTCACGTTATTTCTTACAGTATGTATGCCCATCAAATCAAACTGTTGAAAGATGTATGGAAATTAAATGGGATAGATGGTGGTAGCTAGTTGATATGGTGGGAGAGGAGTTTTATGCTTACAGGGTTGACACCAAGGCTTCTCATTGCAGAACCAATTCTCAAAGCTGAATCATAAACTTGGTTGTAAGTGAGCCACGCATATGATCCAGCCTGCGAGCCAGTCGAATTGACACCATGGGTTAGGATGAGCAGCAGTTCTTCTAATCCATTAATTTCTGGTTGCTTAAGGATATTGTTGCACATAGCAGGAGATTATTAGCCAGTCAAAAAAGTAGAAGGATACCTTGGAATCTATGATTTTCCGGCGACCCAGCATGGGATTGTTGGCGTACTTAGCCGCTGAATCACTGCAGGATCAAATGGAAATATAGACTTTAACCCATGTGATAATAATGGTTAAATAAATTGTAGCCGTTAGTCATTTCAACGAGGCCCATTAGCTCAGTTGGTTAGAGCGTGGTGCTAATAACGCCAAGGTCGCAGGTTCGAGACCTGCATGGGCCAATTTTCAAAATCTTTTTTCTCTTTTGTCTCCCTGTAGAAAATTTTGTTCAAACAAAAGCCATTGCGAGCCCTGAAACTCAAATGCCGTTTCACCTATGAGAACAAAAGAAAGGAAGCTTAATTCAACTGCAGTTTTGTTTACCTGAAGAATTGCCAGGGGGAATGGAGGTGGGAAGGAAGTTCCAAGAGGCCATCTTTGGCGTAAATGCTCCTGTAAACAGGCCCTGCACTTGGCTTTCCTTCTCCCCTGCCGATGCTGCTATCCTCTGCTTCTCCAACTTTCACCAAGTATTCCATCGCCATCCACTAATAACAATGCCTGTTACTAATTTTCCCCCAAAGGCAGGCACAAGACTTGTGTATCGATTTGGGCACTCTGTTTGCTCTCAGAATTTGGTGTTAAATTCTAAGTATCTACTCCGGAAAGGGGAAGAACGGAGAAGAAGAAGAAGAAGAAGAGTGAAGAGAGTAAATAAAGTGGTTGGGGTTGGGCCAACGGTACGGCACAGCAAGCAATAAATTCTGAATAATTAATGCTGCATATTTCTTCTTCTCTTTTTTATACGTACTCGTAAAATGAAAAAAAAAAAAAAATGATTGATGCAATGCTGTTGTGTTTATCTCTTGTTTCTTTTAGACTTTTACCATCAGAGGCAGAGGCAGAGCAGTGGGGAAGAAGAGGTGTTAGTAGAGACGGAATAATGGGTGGCCAACACGAAACGAAAGCAAGCAAGCAGTTACTTATATCTGTATTGACGGTGGGTTTTATAAATGGCTTTTATTACTCTCCATCTCCCAACCTAACCTTCCCCATACGGGTGTCTGTCCCACCACCTGCCCTCCATGCATGCATCCTGTTTTACCCTTTTTTCCTCTACTCATCATTTATCAACAGATCAAAATATTCTAAGTTTAATGGTATTACCACGCATTATGTTTGTCCACTTTGAAACACACATATCAGTGATCAATCACCATTCACAAGTTTAACTGAGGGTACCCTGTTGATTCGATTCATGTATTTTATTAGAGTATTTGTTATTTATGTTGAACATGATGTATCGTAGTAGGATCGAAAACGAAAGTTTAATGATGTGAATGGCTGTTACTACGGAACGAGAATTATATAGATTGAAGATAATGTCGATCTTTTGGATTTGGGTAAATTAACAAAAAATGCAGATGGCTGGTGAGTAGTTCATAATTTATGTGTTACCATCAGCGGCTCCGCAAATTGCATCAGTTGGTCCGATATTCCCAATCTCAGTTGTGATTCAGCGCCCAGCTAAGCTATATTAATTAATTAATTCAGTAAACACGCACCACCTACAAGCCATTTGCTGGAAACTGCAGCCGCTGTGTCAAAGACTCAAAGTCAAGATTCCATGTGGGATTTTTCTGCATTGCCTATTCTATTCTTGCGTTGGTCGGTTAATAAGAAGAAACCCATGTGGAAATTAAAGAGATGGATAGGTTTGTTTGAAGTTGGCAAGAATATCATCATTCTTCCCCCACACTGCTAGCTTTACCCAATTCTCTTGAAAGAGGAAACGTACGTTGAGGAGAGAATTTAATTTTTGGAGGTGCAAATGTGGAGAAAAGTAGCTAAGGATCATATGAAAGAGGATTGTGATGGTGGTTTGGTTTGATTTCAATAGGAGGTTGGGGTTGGGTACGACCACGTTGAGTGAAGTGGAACAGATTAAAATCACTTACCAAAATAAGAGGCTATTATATATCTATTTAACACGCGACTTCCAAAGTGGAATTGGAAGCTGGAACGGAACATAGATACCTCAAGTAAGTTGGCTGACTGGAACAACCAACCTTTGATTAATCTCACCACCTCAAATTTTGTTGGTCTCATGAGTCATGACAAGAATCGACGGACAGATACATGTGGAAATCTCAGAATACATTGGTTGATGTCACTTGCTTGTACTACTAATAGGACCATTCATTTACTAGCAAACTAACTAGTACATGTCATTTCTTGGCGCTCCAACCTGCTCGCCAATTATTGCCAATAATTTTTCCTTTGTTTACCGATTTATAATTACTAGATAATTGGCCCGCGCTTTGCAACGGGTCTTTATAAAATATATTTCCGTTAGTGTTAATTTGAGGTGAATATGTCTAAATCTTAAAAATGAACCTTTTGTTAAGTATTTGTTAGCATAGGTAGTAAAATACGGTACGGGAAAGTTACGTAAAAAATACGTATGGGTATTTTACGTCGTCTCTAACCTAATGTTACGTTTAATAGTACGTTAATAGTTATAAATACATAAAAATTAATTATTTTAAAAGTAAATAAATATATAAATAATCGTAAATTTCACAATTTAATTCATTAAATACGGATATTAAACGTGTTATACTGGTTTTATACGTGTTTAGTACTGAAGCCATAAAATGAACGGAAAAAATGAAAGGGCTTGATAATAATACGGATACAGAAGTTTTAAACGGATAAAATACGTATGGGTACATATACGTGTATTTAACGGAGTATTTACTAACTATGTTTGTTAGTCTTGGACATTGACAATAATTTTGGTTGTAATATATTTTTTAGTAGTTTTGGATATAAAATTTCAGTTAATTAGTTATATATATTTGGTCTGCGCTATTCGGCGGGTTTTTATAAAATATACTTATTATTTAGTGTTGAAGAGGAATAATGTTTTAATTTGAGAAGAATATGTTGAGAGTTTCAAAATTGAACTTTGGTTAAATATTCGTTGGCCTTGGACATACTGTTGTAATTTTTTATGAAATGTTTTCGTATTTCAGGACAGATTAGTTTCACATGAAGCAAATATTGCTTTGTTTGGTAATACTGATAGACACATCTGAAATCCCCACCGTAAGTAATGCGATAAGTCCCCTCCCATTATATACAAAGACCCATCTGACTGCTTGTTTTTGCATGTGGAGAAGATGGATAACAGGTGGCAGCAAAATGCAATTCAATCCCTACTTCCTCCTTTCCCATGTATTATCTATCACCATTCTCATTAATCTCCTTCCCCTTGAAGTAAAGTTGAGATCATTAGTTGTTCTGCTTTCTATTATTCTTCTCTAGTTATTCCTGATTCTCTCTCGGTTCGCCTTTCGCTGAGAGTCCAACGACCACCACCCTTCTTGTGGCCTGGTTTTAGTTCTAAAAGCTGATAGAGATATAATTCAGAAAAGTTAATTGCAACCTATACTTGGAACCCATACCATTTTACAGAAGACAATACCTCTTATTAATCACTCCTCCAATTGACATCACACCATCACCATTATATCCCTCCATCACTATTCTGCTCCAGCCAGCTATCTCATATTCAGAGACTCATGTGATAGCCTTTACTCTTTTCTATCTACTCACATCTACTGCCAACTACTTGTAATCACCCACATCATTTTACTGTCAAGTGTATGTATATATACAGCTAGCCTTCTGTATCAATGTAATAGAGACATATTCCATCAATAGAATTCATATCTCCATATGGTATCAGAGCACAAAAAGCACAAGTGCTCGATCCCTTAACCAAGCCACCATTCTCCAAGCTACACCCTCCTCCTTTCTTGCTTCCTGTCAACAACGTACAGCAACTTCCAAAAACAAAAAATTCCCAAAATCACCAACCCAAGCCAGCTGCACATCACTCCCGCCTACAACAACTTCCAAAAATAAAAGAAATCCCCAAAATCACCAACTCAAGCTAGCCGCATATCACTGTCCTTCAATTTTATTCTTTCTTTTTCCAGTACTATTATTCACTTCCCTCGGCAGCACATCACTTTCTATTATCATCATGTCCGACTCCCCAACAGGCGGCGACGGATCCGTGGTACTCCCACTCACCGGCGATGACAATCATGTCATCTCTCTAAATCCGGCTTCACAGCTCCCCACAAAGTTAAACAAAAATAATTTTCCTCAATGGCGTGCCCAATTGTTAACTCTTCTTCGTGGGCTGGATTTGTTGTCATTTGTTGACGGCACCAACACGCAGCCGGCAGAAGGAGCACCGGGACGCAATCGATGGTATCGCCAAGATCAGTTGATCCTACATGCTATACTATCCTCTGTCTCCGATGTGGTGTCTCCCTATATTTCGGCAGCAATCACTGCTCGTCAAGCATACTCCATCCTTGAGAGGATGTATGCAGGAAATTCTCGCTCTCGGGTCATTGGTTTGAAGACCCGTCTTGTGCAAGAGAGACAAGGCAACCGTTCTGTGTCTGCTTTTCTACAGGAGATGCGAACCAGCTGCACTGAGCTAGCTCTTGTCCAAGCACCGGTTGCAGATGAAGATCTTGTTCTTAACATTTTACGAGGGCTGAACTCAGAATTTGGCCCTCTTGCGGCTGCCCTTCGTGCTCGTGAGAACCCGATTGATGTCGAAGATCTCCATGACAGATTGGTGGAGTTCGAATCTGATCTTGCTGCCAGCCGCCACTCACCCACGACGGCCTTTTCTATTCAACGTGGACGCGGTGGTGTTCGAGGACAAGTAGCGCGTGGTCGTGGCCACTCTCACTCGCAACATCCTTCTCATCAACGCTACTTTCAGCACCCCCAACAGGCTGTCAATCGCCAATTTAATCAGGAGCAACCACACTCTTCACTTCAACCGCTTCACCAACACCAGCCACCCTCTCGAGGCAATCTCATTAACTTTTCAGGTCATCAACAGAGTGCTGGTCGTGGTGGAAGAGTGAGAGTCGTTTGTCAGTTCTGTGACAAACCCGGACACACTGCAAAGGAATGCTACAGTCTTCATGGACGCCCTCCTACTCTAGCTTATCATACCTCTGCTGGTCCCTCTAATTCCGGCTGGTTAATGGACTCCGCAGCAACCAACCATATCACTCCAGACCTTGGCAATCTTTCTCTTTACGCAGACTATAATGGCCCGGATGAGGTTCTTGTTGGTGATGGGTCAGGTTTGCAAATAACACACATTGGCAACTCTATGATTTATGCTTCTGCTGCTTCATTGCAATTAAAGGATGTTCTTTGTGTTCCTGCCATCAAGCAACGTTTACTATCCGTTGCTAAATTATGTAAAGCTAATCCAGTCTCAGTAGAGTTTTTCTCTGATTATTTTGTTGTGAAGGACTTGTCCACGGGGGCGCAACTACTCCGAGGCCAGAATAGAGGGGATGTGTACGAGCTGCCGTCGGATGTAAAGACCGTTCGCCTAGCACTTGCCACTACCACAACTTCATCGGCTGTCTGGCACAATCGACTAGGACATCCACATCCTAGGCTGCTCTCCCGTGTTTTGCGCTCTCAAGCTCTTCCAGTTTCCAGTTCCTCCAATTCCTCCACTTCCTTTTCTTGTGATTCTTGTTTGGTGAACAAAACTCATAAACTTCCCTTTTCAGTGTCTACTTTGACTAGTTCAAGACCCTTTGATTTGTTATACATGGATGTTTGGGGACCTTCGCCCGTTTGCTCCATTGATAATTTTTCATATTACTTGGTCATCGTTGATCACTTTTCCCGCTACACTTGGCTTTATCCTCTCAAATACAAGTCTGATGTTTCTGACACTTTTATCACATTCACACGTTTGGTTGAAAACTATTTTCACACTTCTGTTCGTCGTGTTTTTACTGATGGTGGGGGTGAATTTCAAAAACTACGATCATTTTTTCAAAATTGTGGTATATCTCACCTTCTTACTCCTCCTCACACCCCAGAGCATAATGGTTTATCCGAACGCAAACATCGTCATGTTGTTGAAACAGGTCTCACACTCATGCATTGCGCACATCTCCCTAGTTCTTTCTGGTCTCATGCCTTTCAGTCAGCCGTGTATCTTATCAACCGTCTCCCTTCTACATCCCTCAATAATCAGACACCATATTTCACTCTTTTTAATGAGTCTCCAAATTATTTTAAACTAAAGAGTTTTGGGTGTCTTTGCTATCCGTGGCTCCGCCCGTACAGTGCTCATAAGTTAGCCCCTCGTTCTCGACCCTGTATTTTTCTTGGCTACTCCACGAACCAGAGTGCATACAAATGCTATGATCCAGTTGATTGTCGTGTCTTTGTTTCTCGACATGTTCAGTTTGTCGAAACTACTTTTCCTGGCCTTTCCCCAGATTCTGAATCCTCCATGTCTTCTTTAAAGTGGCTTGCCTCCACCACTCCGACTGTGCAACTTGTACCTCTCTCCACATCTACAACACAGCGACATCACAATCATCCCACTAATACAATTGTATCCTCTTCATCAACATCTCCTGCTCGTACACAACTTACATCGCCATCCCCCTCTTCTGCCTCAGAAAAGTCTGCCTCCCCACGGTCAGCTCCTTCACCGCCAACGCCAACGCCACCACCCTCACATGGTGTCCTCTCCCCTCCACCAGCTCCACCTCATCGGATGGTAACTCGTAGTCAACATGGTATTTTCAAGCCTAAACGGATGTTTACTGCTCAGGTATCTTCTCCTGTTGAGTCTTCCTCTGTTAAGCAGGCTCTTGCAGATCCTCTTTGGCGTGCCGCCATGCTACAGGAGTTGGCTGCCCACTACTCTAATGGTACTTGGTCCTTAGTCCCTTCGGCTTCCACTCAAAACCTTGTTGGTTGCCGCTGGGTTTTTCGAATAAAGTACAAGGAAAATGGAACGGTTGATCGATATAAGGCTCGCTTAGTGGCTAAAGGCTTCACTCAACGTTCGGGCATTGAATTTCATGCTACTTACAGCCCAGTCCTTAAGCCTGTTACAGTTCGGACAGTATTCCATATCGCTCTCTCACACCACTGGCCTATCCTCCAATTTGACGTCAATAATGCCTTTCTCCAAGGTTCTTTAGAAGAGGAAATCTTCATGGCTCAACCACCAGGCTTCCGCAATTCCACGACCCCTAACTTTGTATGCCGTCTAAATCGTCCTATCTACGGACTTCGACAAGCTCCTCGCTCCTGGTATTTGTCATTGTGCAGTTTCCTTGAGAGTAAAGGCTTCGTCAAAACGCAGTCCGATGCATCCTTATTTGTCTATAATCATGATGGGGCCTTGCTCTACTTTCTTGTCTATGTTGATGATCTCCTTCTCACAGGAAACGACTCTACTTTGCTCACTCAGTTTCAAGAGCATCTTGCCTCCCGGTTCTCACTAAAACAGCTAGGCGGGGTGAATTATTTTCTGGGTATCGAAATCTTACCCAATCCCTCAGGTTTTCTTCTATCACAACAGAAGTATATCTCTGATGTTCTTGATCGATTTCATATGGCTGATGCTAAGCCTTCTCCAACTCCGCTTTCCACGTCAGCCAAACTTATGCTTCATGATGGCTCTCCCCCTATTGATTCCACGCTTTACAGACAAGTGCTCGGTGCCCTTCAGTACTTACTTTGCACGCGTCCTGATATCGCATTTGCCGTCAATAAATTATCTCAGTTCATGCATGCACCGTCCCAACTTCATTGGCAGTCTGTCAAGCGTCTCCTGCGATATCTACAAGGTACTCGTCATCTTGGCCTACAACTTCGACACTCATCTTCTCTTTCCATTGAAGCTTTTGCGGACTCTGATTGGGCGGGGGATCCTAATGATCGCACATCCACCATGGGCTACCTTATTTATCTTGGCGGTAATCTTGTTTCATGGAAGTCAAAGAAACAACGCTCTGTTGCCCGCTCTAGTACCGAGGCTGAATATCGAGCTCTTGCGCATGCCTCTGCTGAACTTGAATGGTTGCAAAACCTATTAATTGAGCTGCATCATCGCTCTCCCAATCCTCCTGTCCTATATTGTGATAATCTTGGTGCAGTGAACTTCTCTGCTAATCCAGTCTTCCACTCCAGGATGAAGCATTTGGCATTAGATTTCCACTTTGTGAGGGAACTTGTGCAATCTCTTAAACTGCGCGTTTGCCATGTCTCCACCGTTCACCAGCTGGCCGATGCACTCACTAAACCTCTTCCCACTTCACGTTATCTTCTACTTCGGGACAAGACTGGTGTCGTACCCGCCTCCGTCTTGCGGGGGCGTGATAGAGATATAATTAAGAAAAGTTAATTGCAACCTATACTTGGAACCCATACCATTTTACAGAAGACAATACCTCTTATTAATCACTCCTCCAATTGACATCACACCATCACCATTATTTCCCTCCATCACTATTCTGCTCCACCCAGCTATCTCATATTCAGAGACTCATGTGATAGCCTTTACTCTTTTCTATCTACTCACATCTACTGCCAACTACTTGTAATCACCCACATCATTTTACTGTCAAGTGTATGTATATATACAGCTAGCCTTCTGTATCAATGTAATAGAGACATATTCCATCAATAGAATTCATATCTCCACAAAAGCATGATCTGGTTGTTTTCTTCCAATTACCCTTCGTCGAATCCCTTTCCTTCAGTTACCCTCTTCTTCTAATTGCATGCCCAATCCCAATCCCATAGGTCATAGTGTTGCAGTGCATATATGAAGTTGGTTATGGTGTTAATTATCACTAGTTAAAGTTAGTGGTGGTGAAAGTGATATTATCCCAGATGTGTAGCCGAACCCTAGTCTTTGTCGTGTAAAGGGTTAGGGCTTAGCATATATATATTGCTCTTGTAGGCTACTGTAGCCGTCAAGTTAGTATTATGAGTTAGTTAATAAAAGTTCAGCCGAAAAGCTCTTGAAGAGCTACTCCGTGGATTAGTCCCGTTCACATCGAACGGGGATACCACGTAAATCGTTTGTGTCCTTTTACTTTTCCGCGTTCTACATATTTTACACATAGAAAATGGTGGTTAATCATCTGTTAATGGCAGCCACTCACCGGCACATCGGAAGGGAAGGGAGGTATCGAACGGAAAGGGACTTATGAAAAAAAAATTAGAAGGGAGAGAGCTTGCCCAACCGTCAATCAAGCGACGGAGGGGAAGAAAAGCAAGAAGCGGGAAAATGAATCACCCAAAAGAAAGGGCGGAAAAGAAAACAGGGGAAACCGTCCATAGAAAGAGCCTCCGTAGGGGGCTTACGGTTATTCTCTCGGTTCCAGTTGTAGAGGTAGGCGTCCAACTCAGGTAGCCGTCAATCAAGAAACAGGAGGAAGAGCGGCGGATCGCTCATTCTGTTGTCAGATTGAACTGTCGGAGAGTGAAATTTTCGTTTCTTTGCATGCACCCTATTCCGTTGTCAGATTGAAGGATGAGCGGAATTGCTTGGCCGGCCCGCCGCCATCCGAGGGGAAGAAAGGGTAGAACCGATCGGCAAGGACAATAGGTCCACAGGCAACTACGGTACTCGGGTAGCCGCCATGCAGATAGATAGAGGAAGAAAACAACGGTGATCCGTCAGCCAGAGATGAGGATCTCTGGAAGAGAGGAAGGATGAAAGGAGACGGAGACTTGAGTAGCCGACAGGTAATCGTCGGAGGGGGAAAACGTGGGGGAGGGAGACAAAGACTTGGGTAGCCGCCAGCTATTCGTCGGCGGGGGAAACGCCGGGCTAAATGGTAAAACAGGGTTAGGTAATAAGGAACGGGTGTATAAATCTTACGGTACACATGCCCTTACCCTACTGGACCCCTTAAGTATACTGGCCGCTTAATATATCTAACTAATAATAATAATACTATTATTATATATGTTAGTATCTAGAATGTTCCAGGTCGCTTAATATATCTAACTAATAATAATAATACTATTATTATATATGTTAGTATCTAGAATGTTCCAGGTGATTTGTGAGGAAGAAGCCAGAGGATGGTGATGAATCTGGCAGGAATGCTCCAACATCCTGCAATAAAGGTCCTTAGTGGTGATCTTTTGACAAACAAAAAAAAAGGTCCTTTTGACAAACTCACATAATGAGAGAGAATACAACCTACCTACTATCAGAGTGTCAGAGGAGTATTTATAGGTACTCAGGGCATCTCACGCCGTGATTTCAGCTGTCAAGTGCCCACCTTCCTCCAACCAGTTGGTATAATCATTAGTTATTCCTGTCAGGCATTCCTATCAGGCGTCTCGTGGCTGATTGCCAGCTGGAGCATTTGGCAACTAACTGACAACACGCCTTGGCCATTCGTCATTCCGGAGGTTGTCGGGCTTTTGTTGGCAAATTGTCGTTCTATTGGGCTTATGGAGACTGTGGGCCTCAGACCCAAATTTGTCCAAATATTAGGTCAAACATTTGCCCCTAAGGCGTGGATAGCTTTATATTTTCGCGGCTTACCTTCTTTTCTTTTGCATATTTGGGCGTTCTATGGCTCTGGGCCCATGGTGATCGCCTCGCGCCCTGCCCCCCATTAGCTGAGGGGAACTGAAGAGTCAAGCGCCATCCTTAAAAACCGCTCTGCTCCACGGCGTGCGCAATCCTTACGACGCCCTGCGGTTTCTTGAGAAGAATGCTTACGACGCACATTGAACGTCACGTCTACTCATTGAACAAAAAATCAACCTTTTCTTTTAAAATTAAAACCGTACCGTCGTCTTCCGCATTAGTCCCATTTCTGGAAAAAAAGTTGTCTCTCTTCTTTGTCGACATTGCCATTTCCAGACAGTCGCGACCACCACTTCTCATTATACATCTCTCTTTTGCGCCATTGAAAACGATAAGTTTATTTTTTTTATATATTTCAACACGATGTTTCTTCTCCTTTTTCGCATCGTCCATCTTCATATTTAGTGTCGCTGTGATTTTGCGTAAGGATTCCAGCGGTCTCTATTTTGGAGTTTTATTTTACAGAAAAATGTCATCCTCTCCTGTTGCTACTGCTTCGCCGACATTGTTCAAGAGGCGGAGACTACGACGGAGGCTATTCCAACCGTCGTCCTTTCACTACAGGAAAAAGATCTTTTAATCATGGTAAATCTCGTGTTCGAAAGTGTGTTTACCGTGTTTAATAGTTCTAGTCACGGGAAACCTACCGTAATATATACCTTCGTGTTTAATTGTAAAGGTCACGGGAAAACTGTACCGTGACTAGTTATAACTAGTCACAGTATAATTTCCCATGATAGTTTGTATCTATTAATTACGGGAAGCCCCGTGACTGATACAAAATCCTTCCACACAAAACCGGAAAAAAACTTCTTTAAAGACGGGATGTACACCTTTTAGCACTTTTTACCGTGACAAAATAGTTTCCCATAATTAGATGTCAATCATTAGTCACTATATTTGATTGATTCTCCCATGTCTAAATACTAACAATTGTTCACGGTATTTTCCATTGGCTTTTATAATAATCAATCGCTAATTAGATTTGTAGCTTTAATGTACAACCATCAATATCGGAGAGAGAGACAAATTTCCCTATTAATTTATTATAATACTAATAGTAACAGAAACAATATTCTACATGATAACATGATCTTGATGTCACTATAAAATAAATTGATCAATAGACTAACTAAAATAACTAAGAATAAATCACCTAATAGTATGTAAAATCTACACATCAAACTAGTCTAGAGTTTAAGTTAAACAATTCATCCAATCCCCTGTAGCTTCTACAAGATATTATTGAGTAGTTCTTGTCATAATAATAAACTCCTAGCTCGTTAAGTCTTCCTGAACCTGAAAATCATAGTGAGAGTAGAGAATTAAAATAGCCCCTGTATGCCAGTATCATCAAATATGACAATTCATAGCCTCCAAGTGTCAAACTCTTGCTCTACCCAAGCCTGGAAATGGCTTTGGAGTCTTACTCTCCCTCCGAAGATCAAAACTTTCATTTGGAGATTGACGAGGAATGTTGTTGCAACGACAAGGAATCTATGGTTCCGTAAGGTGATCAGCTCTCCAATCTGCTTCCTTTGCCGGAACGGGGTTGAAAACGTGCACCACTGTATGTTTGAATGCCCCCATGCAGCTCTCATTTGGAGCACTTGTTTCCCTGGCCTCCTTCTTCCTCTAAGCAACTGGCCAATTCTCATGTGGCTTCATAGTATCTCCCTGAACTCATCCTCCTTCCCTGTCAAGGCTATAATTGCTGCATTGTGGGCTATCTGGATTGCCCGCAATGATTTTGTGTTCAAAGGGACTCGATATAATAGCCTCACCACTATCACCAAAGTAATCCACCTTACCACGGATTGGAGGGATGCTTCTCTTGTCCCTCGATCCCCGCATGGAAATCAGCCTAATCCATCCCGCCAGATTCTTAACCCACCGCCTAGTTCATTTCAACTAGAAATACACTATGATGGAGCTTTCAACTCGGAATCACAGGTGGCGGCTTATGGTGTTGTAATTTGCAATACTGTTGGGCAAGTAATCGACGGAAGGGCCGGTACTCTACTTTGTTCAGAAGCGATTGTTGCAGAAGCAAAAGCCTTGCTTGTCGCTCTCAGGTACGCGCATTCCACGGGTCTTTCTGCTAGGGTCTTCTCGGACTGCAAATGCATCACCGACATTTTGCTTTCCCCCAACAAGAGAGGCCCGTGGCAGATCATGGCATGGATTCACTGTATGCAACATATTCTTTCAATCAATGCTAGAATCATGGTCTTCTTTGTTCCTAGAGCTTGTAACAAAAGAGCTGATTGGGTTGCTAAAGAGACGCGTAATGGTACTCTCCCAACAGATTGGATTTAGATCCTTGATCTTGTCTCCCCTCTCCTGTGATTGGCTTTGCTTGTAACACAATCATTTCATGAAATGAAGTATCCTTATTGTAAAAAAAAAAGTGTCAAACTCAATAGCACCTTGGAAAAATAGATCAGATCGTTAGAAAAATCGTGGTCCAAACCTTACTGTACAGTTTGGTCCGGACCGTAGACCGTTAAGTATGGTCTGGTCTGGTCCATGGTCTGTATTATTTTATGTTTCGATCTCTTGGTCTGGTCTGGTCTAGACCGCGGTTTACCGGACCATATCGTGCCCAACTAACTTGCCAATACATGTTAACAACTAGGGGTGGGCAATGATTCAATTCACATCGGACCGAATCAGACCAAATCGACTCTCACACCGAATCAGATCGAACTGTTTATCTTTTGATTCAACTTTGGTTCCTGACATTTTTTGGTTTTGGTTCGGTCTTAACCGAAACCGTAAAATCAAGCTAAGGACCGAATCGTCATTAAATTAATTGCTTATTTTATTAGGCTCTGAGAAGGAAAATCGACTTTGAGTTGACAACCATAGTACCCTACATGTCACTTAGGGGTCGTTTGCTTCAAGGATTTGGTACATGGATTTGGTACCAAAAAACCAACTATCAATGATTTAGGTACAATCCGTTGTTTGCTTGCACCTTTTTTGGAGACCAAATCCGTGGGGCCCACGGATTTTAAGGGTCCAAATCCGTGGACCCCACGGACTTATAAATCCCACATGTTGATGTGGGATTTGGAATATGGCATAAATCCTTGATAAGATTTTACCCATATACCCTCATGCACTTTTAGTATTCCAAGGTTGCCCTCAAATTTAACTATTATACATTATAATTAACAATAAATGAATAATATAAACGTTCAATTAATGTGCAAACATGAGTTAGATTTTTTATATCATTTCTTGTATTCTAGTTTTCTTTGACCTTTTCATGGAACGTGTAATTCTTTGTTCTTCTGATTCTAATATATGTTGTTATATGTTATTTTTGAAAAGGAGGACAAAGAATTGGTAATTGATTATGTTACGTTAAAAGTTAAAACGGAATTTTCTCGTTTATTATTATTGTCCATGTGGCAACATTATGCTTATTAGTATGTATTGTCCTTGTTTTGTGTACATATCATAAACATGTCAAACATATAGAAAATGATAGTAAGGTAATTTTGAAGTTTTGTCCTTGTTTTGTGTATATATCATAAACATGTCAAACATATAGAAAAGAGCAGTAATGTAATTTTTGACTTCAAGTAGTAAATCCCACACCTTTAAATCCATTATAAAAACATCCCAACAAACAAAGGATTGTTACAAATCCATGAGGCCTCAAATCCTTGATAAATCCTTGGGTTTTTAAATTACAAAACCCTCATTTTTAAATCCATGAAGCAAACGACCCCTTAATTACCTATAAATATGATTGACTTTTTCTGACTTTTTTTTTTATGAAGGTGATGAACTTTATTGAAAAAGAAACCTCACAAGCAGTGAGAGTCAACAGAAGATACAAAGAAAAAAGAAAAAGCCCTGAACTTTATTGACTCGCCGCTCCCGCTCCTATAGTCCTACCCTCAAATCAGAGTTCTCATCCGCGTTGCTTCATCAAAAGAGCTGCTTACTTTACCTACACACTGTGAACCAGGTATTTATATTCTGTTCTCTTTTCTTGTTTAATGTTTCAGATATGGAGAAGATGCGAGTAAATGACACCACAGATGCTTCTGCCAAGTCTGACAACACCACTGCAAATTAGCAAGTTTAAGAATCATTTGTTTTATTGCACTAGTTCTTGGAGTAAGTGTCATTTTGTTAAACTCATTTCTAATGAACAGTGGAAATTATGGAGATTGGGAGGTCCAACGTGCACTCTCGAAATGAAAATAGAAGATTAGAGAGGCAATTAGTTAGACTACTTTGAGATTGAATAAACAGACTTTTGTCTTTTAGTTAAGTAGTTCTCGTTTAGTTTTTGCATAATATTTTGGAACATGTGGATTTTAAAAATTGTAGAGTATTTAAATTGGGATAATTTAATTACTTCTTTTTATGTAGTTACATTTTTTAAATTCTTGTGTTGTCCTTTAAGAGTGATTTTATTCGAATGAAAGATTAGTTTGTCCAATGGGATGGTCCAAACCGAATTGAGCCATATATGGTTTGATCCGGACCAAATCGAAGTAATAACGATTCGACTTTGGTCCTTGATTTAGAAGAAATTTTGGTTCGGTCCGAGAATTGTTTGGTCCGATCTTGGACCGAATCGACCGATGCCCACCCCTATTAACAACCCATTCCACCACTCTCCCAAATCCCACAACGACACCCAAGTCTCAACCTTAGTTTTGTGAATCTCGTCCTCCTTCATTCACAACCACATTTAACCAGAGAGTAGAGATGACATTATGTTAATATTTATATGTGACGTTATGGTGCAAGTTGGGATGCTTTTACTTTGTAGCTTTGTTATGTACTAAGATTTAGAGTATCAAAATTATTCATGCATGTTAGAATTAATGTTTTAAGGAAAATAACAATTATTTTTCTTTGTGATTGGTTCAATTTTTTGTGTAGTCTACTAAACAAATTATTCATTTTTTGTTGAGTGTGGTCTATCTGAACTAGACCAGACCGAACCAGTCCGCACAGGCGTGGTCTGGACCGGACCGTATAGTCTTTGGTCTGGTCTGTGGTTTATACTTTAGCCTCTCGGCCTCGACCATAGATCGTATATATGGTCCGTAATTCATGTTCGAGAAAAATGACAAAAGTATATATAACCATTGACGCAGTCGGAAACCACACGAATTCAATCAACGGTTGAATTCTAAAGAACGAATAAGCTTGCCAGCTACAAGTTTGGAAAGAAAATCCAGAATCCACTGGGAATAGCAAACCCTTAGGTTTAGTTTTGATTTCAAATAAAAGATGTTCTCTTCCTACAGCAATCAAAGCCTTAAATAGACAAACTTAATTATTCTATCCGATTGTGTTTAGGACTTAAACAAAATACTAATAAAAGTAATTGAAAAAAAAAAATTAATTGCATCTTCGTCAACTCCTCACGTCTCCAACCGAGCTGCTTCCTCCAACCGAGTGGCTTCCTCAATCTGCCCAGCAATCCTCGCTACATCAGTCTCCTCCACCTGTAAAGAACTCGACCCCGAGTTCATATCGGGATAGAGGGGAATATCGGCATGGTACTCATAGAGATCAGCCACGTTGAAAGTGGAAGATATGTTCATATCAGCTGGCAAATCAATGACGCATGCATTATCATTAATCTTCTTCACCACTTTGTAGAGCCATATTTACGGGGTTGCAACTTGGAGTAGGTGCCGACAGGGAAACACTCCTTGCGTAGAAAGACCATTACATCATCACCCTCGGCGAAAACCTTGGCTCTCCGATGAGCATCAGCAACCTTGACGTCCTGGATACCTCACGTCAGCAGCCTGATTGACCCCTGGAGCGCGGGGCAGCTCCACCAAATCAACCACCAGGCGTGGTGGCGTAGTGTACACAAGAGAGAAGGGGGGATCTCCCAGTAGCTGAATGCACGGAGCTGTTGTAGGCGAATTCCACCTAGGGCAGAGCTAAGTCCCATTGCTTCGGGTTCTCTCCACATATTCTACTAATCATATTGCCCAATGTCCGATTATTAACTTTGGTTTGCCCATCAGTTTGCGGATGGGCCGTCGAGCTCCGATTCAATGACGTCCCAAACATCCGCCACAGGGTCCAAAAATGACCGAGGAACTTCATGTTTCGATCAGAAGTAATGGACTTGGGAACTCCATGCAGGCGCACGACCTCCTTGAAAAACAACTTGGCAATATTGGATGCGTCACCGGTCTTTTTGCAAGCAATTAAGTGCGACATTTTAGAGAACCGATCGACCACGACAAAGACGGAGTCCACACCCGTTGAGCACGGGGCAATCCCAACACGAAATCCATGGAGAGATCAAGCCAACTGTCATCAGAAATAGGAAGCCGCAAGTAAAGCCCAGTATTCTGTGAGTTGCCTTTGGTGATTTGACAAACGAAGCAGCGCTTGACAATCAAGCCCACCTCCTTGCGCAGAGGAGGCCAGAAGATATTCTCCTCCAAGCTAGTGATAGTTTTGTCCCGGCCCAAATAACCTCCGAGTCCATGAAACGTCCCGACTCTTTTTGAAAACCAAACCACACTCAAACCCAAAACCGGTTACTCCGGAGCAACCCAAATCACTTTTAAAATAACAAACTGACTTTATTTAATAATTTTAAATCAAAAAGCCCCAACACTTGGGCAAAATCTCAATCTCAAACACTTAAAACAACTTAACACATAGTCTCGAACTTTGAATCTCCAGTACATATACTCATAACCATAAACATAAAACAACTATCAAACTTTAACTATACTCTTCACCCAGCTCCTTGACATCTCATCATCAGTACTCGCACGATCGTTGCCTCATCTTACTTCTTCTCGGGATCCATTTCCGCTAACCCATCCTCAACCTGGTGAGTGAGAAGGGGTCAGTCTCGTCGTTACTTCCTAAGGTATTTGCCCTAGGCAAACTCCTTACTAAACACATTATTAGGGGAATGCCTTCCTGGCATGAAACCCGTTCTCGCTTTCTGCTCTTAAATAACCATTCTCATATTAATTCGAGCGTTACACCACCGGTTTTCCTTCCTTCCCAGTGAACTCCTGCCCCTGTTCGTCTTCCGCCTCTGCTCTGTTTCCATTTTTTTCTTTTTTTTTCCCCCAGGGGAGACGACCCCTCTTCCCTCCTCGCATGGGCTTCAGCCTACTGCTGCCCTCATCTTCTTCATGGCCCGTTGGCCCACGTTTTCTTTTTCTTTCTTTTTCCTTCCTCTGACCCGAGCCTCCAGCCCATCTCTCCTTCTTTCCTTCTCCCTGGGCCGCCAGCCCTATCCATCCCTCTTTCCTCTCCTCTCAATTCGGGCTTAGCCCAACTGCCTCTCTATTTCACCACCAAGCTGCTAAAAACCCAGACCCACTTCTTTTCATTTCCCAACTCTGGGCTTTCAGCCCTCCCTTCTTTTCTTCTTTCCTTCGTGGGCCATGAGCCCCTTCCCCTTTGCCAGCCCACAAACCCAGAACCAGACCCACTCGGCCCAGATTTCTTATTGGGTCTTGGTTCGAACTTAAAAGAAATCAACCAACGCCCATAACTTCGTCGTTTTAACTCCAGATTCGACACCGTTCGAACCGGTGGTTCACGTTTTAAAATCCCCATCCATACTACGGTGGAGTTTGACAAATTAAATCAAGGGTAAAATAGGCATTTTGACCTTTAGAAAGATCGGGGTGTAACATTTCCTCCACCCTTATAAAAATTTCGTCCTCGAAATTTGATCGGACTCATCCTCTTGTACTCCTCATTATCGCGCTTCCTTGACTCAATAATTCTGGTATATGACCCTCAGTGGTGTCTGTTGCTTGTCTCGCATTGTCCACCTCACTTCTTACTTTTCCCCTTGGCCAAAAAAGATATTCTCCCAAACTCGTTAGCATCGAGTAGGTTTTGAGTGGCTACTTGTCCTTTTAAATCCTCGAACTTGCACCGCAGGACAAAATTCCAGTTCCATTTATCGCTCCGGCTCACTTAGTACTTGTTGTTGGACCTTAAATCGAAGTCGAGGCATCACAGTTCCTCCCCCCTTAAGAAAATTTCGACCTCGAAATTTGTTGATCGTGATAACTCCAAGCCTCATTCCTTACACCGTCTATCTCGTTGAATGGTTCCTCCACTTGTCGCCGGCTCTTTGAAGACTTGTCGGACTTCTTAAGACATATTCGAATTCCTTCTTATATGCTCTCATCATTACTCAAAGTCTAACTTCCACTACTCATTAGGTCGTAGCCCTACAACTCGGCCCCGTCCTGAACCTTATTCTGATAAGCTCACATCCCCATAGGATCAGAGATGCCGTGACTCTCCTCTTCCCACTCATGAAGAGGTTTTCACTAAACGATCCTCTTAGGAAGCTGCTCTTTCTCCTTCTCGAGACGTATCATAGTCATGCGAGCCTAATTTAGCTATTTTCCTAATCACGATTAGAGTATACTGGAGATTCTAAAAATTATTAAAAGAAACCCTGACTCGTTTGGCCAAACATTTAACCTGACACCCTTTTTCCTTTCCTTTTAAAAACATAAACCTTGAAAAACTCAGATCGTAACTCCAGTATTCCTTGGAGACCAAGAAATAGAGGAGTGTCGGCTCTGATACCACTTGTAACATCCCGAACCTTTTCCCGACAATATATTGTCCGCTTTGGGCCTCTACACCCGCACGGTTTTCAACTTGGGGTGCAATTCAGGGTGACTTCCCATAAGGTCACCCATCCTTGTTGTACTCCACACTGAGCACGTTTAACTTTGGAGTTCTCACAAGAACTCCTCCGTTACACCCCAAAACGCGTCTTGTCAGTTAAGGCCGGTTTCCTACTTATGAACCATGGATCTCTCCCGTGCTTTGTCGATGTGGGATTTGCCTAAGGTGTTACATACACCCCCCTTGGGACTCAACGTCCTCGTTGAGGTTTGCCCCACCATCGTTCAAGAGGGACGCGGAGAGGCTCTGATACCACTTGAAACGTCCCGACTCTTTTTGAAAACCAAACCACACTCAAACCCAAAACCGGTTACTCCGGAGCAACCCAAATCACTTTTAAAATAACAAACTGACTTTATTTAATAATTTTAAATCAAAAAGCCCCAACACTTGGGCAAAATCTCAATCTCAAACACTTAAAACAACTTAACACATAGTCTCGAACTTTGAATCTCCAGTACATATACTCATAACCATAAACATAAAACAACTATCAAACTTTAACTATACTCTTCACCCAGCTCCTTGACATCTCATCATCAGTACTGGCACGACCGTTGCCTCATCTTACTTCTTCTCGGGATCCATTTCCGCTAACCCATCCTCAACCTGGTGAGTGAGAAGGGGTCAGTCTCGTCGTTACTTCCTAAGGTCTTTGCCCTAGGCAAACTCCTTACTAAACACATTATTAGGGGAATGCCTTCCTAGCATGAAAGCCGTTCTCGCTTTCTGCTCTTAAATAACCATTCTTATCAACTCATTTCAACATTAACTCATAGAAGATTCTCAACTTCTATCCTTAACCCAAACACAAAACACTAGGACCACCGCGTTACGTCTCGCCGTCCGGTGTCCTACCCTAGTATGCCAACCGCGTTACGTCTCGCCGTCCGGTTGCATACCCATACTCGGCAATGGCACTGCGTTACGTCTCGCCGTCCAGTCCATGCCCGTCAGCTACTGCGTTACGTCTCGCCGTCCAGTAGTGACCACAACATACTCGATCAACTGCTGCGTTACGTCTCGCCGTCCAGCAGTGACCTGACCATCTACCGCGTCCAGTAGTGGCCCAACCGCCCGGGGGTTCAATTACCATCAATCATACATCACATAAATAGCACAACGCGTGCCTCCACCCTTATAGGCGGTGGGATGCCTCACACACATAATCGCGCTTACTTGAAAATAACAAACATAACTGAATTAAAATACATAAACTAAAAGACCTCGACGGAGATTTTACCCCCTTTACACTCACCTCGAAAAGACGACCCTTCTTTACTGCTGGTTGATCCATGTCATCACTCGAGATTCCACGCTCCAACTCCTCGTGCTTTGCCTCCTTTAGCATTTCCTCCCCGTCGTCGTTCCTCACAGTTTTGCCGTCGACCCCCAAATCCCGGCCACCGTCGAGCTCCTCCTCCGGCTCCGGCTCCTCCTCCGGCTCTTCCTCCGGCTCGTCCTCTTCTTCTTCCTCCTTGAACAGCCGCGCTCCGGCGACAGCCTCCATGAAAACTCCGCCATGCCCCTCGCTCTTCCTCGGGCCGCAGTTGGGAGGCCAGCTCCGGATTGCAAACACCTTTGGTCGCTTCAGAAGGTACCCCAGCTGCCTCGTCCCTGCACCATCTCCCACCTGCCTGCTGGCTACGTCAACACTAGCTCCCGCTGCGGCCGCCGTCGACGAGTTCCCGAGCTCCCTCTTGCGTCCGCGGCGTACCATCCTGGTCCGGATCCACCTTCCTCCTCTTCCTGATCTATTCGACCCTTCCATTGCAATTCCCTGTCAATCGTCGTAATCGTCGCCGACCTTCTCTTTCTTTTTCTTTGCTCGTCCTCTGTTTTGTTCCCCGAAATCAGAGAGGCCTTATTCACGCCTCCTCTTCCTCCCAACGAAATGGCCTCATCCGCAATTAACCCAATTAACTACTGATTCAATCTCATATTAATTCGAGCGTTACACCACCGGTTTTCCTTCCTTCCCAGTGAACTCCTGCCCCTGTTCGCCTTCCGCCTCTGTTCTGTTTCCATTTTTTTTTCTTTTTTTTTTCCCCAGGGGAGACGACCCCTCTTCCCTCCTCGCATGGGCTTCAGCCTACTGCTGCCCTCATCTTCTTCATGGCCCGTTGGCCCACGTTTTCTTTTTCTTTCTTTTTCCTTCCTCTGACCCGAGCCTCCAGCCCATCTCTCCTTCTTTCCTTCTCCCTGGGCCGCCAGCCCTATCCATCCCTCTTTCCTCTCCTCTCAATTCGGGCTTAGCCCAACTGCCTCTCTATTTCACCACCAAGCTGCTAAAAACCCAGACTCACTTCTTTTCATTTCCCAACTCTGGGCTTTCAGCCCTCCCTTCTTTTCTTCTTTCCTTCGTGGGCCATGAGCCCCTTCCCCTTTGCCAGCCCACAAACCCAGAACCAGACCCACTCGGCCCAGATTTCTTATTGGGTCTTGGTTCGAACTTAAAAGAAATCAACCAACGCCCATAACTTCGTCGTTTTAACTCCAGATTCGACACCGTTCGAATCGGTGGTTCACGTTTTAAAATCCCCATCCATACTACGGTGGAGTTTGACAAATTAAATCAAGGGTAAAATAGGCATTTTGACCTTTAGAAAGATCGGGGTGTAACAGTCCACCTCCGTGCAGGTCACGAATGAGCTTGTCACGTAAGGACGAATGAGGAATACAAAGCCGATCTCCTTTGAATAGGTATCCTTCCCGAACATGGTAGTTAGCGGTAGGGTGATGTTGAGAGCACTTGAGCCACAACTCCGAAAAGTCAGGATCATCAGCATATTGCTCCTTGAGCAATTCGACCCCGATAATTTCATGTGATAGCGTAATGAGCAATGAAGCTCTCCTACTTAGTGCATTAGAAACTTTGTTTTGAGCTCCGAACTTGTGCTGAATGATAAAAGGGAACTTCTGCAAGTAGCTCACCCACCTAGCAAGCATTTTATTGATGATATTTTGACTATGGAGAAACTTCAATGCAAGGTGATCGGTGAATAAGACGAATTCTCGCTGTATAAGATAATGCTCCCACTGGCGAAGAGCGCGGAAAACGATGTAAAACTCCTGGTCATACGTACTCCATTTCTGCCGAGCCTCACTCAACTTCTCACTGAAGAAAGTGACAGATCGCTTATCCTAGGACAAAACGGCGCCGACCCCAACTCCGCTAGCATCACACTCCACCTAGAAGATTTTGTCGAAATCAGGCATGGCGAGGACCTCCCACTGACGGTGCCTCTTATCTCCCGCTGGTTTAGCGTACGGAGTTGGAGCTCTCACGGGTGGACTTCTATTCGCGTTGGAACTTCCAGCTCCATTGTTTGCCTTAGCAAATGGGTGGGGATCTTGAGAACAGACAACCTTTTCTCTGTCAGGTGCGGTCTCAATGATTAATGATGGTGGGAAACGGCAGAATGGTGGGAAGGATTTAGGAGTCTTCTCCATTAGTTCGGCTTTCAGTGCCGACATGGAAGCTTCAGATACGGTCCAAACAGTCTGTAACCCCATCTTCTCCTAGATCGAGCCCTTCAACCCATTGATATAGCGAGCAACCTTTTGTCCTTCCATCTCTCCCAACTCATTGCGTTCAGCAAAAAAGAATTCAGTGGTGTATTCAGTAACACTTCTTCCTCCTTGCACGCAATCAAGGTACATTTTGTACAGAATCTGCTCATAATCCTCCGGAAGAAAACGCTCTATCATCAGCTATTTCATCCGCCTCCATTATCGGATAGGAGCCTTTCGTTGGCGTTGTCATCGGACGACCAGTTTATCGCACCACACAGCTGCAGTGCTCTTCAACCTGACAGCCACCATCTTAATTTGCTTACTTTCAGGTACCTCCATTACGTCGAAAAATGATCGACGTCGATCTGCCAGTCTAGGAATTCCTCGAATCCCATGGCGGGCTGAAAAAACACGGCGGGCCGAAAAAAAATTACGGCCGGAACGCCGCCAAGCCGAAAGTATTTTTTGGCCAGGTGTGAAGCCAGCCGAAAATTTCTTTAGGCCCGGCGGCGCCGCGGCAGTAAATTTTTTTCGGCCGGTCGCCGAACACGCCGGCCAAAACTTTTCCTAAGGCGTGTTCGTCGGCCGGCCGAAAAATTTTTGCGGCCGGGGCGACGTCAAGCCGAAAGAGATTTTCGGCTTGGCGTCATACCGGCCGCAAAATGTTTTCGGCCTGGCGGCGCAACGGCCGCAAAAAATTTTCGGCCCGACGGCGCACCGGCCGAAAACAATTTTCGGTCCGGCGACGCACTGGCCGCAGTTTTGTTTTTTGCCCGGCCGGTTTTTGCATTTAATTTAATTTGTTAATTAATTAGTCAATAAAATATTACATAATTAGTTAATGGAAATTAGCAATTAGTGTTAATATTTATTTAAGTTGGTGTATGGATGGTTTGCACTATTTGTGTTTAGATCCGATGGTTATGTTTAGACTGCATGTTTGCATATTTATGTTTGACTACTTATGTATGTTTGGATCGGATGTTTATGTTTAGACTGCATGTTTCCATATTTATGTTTAGATCGGATATTTGACTACTTATGTTTGGATCAGATGTTTGCACACTCACGATTAAAACATCGAGGGTAGATAATGAAATCCATAAGTTCATGATGATAATGAAATCCATAAGTTCATAATGACACAAGGGCCATTTCAAATACAACTAGAAAAACAACACATATAAATAGAGCATCGCAACACTATTCATTGCTCCTACCCCTCTACCTCTTCCCCTAACTCTTCGGGAGTACTCACCTGTATCATGCTCGTCGTATTCACCTCCACTCGATCGGGATCTGCCTCCACTCGACGTCCCCCTGCCTCCACTCGAACCAGGCCCAGTACTCCTCGAACGAGACCGCTCATAATATGAACGAATGCGACTGGTGCTTGTTCGAGGCCGCCCTCTCGGATTCTCATTCACTTCCGGTTCCCTCACATTGTCCTCTGCTGGGTGAAGCCCATAGAATAGGGCATCTCTTGCTTGTCTCACTGCTTCAGGACCTCTTTCTTCCACCTCAACAGTAAGACGCCTAAAGTGTGTTTGGACCATTCTCTTGCCATACTTCCTTAATACATATATGAAACTGGCAACCAGTACCCTTCGAACTAATATTCCCACCCGTCTCCTTCGTAGGGTCTGGTTTATAAGACTTAACGATCCTACTATTTCTGTCGCAATACATACAGAGGGCAGTAACAGGATATAGTCCAGCAGTATTCGGTTTCCATGCTCCTCTAACAATAAAGAACCCACACTCCTGAGCGATTGTTTTTGCAGCTAACTCAGCTAACTTCACACTTGCATAATGGATCCCATACTCAAATTCCTGTGTTTAATCATGATCGGCCGGTAACCACTCTGACATTTTTCCTACAATTACAATATAACACATCAATAATCCTTTGAACCTAAACGCTAATTTCAAGTCTTAACTGCTAAATTCAACTCCTAAACTCTAAATTCAACTCCTAAACTCTAAATTTAATACTTAAACGCTAAATTCAACTCCTAAACTCTATATTCAATTCTTACACGCTAATTTCAACTCTTAAACGCTAAATTCAACTCCTAAACTCTAAATTCAACTTCTAAAATCGAATTTTTCCGAAAAATTCCAAACACAGACTGTAGGCCGATATTTTCCGGCTGCCGGAACCTGGCCGGGTCGAAATTTTCCGGCAGCCGGAACTAGGCAGGGCCGAAAACATTTGGTGGCTCACCCTGGCACCGGCCACCGATTTCCGTCGGCCCTGCCTGGTTCTGGCCACCGGAAATTTTCGGCCCAACCAGGTTTCGGCTGCCGGAAAATTTCGGCCCAGCATCTGTTCGTTGCAAATAGTCAGAAAAATTGTTCGAAACTACAAAAAATTGACGCACCTGCTTAGTGATGATTCATGGATGCGTGTCCGCAGTTTACGTCGAGGATCGGCTTTTCCGATGATTTTCCTGCGACTTTTCCGGCGAACGTCGATTTTTTCTAATTCAATACGTTTTCTGAAAGTTGGATATGTTGTATATTGTGAAACTCCTCAACCAAAGATGTACATATATACTTTTTTTTGTTGGCGGCAAATAGCAATTTGGTTGGCGGCAAATAGCAAGCCCCTTATGGATAGAGGGATAGGGTTTAGATTTACAATTTGGGGGTTTGGGTTGGGATTCAAAATTGAAAGTTAAGGGGTTAGGGTAATGGATTGATTACTTGTAATTTTATGGTATATCATCATATTAGACTAATACACCAATTAAATTTCAAAATTTTGATGTATTATGGTCACTTTTAGAGTTGAATACACCCAAAAAAGTGAGTGTACCGAAGTAGCTTTTATATATATATATATATATATATATATATATATATATATATATATATATATATATGATGTCTTCTACCATTTTACGGTACCCCGGGTGAAATCCGGGGTACCCTCGAATAAACATGATTTTTGGGCATGATACTATACCCTAATCCTTAATGAGTGAACCTTAGGTCCTAATTATCTAAATCATAAACTATAACCCTAAGATGGTGCATTAATGTTTGTGCCTATATTTGGACGAATCATAACCGTCGATTATTGTTTCTAATTAAATTGATCTTGGGGTATGAGACTTAGAGAATTAAGATATGAAATTTGATCTTTAAGGGTTAGAGTATAGTATCATGTTCGAAAGATCAGTCAATTCAAGTTCTAGATAGCGTTTTCTTACTCAAGGTATGCGGTACCCCAGATTTTACCTGGGGTACCGTAGAAGTCACCACTAACTATATATAAAGCTAAAGTGGGGTTACTGTTCACTTAAAGCTTTGTTAACTCATAGACTTCGCAAATTACAATCCGACCCGTTGACTCGACCCAAACCTGCCCGAAAATAGTAATTATTAGAACCAGAAACCCGATATACCTGAATCTGATTAATCCACTATTTTTTGGGTTGGGTTGTCTAGCGGGTCAACCTGTCAGACCTGTTTCATTTCATATGTCACTCCCAAAATGATAAAATCACTCATAAATTGGTGATATATTTTAAAAAAATTCACAAGAATTTGAAAGAGATGTTTGGTGTTTAAGGATAATAAAATATCATGTGTTTCTTGTAGTAGTATTACTTTTGTGATTGTTTTTGACGACTTGTGAAATTTGTATTTCATTTCATTAGCACGAGAGAATTTAAGAATATGTTTATTGACATGTGTTAGGTAAACTATTGTCATGCATATGTGAAGGTTTGTGCTCTTTATAAAAAGATTAATCATATTTGATATTGTTTCTGAGAGCGCTCATAACCCGAAACGACCTTTAACCTGACCCGAAACCCGATGAATTGAGTTATTATTTGATCCGAAATAAGCTAACCCACATGACCATATGGAGATCTCGTAAAGGACGGAGCAATTTGGGTTGTTCCTTGTGGAAGAACATTTTGAAAGAAGAGCCTGGGTTCTGGAAACATGTGTTTATTAATGCTGGTGGTGGCGCTTGGGTTTCATTTGGGAAGGATTGCTGGCTGCCTGAGGTGATTCTTGAAGATGCCTATCCAAGGGTCGCTGCTGCTGCCTTTTCCCCGGAGGCTTGGGTTTCTGAGTGTATATCCTTTTCTTCCGTGGGAATCTCTTGGAATGTTCCTTTACGTTTTTCATTGCAGGGTGGGGCGGAAAGGGAGAGAGTGAGTTTACTGTAGACTTTATATTTTGTTTCTACTGATTTGATTTCTGCAGGACCTTGCAAAATCATGTGGCGACCTTCTTCTGATGCTAATTTCTCGGTTAAGTCTTTGTACAATTACATCATCTCAAGCAAGTTCCCGGACGACAGAGACTTTCCTTCCGATGTTATTTGGAGCACGCAAGTTCTCTCGAAGGTGTCTACTTTTCTTTGGGTGGTTATGCACAAAAGGATTCTAACTCATGATAACTTGAAGAAAAGGGAGTGGAATCTCGCCAGCAAATGCGTGTTATGTGGCAGCGATGAGGAAACCGTGGACCATATTTTCTGCAGATGTAAGTGGAGTAAGCGAATCCAGGAATGTTTTCAATCGGTCATGGGTTTCATGGGACCTCTTCCCTGTACCATTGACTCCCTGATTAAAGGATGGCCAACCAAGAATCATTATTCATGGAAAGAGTGGTTCCACGTCAGATTACTTCATGCATTTTGTTGGGAAATTTGGAAAGAAAGGAATGCTAGAACGTTTAGGGATGAAGTGAAGACGTGGAGAGCAATCGTTTACAGGATCGGGAACACTCTTATGAATTGGAGCTCCGCGCATGGTGTTGTTAGTTCTCAGAATGGCAGTATTTGGCTGCAAATGATCAACCAAGCCTGCCTCATGTTCCGAGAATCAGATGCTGGCGATTGATTGGGCGTTCTCTGAAAGAGATTTTGCTGCCTTGGTTTCTTGTGTTGCCGTATCTGTTGTGTCTTCTTTTTTTGGGTTTTTGTTTGTTCCTGGATCTTCTTTCCTCTTCTCTTGACCCACGTTGGATCACTCCTGGCGATCTGATGTGTACCTTCTTTTGTATCTTCTTGTTTCTTTCTAATTGAATTTATCCACCCTTATAAAAAAAAAACATTACCAAACCCGCAACCCGATGTCCCAACCTGACCCGATTGCCAAGTCTACCCACATAGCTAACATTTATTTTGGCAGCCTTTCAATAAATGAAACAAGCCAATTAATATTATTCCAAAAGACACAAGTTTCATTGAAGCTAACTATAAACCACCTTCTCTTTTGATGAATCATAGATAAATTACGAGTTTTTAAATTAATTGGTTGACAAAGAGTAGCGGTAAAATTATGTGGTTTTCATTTAACAACCACAATAGACTATGATCAGAGAGTATTTATTTTCACAAAGGTAAAAAAAATTGTCTTCTCTCAGTATATTTAAATCTATAGTGAGGCTATTGTTCACTTAGAACTTTGCTAACCCGCATAGCTGTCTTTTTTTCCCGCAACGTATCACCTAATGAAACAAACCAATTAATATATTATTGGGTAAATACAATTTAATATCCAAATCTTTCATTTTAAACAATATAATAGCCAAACCTTTTCGAAAACAATCTAATATCCAAATCGTCAACTTTCCGTTCGTTTGACCGTTAGTTGACACTTCAAAAAAGCTTTGTTTAGGGGAAATTGTCACAATACAACTTTGTTTTCTTGTTTTGGCATTGCAGATGACTGAATATTTAGATAATCTATACCATCATGGTGGAGTCATAGACTTCTCGGGTTTGGAACTACGATATGTTGGTGATTTTTCAGAGAAGATATCGATGGATATTGATGAAGTGTTGTACTTCGAACTTTTTTGAAGTGTCAACTAACGGTCAAACATACAAAAAGTTGACGATTTGGATATTAGATTGTTTTCCAAAAGGTTTGGTTATTATATTGTTTAAAATAAAAGGTTTGGATATTAAATTGTATTTACCCTATATTATTCCAAAAGACACGAATTCATTGAAGCTAACTATAACCACCTTCTCTTTAGATGAACCATAGATAAATTACCAGTTTTGAAATTGATTGGTTGACATAGAGTAGTGTTTATTTTCACAAAGATAAAAAAAAATTGTCTTGTCTCAATGCACTTCCTCCTCTTTCTTCTAAGTGAAAGAAAATATCTCAGTTTTTATCTGTTCTTCCTACTCGATTTGAGAAAGACAATAAATTTTTAATATAATCACCTTTTTTATGTACTCTGCATCACTAGGTCTTGTGATGAGAAAATGCTTTCAACCCATTATTTTATATATTTTTTCCAACAAACTATTCCCACGGGAAAAATGATGCATCTTGACCAGAGAGTGTATCTTCAGAGCATCACAACAGACTCCTCACCATAGAATCTTGACTTGAGAAATTTTTTTTTTATCTATTTCCAATTTTTTTGTGTGTTCTCCTAATATACTACTCAATATACAAACAACAATGAACCCTGCCATATAAAATAAATGTAATCCTGGCTCGCACTAACTACAACTTTTAATCAAAGGCCAAGTATAACTAACGACCGGGTGTAGTCTAGGGTAAGCAAAGTAATAAAATTATCGAACCACGAGTCTCTAGATATACCTTACTTTGGCTTAAATTTCATTATCTAGCAAACCTAGAATAATGATTAAAAAGAAACTAAGCTAACCTAACCAGTACCATAGCTAATTACAAGTTGGGAGCTCTCTTAGCTTCAATCCCCCTAGTTTCATAATTTGGATCGATGTTGAGCACTATCATAGATTGCTTGGCTCGATATCTCTACCGCGAAGAATACTTGACTAGGTTGGACCCCCTATTCGATTGCATCCAGCTAAGCCAAATTGCGCTACACGGAGTGGCGTACCGAACAACCGGCAAAAGCAATTGAGGTTCTAACTGTTAATTATTACCATGATTGGAGAAACCCTACTCAGCACTACCCAATACGACACTATGGACCTTATTACTTTTGCATCAAAGACCTATAGTGAAGGATTGAAGGTTCTTTATTCAACCTAGGGGGATATACTCCAAAGATAAGGAGGTTAGAACTAAGTTACTTGATTAGTTGTAAAAAATGATGGGTGGACAAGGAGGACGAGTGAGATCCGAAGGAGCAAGGCAACATCCCATCACTAGAATTTCCCCAAAGGTCGAATTATTTACTTGGAAACCAAATCAAGGTGAAAGGAAATGCAAACCGGATGGTTGGGTTGCCTCCTAACAAGCGCTTCTTTAACTTCATGAGCCGGACGGTGATGCTTAAGTCTCGGTCTAACCCAAAAACTCCTTGAAGTTGAGGTTCTTGTCGGTGAGGTTGTGTCTCAAGTCAAGAGCAAATGGTGAGAAACGTGATGGTGATTGCTCATGAACTTGGTGGGAATTGAGGCTCCACCCATGAAACCTCTTCTTCTTTTCTCTTCTCTTTCCCCCATACCATGTAGCACAACCTCGATTGACCACCATCGCATCCACCAAGAGGGATCGATGATGGTTTGGCCTTGGCTTGGCAAAGTACCAAAAATGGTTCCTTCTCGAGTATCGCATCAAGGTAACATAGAAAGCTTTGGTAGCCTGTGTATCTTGTGAACGCTTCATCCTCCTTGACCTTGACCTTATATTGGACTTCTTTTGATTCTTCAACCTCCTTTCCTTCTTCAAATATGATTTCTTATGGCAGGAACAAACAAGATCTTCCTCTTCTTTAATGCTTGCTTCCTCCTCCCCTTTTCTCGCTATTCCTCAAGCACACAACGTAGAGCAAGTTGCAAAGAAATTTCTTCAATATGATCCTCTTGCATCTTTTCCTTTGTTCATAAATCCTCAAAGCTCAAAGTAGAAGATGGAAGAATGTGTCCACCATCAAAGGACTTGATTGCTCATCATCATCATCATCATCATCATCATCTCGGAATGAGTTCTTCTTGCTCCCCAAAGTCCTCATGGATCACCTCTCTAAATTTCTCTTCCTCTTCAATTGCCAAGAGATGATTGTGAGCAAGTTGTGCACATGATTTCTCAACAATCCCTCCTAGCCTCTCTGGGTTTTGGAGAATCTCATCTAATTTTTGTAGGAAGGATGAGTCGATAGGGGTGATGGGTGGGGGTTTCACATCGGAGCATGCTTCGGTATCCTCGGTGAAGTGCTCCATCATGAGCTCCAGCTCACTCTTTGGCTCCAGTTGTGGAGTGGCACATGGTCTTGACGAATACCCCATGAAAGCCTCCATGGCCAACTCCAACTTTGATTTCACCTTAGGTTGTGGAGGAAAATCTTCTTGGTATGGGGAAGCTTCTTGATATCCCCATGAGTGTGGTTGTTCTTCTTAAAATGGAGGTTTTTGATAGAATTTTAATCCTTGACTTTCACCATTTTGATCGTTCCATAAAGCTTTGGAGTAACCACTCTCGGGTGGTTATGGATACACACACCATTTGGTGCAAATCATAAGGATCCACAATTGGACCAACAAAAAACACAAAAATAAAATCAAACAAACACAAACCACCCTTCAAGACGAATAGTGAGTTAACACAACACAAATGAAAAACAAAAACAAAACGGCTAAAGTAACAACCCAACCCTTTTCCTGATAACCTAGAATTCCCCGACAATGGCGCCAAAACATTGGCTCGCACTAACTACAACTCCCAATCAAAGGCCATGTATAACGAATGAGTAGGTGTAGCATAGGGTAAGCAAAGTAATAAATTTATTAAACCACGGGTTTCTAGATATACCTTACTTCAACTTAAGTTTCGTTATCTTGCAAACCTAGAATAGTGATTAAGAAGAAACTAACTAAACTAAGCTAACCACTATCTTAGCTAATTACAAATTGGGAGCACTCTTAGTTTGAATCCCCCTAGTTCCGTCATTTGGATATATGTTAATCACTATCCTAGATTGCTTGGCTCGATATCCCTACCGCGGAGAATACTAGACTAGGTTGGACCCCCTATTCGAGTGCATCCAACCCCGCCTAATTGTGCTACCCAGAGTGGCATAGCGAACAACTGACGAAGGCACTTGAGGTGCTAACAACTAATTCCCACGACTCGGCCTACTATGCACTAGCCAATATATGACACTATGGACCTTATTGCTTTCGCATCAAAGTCCCCTATTGAAGGATTGAAGGTGCTTTATTCAACTAGGGTGATATACTCCAAATCCTATATCGTTAGGAGATTAATCGAATTCACTCCCTCAGAGATTAACCTGAATCGACATAGATTAAGGTAGTGACCTTAATTGCCAAGAATGGGTCAAAAGGAGAATTTATTCCTCCTTGGTCAAATGCTCAATTGACAGGAAATGGAATCAACACTCATGCAATTCATAACTAACATCCATCATATATATATATTCGAGTAATCAAACATAGGTTTTGTCACACACATTAACATCAAACCAAAATCTAGACTTAGTGTTCATCAACCTAAGAGAAGAGGCCTAATTCATAGAGAAGAGGAGTTAGGATACAATATAAGCTTAGAATCTCAAATCTTTATCTTCTAGGGGATGTTCTTCAAGCTTCAATGGTCATTTGATAATCCAAAGTAGCTCATAGAACCCTCCTAAGTCACTCTCTCTAGAATCGCCCCTTGGGTGTTTTGGGGTTAACAACCCAACTCCATTTGCTCAAATCTCATTGCTGTCAATTTATACTCGTAGCAGTGCAAGGATCACGTTTTTTGTGTTAAATTCACGGTCGTGAAGTATGCAAACAAGGATCTTAGCATAAAACACAAAATTTTGTGCACACTTCACGGGTTTGATGTTATTTTCACTCCCTCAGGCAGTGAAGTGTGCATAGCCCACGAGATGAACTTAGGTTGCTGAAAATTTGTTATCATCACTGCTTGGGGGAGATTTTCACTCCCTAAGGTCGTGATCCTAACAACCAGCCTGTCAACCTTGCACAGACTCCACTTTTTGGCTCATTTTGACCTCCGAATGTCCCGAAACTTGTCCCCGCCTTTCACAACTACTAGGACCTAACATGTGACAAAAGAAGTAAACCTAGCGTAAAATAGGTTGAGGAACGACGATTACCAAGTCAAACAATCAAGATATGAAGGGTAAAACATGATAAATGCGCCCAAATCAAATCCTTTGTTAAATATTTTTGTAATTTTCAAAATAAATATTTTGTCAACCCATCAACTCACTCAGTCACGCAAAGTAACACACAAGTTAAAAAAACTTTCCTATAAGCAATGATCCAACTCATATTTACAACTCGTTGCTTCATGCTTTCTCCTTATGTGTTTCTCGTTTAAGCATGACATTGGATCCCAAGCATAATAAACTGTTTTCAGCACCCGAGTCACTTATTTTTTTTTCCGTTGAATCAGGTGCCCTCATCTTATTATTTAAGCTAGCAAGAAGCTAGGAGAAACCAGATACAACGAAAGGGGGTATCCCAATGATACCCCAAAAGCCTGTAAATCACACAACTAACTACTAAAGCAGGAGAACTAACAGCGACTGCTAAAACAAAATTACATCACGAAACCCCAATACATTCCATTTCCTCCAAAATACATCTTGTTGCTCCAATAGTTAAAAGATCTCGCTTGAGCAGGGCCTGCAAGTCCGCTGAAGAGTGCGAGATCCCATCATGCTTTCTTCGGCAACGTTCCTTCCAAATTGTAGCCACCAGGAAGCACCAAACCATCCCTGCAGTAGCACCATTTTTCCTTCTGCAGAAAGAGCAAGCAGCAGCTACAGTAGCTGACCAGGATGCACAACACATGGGCAAAGAACAAACCCCCTGCACTACCTCTATGGAATACAAGCATTGAAAGAATAGGTGATCACGAGTTTACTGCCCCTGCTTGCATAACACACAAACATCATCCACGACTTTCCCCCATTTCACCAACTTATCAGAAGTGACAATACCATCAAGCAGTATCATCCAAACAAGAAAACTATTCCTAGGAACAAAACCATGTCCCCATACCAGTTTGTGCAATTCCACAACAGGCCACTTAGCCCTAATCCCCTCCAAACCACACTTAATCGAAACCTGGGCATGGGAGCTTGATCCCAAAGGACCACCCCTCGCTGCACAGAGAAGTGTTGCTGCATTACCTGTCTTGTCTTTAATATCCTGCGCCAGGCCCAGGAGCCACTGGAACTAGACTTTATTGTCCAGATGCAACCTTGCTTAACCCTATAGGAATTGATCCATGCCACCCATATAGTCCCACTCTGCATCAGAATCAACCAAAGCATACGAGCAGTGCATGCTTGGTTCCAGGAGTAAAGCTCTTTCAGCCCTAACCCCCCTTCATTCTTAGGTCTTGCCATCCTATCCCATCCTATCTTTGCTTTACCTTCCTCAGTTCCATGCCATAAGAAATTGGAACAGATTTTCTGCACCTGTTTCAGGACCTTCTTAGGAAGCAAGAAGACTTGCATCCAATACTGCAATACCCCCATAAGAACAGAGCTGACTAATTGAAGCCTGCCAGCATAACTGAGCATCTTAGCTCTCCATGACTTGATTTTTTGAGTGATTTTGGCTACTAGTTTTTCACAATCAGCATTAGACAACTTCCCAGATATCAGTGGAAGCCCCAAGTATCTCACCGGAAGAATCCCCCCCTGAAAACCTGTCACTAGAAGAGCTCTGTTTTTAAATAACACTGACAGTCCACCAAAATAGACCTCACACTTTGCGGGGTTGCATTTTAAACCAGACATGGTATAGAACTCAGAAAGAATCTCTTGCACTTTAGAGATAGCAGTTCCCGACCCTTCAGTAAAGATCAAAAGATCATCAGCAAAACTCAGATGAGTTAGCTTCACTTTTTTACACTATGGATGGTATGGTAGGTGACCTAGGGCTGCAGATTCATTCAACAGTAAAGAAATCCCCTCCATGGCAATGGTGAAAAGGTAGGGTGAAAGTGGATCACCCTGCCTAACACCCTTCTGAGCTCCAAAATATCCACAAAGCCCTGTTGGCATCAACTTGACAATGGCAAAACTTCTTGATGGCCAAGACAAGAATCAAATCAAGGTGAAAAATCAGTGGCTGTCCCAAAAGCAGTTAAGGCAAGATTTTGGCTCAAAAGAAGAAAGAATAAGAAACTTGCCATACTTGAAGATTTCAAGGGAATTCAAATTCTCAACAGCCACATTGCAGCCTATAAAAGGCGATTTGAAGGAAGAGCAAAATCAAGCTTTCAAGAGATCAAAACTAGCTAAGTCAAAAGGGGATTTTGGGAGAATAGCTTGAGTGATAGGAAAGGGGTTTCTCAAACGGTTCGGGGAGAATTGCTTTGAGGGTTAGTGTTGAGGAAACACTGGTTTCGAGTTGCTGGGGAAGCAATTCGGGTTTGGGAAAAGAGAGTTAGATCAATCGGGTAGAGATTGATCAAAGGGCTCTTGGGTAGATTGCTTGTAACAAAGAACGTCAACGCTATATCATAGTGAATCGTCAGAGATCACACAACCGTGATTCTCTGACCGTGGAGTAGTAAGTATTGGGATCCTCATTCTCCCAATACTGGAAACCACGTAAAAATCGCGTGTCTAGTTCATATTCTGCTTTTCATTTCCAGTCTGTGTGTGCCTCTGTTTGTTTTCTGTTTCAGGACAGATCGTGCTACAGAACTCGTTCCAAGAGTAGTTAGGGAAGGCGACATCCCTAGACACGGTTGAGAAATTTGTGAAGCTGGGTTTTGGCTTTCCTGGGTTCATTGCTTTGTCTGGGTTTTATTATTGTGTTCATTCTGTTCGTCCCTTGTTCTTGGTTCGAAAAGAAGCTGGTCTGCTTCTGGATCGAAGTGGAAAGTGGGAGGGAAGCTGTAGTTGGAATTCAATCCACGGTCGTATTAGTTTGGTCACTTAGTGATTGGTCCGGGTCGACTGTTTGTTGGGCTGGGGTTGTCTGATACACCTCATCCGGCAGATTTAATTAGTTGGGCTTAGAAGCCCAGTCGGATTTGTCATTAGGCTTGCAGGTTAAGAGTTAGCCAATAGCTTAAGTAACAGGTCTCAACCAGTACTAAGCTAAGGAGTTAGATTAAGTGCTCTAGGTGATTAACTATTCAGGGAGTCTTTTAATTTCAATTGAGTAATATTTAATTATTGAGCTTATTTGTGTTTAAGTGTTTTGAAAGACAGGTATAAAGTCTCGCGCTCGACGCAACCAACACGTGGTATCAGAGCACGGTCACCGTAGAACAAGGTTCAACGACCTCCGGTGCAAATTGAAATGGCGTCGAGTTCCAAGAATAATGTTCCACTCTATTTGGCTGACGGATTCTCTCAAAATCGGCCTCCCAGGTTTGAAGGAGTTAATTATGGATATTGGAAAAATCGTATGGAATTATTTGTTGGATCCACAGATCCAAAACTCTGGGTTAGAGTAATCAAGGGTCCGTATGAGCTCAAGGAGGATCAAGAAAAATGGACAGACGAGGACTTTGAGAAATTTCAGCAAAACTGCAAGGCAACTAATCTCATGTATTGTGCACTCGGTCCAGAAGAATATCACAAAGTTGCCGGTTGCAAGACTGCTAAGGAAATTTTGGATAAACTCCAGGTTACTTATGAAGGTACCTCTCAAGTCAAAACATCTCGAATTAACTCCTTAAAACAGCAATTCGAGTTGTTCAAAATGGAAGAAGGAGAAACGATCCGGCAAATGTACGAGCGCTTCACAAACATTGTGAACAGTCTGGAGAATCTTGGGAAATCATATGAAAGTGGAGATCTTGTTCGAAAAATCCTATGGAGTCTCCCAGAGCAATGGACTCCAAAGGTAACAGCAATAGAGGATGCTAAAGACCTACAGAAGTTAGCTATTGATGAACTCATCGGGTCATTAGCAACTCATGAAGACAAGCTCAACAAGGGAAATAATGATAAAGGAAAAAAGGGGATAGCCTTCAAGGCTACCACATACAATGAAGACACAGAAGATCTCGATGATATGGAGGATGAAGAATTGGCTCTACTAAGCAAACAAATTAGTAAACTACTTCAGTGAGAAGAGAAAAACGAAGAGGAAACTTCATCAACAAGAATAGAGAAGGTGAGAAAGAAGGTGGTACATCAAAATATCCTCAATCAAGAACTTTCCACAAAAACAGGACTGAACAATTTCAGCCGGTTAAAGTTCAAAACACTACCGAATGCTTTAGATGTGGAAAAACTGGGCATATCAAGGCTGAATGCCCTCTAGCAAAAAAATAACGAGCCATGGCTGCAACATGGAGCTGTAGCGAGGAAGAAGATGAGGATGGAGAGGAAATAAGGGAAGATAGCTACATGGCAATTGATGTTGAAGAACCATCAGAAAGACATAACTCAAAAGAGGTAAAACCTTCCAACCATACTCAATTCAGTGATAGTGATTACTATAGTGATGATGATCTATTAGTATCCACTATTAAGGAAATTCAGTTAGAGTTTGGAAATGTTAAAGTAAAATACTCTAAATTGAAATCTGATTATGTCAAAATAAACATTGAAAATGATGAACTAAAGAAGGAGGTGATCAGATTAAAAGAAGAGTTAGATGAAACTGCTAAGAAAGTTGAAGTTTTAGAAAATGAGAAATCGAGTCTCACGACCCAACTTCAAGTATCATTAGAAGGGAATAAGACTGAATCTCTAAAAAAGGAAGGTAAATCTTACCTAAATCATTCCACTAAGGGATGTTGCGAAAAATTAGGATCAAATTCATACAGTAAAGGTAAATCGAAGATTTTTGAAGAATCAATAAAGCATGAGAGGAATGGAACTTCAAAACAAAAATTTAGAAACATAGAATGCTTTTATTGTCATAAATTTGGGCATATTAGGAGAGTATGTAGAAAGAGAATACAAAATGAAAAATGTAGAACTTGTTTTACATGTCATCAAGTCGATCACATTAGTAGATTTTGTTCTCTTAAAGATCACAAACAAACTGTATGCAAGAAAGTCTGGATACAAAAACCCAAAACTGCATGACTGCTAATGGCGCAGGTTTGCTTCCAAGTGAGCATGGAGGCAACTGAATGGATACTAGACAGCGGATGCTCACACCACATGACGGGAAATCGAAACCTATTCACCACTCTCAGAGAAGGTAAAGGTGGTAAGGTATTTTTTGGTGACAATAATTCTGCCGACATAATAGGAAGAGGAACAGTTGGTTCAGATCCATTCATTGAAAATGTGATGTTAGTAAAAGGTCTTAAGCATAATTTGTTTTCGATCAGTCAAATGTGTGGCAAAGATAAGAGGATAATGTTTGAACATGACTGTTGCTACATCGAGTCTTTGGTGGATAAGAAAGTGCTTTTCACCGGTAGACGTAAGAATAAGTTATATGTCATAAATCTAGATGATAAAGAAAGTTTTAAGGTAACTTGTCTGATGTCTTTAGAGAAAAATGATCAAATAGATTGGCATAGGAAGCTTGGACATGTGAGTATAGGAATTCTGTCTAAACTAAGTGATCTTGAGCTAGTTAGAGGTCTGCCTAAGTTAAAAGGCAAAAAGGAATTCTTTTGTGATGCTTGTGCTAAAGGAAAGCATACAAGGTCGAGCTTCAAGAGTAAGCCGGTTATATCTACATCGAGACCACTTGAACTACTTCACCTGGATCTCTTCGGACCTACCAATGTGGTAAGTTATGGAGGTAAGTCTTATGCTTTCGTAATTGTGGATGATTATTCTCGATTCACTTGGGTATTGTTTCTAGCTAGCAAAAGTGAAGCTTTTCAAAACTTTGAGTCTCTAACTAGGAAATTGGAAAATGAAAAGAAATCTAAGGTTGCTAGCATTAGAAGTGATCATGGTGGAGAATTTATCTCAGAAGAGTTTGAACTCTTTTGCAATAAGCTAGGAATAAGCCACAATTTTTCTGCTCCTCGAACTCTGCAACAAAATGGAGTGGTGGAAAGGAAAAATCGGACTTTGATTGATATAGCTCGAACAATGTTACATGACTATGGTTTGCCTAAGTACTTCTGGGCTGAAGCCATAAACACTGCATGCTATGTTACTAATCGAGCTTTGATCAGATCCGGTATTAAGAAGACTCCTTATGAGATTTGGAGAGGAAGAAAACCCAATCTGAGTTACTTCCATCCCTTTGGTTGCAAGTGCTTTGCATTAAACACCAAAGATCATCTTGGGAAGTTTGATGCCAAGTCCGATGAATGTGTTTTCTTAGGCTATTCCATGACTAGCAGAGCATATAGAATTTTCAACAAAAGGACTCTCAAAGTGGAAGAGTCCATAAATGTGATATTTGATGAATCTGCTAATGAGTGTTCAGATGAGATAGATGATGATGATTTTGGACTTGGTGGGAGCTATGATCTACCAAGGACATCAAACACGGAGAAATCCGAACCCAGAACAATCATATCTGAAGACCAAGATAAAGCAGTAAGTACTACTAACTCTCCGATCGAGGAAGACCATGATGTAAGGCAACCTCCTCCACATATTGCTAAACGTCATCCTTCTTCACTTATGATAGGAGGGCTAAATGAAGGTATGATCACTCGCTCAAAAAATTCAATTGTGCATACTGCTTTTGTGTCATTGGTTGAACCTAAAAACGTGTTAGATGCCTTGAATGATGAAAAATGGAATGCAGCTATGAATGAAGAAATGGGTCAGTTTGAACGAGCTAATGTGTGCGAGTTGGTACCCAGACCCCCTAATAGAGTTATTATAGGGACTAAGTGGATTTATAAGATCAAGTCTAATGAAAATGGGGTAGCAACTAGGAACAGGGCTAGGTTAGTGGCTAAAGGGTATAATCAAGAAGAGGGAATAGACTTCGATGAAACCTTTGCCCCAGTTGCCAGATTAGAAGCTATTAGAATGCTATGTGCGTTTGCTAGCTCTAAGGGTTTCAAACTATTTCAAATGGACGTCAAAAGTGCCTTTTTAAATGGAGATCTAAAAGAGGAAGTGTATGTTGAACAACCTCCCGGTTTTGAAGACTTTTGATACCCAAACCATGTTTATAAACTAAAGAAAGCGTTATATGGTCTTAAACAAGCACCCCGGGCATGGTATGAAAAACTTAGTTCCTTTCTTTTGGGAGAAGGTTTTAAAAGGGGGTCAGTGGATAAAACTCTCTTTATAAAAAATAAAGGGCAACATATGCTACTAGTTCAAATATATGTTGATGACATTATATTTGGATCTTCTAGCAAAGAGTTGTGCGAATATTTTGAAAATATCATGAAGAATACCTTTGAAATGAGTGCCATGGGAGAATTAACATATTTTTTGGGGTTACAAATTAAACAAACAAATCGGGGTATCTTCATTAGTCAAACCAAGTACATTCAAAATATGTTAAAACGTTTTGAATTTGGGAACTTAAAAACTGCGTCCACACCTATGGCTTCTTCGATTAAACTAGACAAGGATGTGTCGGGTAAGTCAGTTGACGAGAAGTTCTATAGAGGAATGATTGGGTCACTAATGTACCTCACTGCTAGTAGACCTGATATTCAATTCAGTGTGTGTCTATGTGCTAGATTTCAAAGTGCTCCTAAGGAAAGTCATCTGACTGCAGTCAAGAGAATCTTTCGTTACTTAGCTGGCACGATGGATCTAGGTCTATGGTATGATTGTGAGTCAAGTCTTGATTTGATTGGTTATAGTATTTCAGACTATGCTGGATGCATAGTTGATCGTAAGAGTACTTCCGGGACATGTCAATTTCTCGGGAATTCTCTTGTGTCTTGGTTTAGTAAAAAACAAAGCTCTGTTGCTCTATCCACCGCCGAGGCTGAATACGTGGCCGCAGGCCTATGCTGTACTCAACTCCTTTGGATGAAGCATCAACTTTGTGACTACGGGTTAGAAATTAAGTCCATGCCCGTATTGTGTGACAATACGAGTGCCATTAACATGGCTAAAAATCCCGTACAGCATTCTCGAACCAAACACATAGAAATTAGGTATCATTTCATTCGAGAATTGATTGAAGAAGGCCAAATTCAGCTTGAGTTTGTGCCTACGTCAAATCAATGGGCTCATATCTTTACCAAACCTCTTAGTGTAGATCAATTTCTCACTATTCGTCGAGAACTTGGCCTTATGCTTTCTAGTGAAATCAATGACTTAAAGTGAAATTAGTAGAGGGTCAAAACTAAAATCAGTGGGTTCTAATAGTCAAATCTAAAAATCTTAAGGCCGGTGACTACAACTCTGCTATGCTGTCAACTTCTTGGGCCAGAGGGAATATCTCAAGCTCTATTCAGGGTTTAGCGGGCCGAAGACCAGTATTAAGTGCTAAGATGAGTATGGGCCGCCGCCCAAATAATCCTTGCAACCTTCTAGCAGGCGTAAGTCTCTCACTAACCCTTCCTTCCTTGTTCGTATCAGTAGAGACGTGGGCCAAATTCTTTCTAGCTGTTTCCACATCCGTCCTTTTAGTCAAGCTAGAGTGGACCACTGGGCTGTGGGCCTGAGCCCAATCACACCCCCAGCAACGATGAATCTCGCGGTCATTTCCAGAACAGCAGCTGACCACGACCTTCCCACTACCCCTGCCGCCAAATCCCTAAGCTCCTGTTCGATCAAATTCTTCCCAAATCGTTTCCTTAATCATATATCTAAGGAAGTTCTAGCCAAAGGATACGGGAGAATCAAGTTCTACTCTGCCTCTTTAATTTCGCTGATTCGACCTTCCCTCTTTAAAAAATTCTTTCCTGCAGAATCCAGAATGGGATTGATTACCCTGACCAACTCACTGATGCTTATTGCAATCGTGAGATCCCCTCCAAAGGTACAGCTAGCATCTTCAAAGCTTCCTAAAACCTCTATCCAAATCTTACCCAAAGGAAGCACGCAGCTCATGACTAGGGATGTAATAAAATCCGATCTCCATCTATTAATTGATCCTGTTAAATGGCTTGATTTGAATTTCCTTATCCCAAACTCCTTCCATTCAGTCCCAACATTTCGTCTCTATAAAAGGCTACACTACCTTTGTGAAAGCCTCATCCTAACATCTCCATCCAAAAGGCAGCAGCAAAAAATCATCTTTTCCCTCTCCCATTCACCATGGCACCGAGCAACCCTCAGCTCAGTGTAACTCTTGCCCCCGCTGCCATTTTTACCAATCGAGGTTTCCGAAACCCGGAGGCCTACTCCAGGTATCTCCGCAGCTTTCAAGATCGAGATCTCCATCCTTCATTCATCATTCCCCCCACCACTTTCAATCGGTACAGACTGGGAGTGAATGGGTATATCAATGACCTTGGATGGAGTTCCCTGTTCCAGAATCGCCTCCTTGATCAGTGCCCTGAAGCAGTGCGTATGTTCTACGCAAGTATGCAGTGCGGTCCTGGACGTTATCCGTCGTACTTCACCACCACCGTCTACAACTTCAGTGTGACGGTTACTGCTGACATACTGGCCAATCTGGGGAAGCAATTCGGGTTTGGGAAAAGAGAGTTAGATCAATCGGGTAGAGATTGATCAAAGGGCTCTTGGGTAGATTGCTTGTAACAAAGAACGTCAACGCTATATCATAGTGAATCGTCAGAGATCACACAACCGTGGAGTAGTCAGTATTGGGATCCTCATTCTCCCAATACTGGAAACCACGTAAAAATCGCGTGTCTAGTTCATATTCTGCTTTTCATTTCCAGTCTGTGTGTGCCTCTATTTGTTTTCTGTTTCAGGACAGATCGTGCTACAGAACTCGTTCCAAGAGTAGTTAGGGAAGGCGAAATCCCTAGACACGGTTGAGAAATTTGTGAAGCTGGGTTTTGGCTTTCCTGGGTTCATTGCTTTGTCTGGGTTTTATTATTGTGTTCATTCTGTTCGTCCCCTATTCTTGGTTCGAAAAGAAGCTGGTCTGCTTCTGGATCGAAGTGGAAAGTGGGAGGGAAGCTGTAGTTGGAATTCAATCCACGGTCGTATTAGTTTGGTCACTTAGTGATTGGTCCGAGTCGACTGTTTGTTGGGCTGGGGTTGTCTGATACACCTCATCCGCCAGATTTAATTAGTTGGGCTTAGAAGCCCAGTCGGATTTGTCATTAGGCTTGCAGGTTAAGAGTTAGCCAATAGCTTAAGTAACAGGTCTCAACCAGTACTAAGCTAAGGAGTTAGATTAAGTGCTCTAGGTGATTAACTATTCAGGGAGTCTTTTAATTTCAATTGAGTAATATTTAATTATTGAGCTTATTTGTTTTTAAGTGTTTTGAAAGACAGGTATAAAGTCTCGCGCTCGACGCAACCAACAAGCCCCCCCATTAATACTAATACTAAACTTGGCAGTTTTAACAGTCAACTTAATCCAGTTAATAAAACATGCAGGGAATCCCATGATCTCCATCATTAGAAACAGATAAGCCCAATTGACTGAATCAAAAGCTTTCATAAGGTCTACTTTGATAGCACAACGAGAGGAAAGATGCATTCTATGATAGCCACTGAATAACTCTTGTGCCATTAATATGTTATCCACTATTCTTCTTCCTTCTATAAAAGCTTATTGATTTCCACTAATGACTTTAGGAAGCACTGTCTTTAGTCGATTAGCCAACACCTTAGCAATAATTTTGTACAAAATATTAATGCAAGAGATTGACCTATAGTCTTTAAGAGCACAGGCAGAAGGTACCTTAGGCAGTAGAGAGACAGCAGTAGCATTTACACTACCTGGTAAACGTCCCGAGGAGAAGAAATCCTTCACACCCGCCAGGACATCATTACAAATAATGGGCCACGCCTTTCTATAGAACCCCGCTGAGAATCCATCAGGGCCAGGGGCCTTGTATGGATTCATGTGAAGAACAACAGCCTGGATCTCATCCTCTGTAACAGGAGAGACAAGGAATGCAATCTCATGAGCCCCAAGCCTATTGTGAACCAATAACTCCAACCGATTTCTGTCAGGATGGACATCAGGATTACTAACACCAGAGAGGTTTTTATAAAAGGAGACAATCTCCTCTGCAATCTGCTCAACATCTGTAATCTCCTCACCAGTCACAGTAACCAGCTTGCGGATTGCCCTCTTTGCTGTATGAATTTTAACTGCCAGATGGAAAAACCTTGTACTCTTATTCCCCAACTCCAAAACATTAACCCTCGATTTCTGCTTATACAGACACTCCTCAGCCTTCCTGAACTCATCCAACCGAACTTGCAGTTCTGATACCAGAGCAAAAGACTCCTCAGATGGAGAAGTATAAGCCTCAACCTTTGCATAGAGAAGTGTTTGTTCTGTCTCCTTCACCTTTGTACTAATATCCCCAAATTTTTCCTTATTCAGTTGTTTCAAAGCTTTCTTTACCTTAGTTAGTTTCAATTGAACACGATGAAGAGGATGTGCATCAATCTGTGTCTCCCAAGCCTTGCTAACAAGAGGAAAGAAATTAGGACTATCTGCCCAAAAATCGAAATATTTGAAAGGCTTTGGGAGGGAGTTCTGAACTGGTTTTGAAGCCACCAGAATGCCACAGTGATCTGAAAAGTGCACAGTCAGTACATCAATACGACGGTCTGGGAAGGCATCAAACCACTTCTCATTCACAAGAGCTCGATCCAACCTCTTTGCAAGTGGGTTACCAACTTGATTATTAGTCCACGTAAACTGAGGACTAACCACCCTGTGATCAACCAGCTCCATTGAATTTATCCAATTACCAAAGTCTCCCATACAACTATTGATATCACATCGTTTGGAAACATCCTCTTGTTTAATTACTGCATTAAAGTCTCCCCCAACAATCCACGGCTGACAATTCACCTTGATTCTAGCCAATTCAGTATAAGTAATCCTCATTTCCATCTCATCATTGGACCCATAAACAGCAGTGAGAAAACCACTCTCCCCCTTCACTGACTTCACCAAACAATGAACAAAGTTCTTGCTAGGAACTAAAATGCTTAATTCAATACTATCAGGATCCCAAAACAACCAAACACGTCCCAGCCCACTATCAACATAATTTAAGTGTCTCTTCCAACCAGTACAGAAACCTTCAGCCACCTCTCCTGCTTTATCTTTCTTTACCCTGGTTTCCAAAATAGCCACTACATCTACTTTATTCTGCCTAAGGACCGAGTACAAGTCCCTACGCTTAGAGGGTTTATTAAACCCTCTAACATTTTGGAACAGGATAATCATTTGGAGGAAGAGGGCTGGGACCCTCCCTTCCTTCCACCTTTCTTCGGAGCTGCCTGTAGAGTGACAATTACACCTTCATCCAGTGACCTTAACAAATCATAAGAATGAGAAACTGGAAGCACACTAGTCGGGCTAGGCTGTGGTGACCAAACACGAGGCTTAGCACCATTAACTACAAGCTGAAATTCTGCCTCAGAGGGCAATGCAGGAGAGGCACACTCCACAGCAGCAAAACTGGTGTCAAGATTGATCCCCTGCATTCGTGAAGCTCCGAAGTGGCAGTCGAGCAATCTCCAATTCCCACCAAATTGGTCCCAATCATGACCCCCCCTGACCCCTGAATAGCAACTGAGCCAGCCAGGGAAGACGATTCCACTGCCTTACCCTTATTCAAATCACTACCCGCCTGAACCATCTGCATATCAACCCGATCCACCTGCTTATCAACCTGATTTACCTGCAAAAGCTTATCATTCTGCCCCTTCTCCGTTTCCTTCCTCACCCAAACCTGTGTATGACACTCACAGACCCCAAACAGCCCACAAGGTTTACACACAGGGGGGAGGTGAGCGTAAGTCACTCCCACCTTGATAGAAGTGTCATCATCAGGCCAGATTAGAACATGATCCGGAAAATCCCCATCAGCCTGTAATTCGACCAAGATCTTAGCATACCCTAATCGACGTCCCATTCGAGTAGTCTGGTCCACTCCCAGTGGTACACCTAGCCAGCTTGCCGCCCTGCTAAGCCCCTGATAGTTAACATATTCGAGAGGAAGATTAGAAAAGCGAACCCAGATGGGAAGAGCTTTGAGTCCCATATCTTCAACATCAATCCCTGGTGCCCAAGGACGCAGATAAAGTAGATTATCCAGATAAAACCACGGTCCACTATCCAGAATCCAGTCACATGTTGCCTGCGAAGGTAATTGGATCAGCAACAGCCGATCACCCAACAGAGAAACACGAACAAGCCCATCGCGACCCCAGATTTTGTTTGCCCAGCGGCGTTGAATCGGGAGCTCCGGCATCTGATGCAAGAATTGCCCCACCAGGTTGTGTTTCCAGCGAAGCGAGCCCTCCTCACGGACACTTTGAGGCATCCGGAGACCCCCTTTGTAGACCTCAGGTTTGATGTAGGTTAGTCGATTAGCCCCAGAGATACCGAACAGATCCGCCCAGGGCTTGAGAGGAACTCCCTGAGGTGACGCCTCCACCGCCGAAGACGCCATCAAAAGAAGCAACGGGAAAACGAAGAAGAAATGGTGACCGGCGCAGGTGCCGACACTGCAGGGACCGAACCCTAGCTGGAAAACGATCCCCGCGCGAAGGTTTGGGAGAATTTTCTCTCTCAAGAATTTTCGTTATGGTTCTTCACCCGAGTCACTTATATATCCATTCTTTTGACGAAAAAAAAACATATTTTTTGGCTCGTTGTTAGTATACATTCTTGACAGATCTCTTGGTTTAAGAACAATGATTGGAATAAGAGAGTCATAAGCTTTATGATGTCATTGCTATTGCTTTCTTCAATGCTCCTATCCTTCTTTTGACGATAGACAATTAATTCGTTATTTCATGCATTATTCTAATGTGCTTCTCGATAGTTGCGTTGGGAAAACAAGATGAGAAAATATATCTAAGTGAGCAAAAGAGGATGGGAAAACAATGTAGAGCAAACGTCTGATATTCATATTATGGCATTTTTTCACTTTGTAACTATTGAATTATAATGATTGTTCGACATATTTCCGACTCACGTGGGGTTGTAGCAAAAGCGCGGTTAATTTCTAGTAGTATAGAAACGTTAAAAAGAAACATTTATAATGATTCTTGATTGTTACAAATCTGTTGGGCCAATCATTACGACGCGTGGGCCCTCAAGCCCATGATCACTAAAAGGCCATATATATATAGATAAACCCAACCCAAACAGCCCGGGACGTACGAGAAAGCACATCCAGAGGCGGCCTACCTGAACAACCGGGGAGACCGCTCGACATTATTCCCAACAAAAACACAGAAGAACGCTCGACATAAGGGTCTAACGTTCCCCTGACTCCCCCAGTACGGAGCCTGACATAGATACACCTCTGACTACGCATTTAATGAACCCGGAGGCGTCCCTAGACGCACGACAGAGCATTAAATGCCATCACTTTAGCCAGCGCTAGCATAAATACCCCTCAATGGGTTACATTTATGATAACTTCCAACCCATGCAGTCAAAATCTAGATTTTAAGTAAAATCGAAAACTGAGGTAGAATCGAAATCGTAGATTAAAATCGTAAAATCGTAAGATTTTAAGGTTCATATTAAAATAAACACTTAAAACACTAGATAGTAATAAAAATGCATATCCTGAATAACAATCAACCACATAAAGCATCATTACTTCCCAAGATAAGTTTGTTTGCTAAATAAACACAACTAATCCATATATTTTTCTTGTAGATAATAGAAACACACAAATAAGCAACCTGAAACATTATAGATATCACTTAATTAATTGTTAAGAGTAGAAAATCACATAAGATCGTTAGGTTCAACATTAACATCGCTTACACATCATCGTCATCATCCTCACTGACACGCCAAAACACAACACCAAACTGCGACCAAGTGTAATCGCAATCCGGGAATGCAGTAACAGGCAAGTTCTATTATCAACCCGGGGTCTAGATCTACTGCTTACTCCGTGATGATTTATTATCTAGCAAACTAATCCGAGTGCTTGTTGTTTAAACTAAAAGCAGTAAGAAAGCAGGAAATTATTCGGTTTTCTCAAGCAGGAAAGAGTCACTCGGGAATGAGTCCCCCTAGCCCCTTAGTTAGGTTCAATTGTAATTCCCCTGGGTTGTTTCATTGTTGATTAGACTGCGGAAGATCCGACAGTAGCTTGGAATCTCTTAAGCTGACCAAGCCCTCTCAGTCTAACTACCCGGTAGACGACTAGTCTTCACCGGGATAGAAAGCTGAAGCAATAAGCACAGAACTCCACTACTGGAATTGAATTCCAGTACAAAGCAGTAAACTGGCTAACTCTCGTATAACCAATCTCCTACTATCGAATGAAGAGGCTCTAACAACCTAATCAGATTCTATCTATCTCAGGTTGCAGCAGAAATCGAGAAAAGCTGATCAGACTTCAATCAATTCAATAAACATGCATCATTCGATTAAAACCAAACAGTATAATCATCCCAAGTCATTACAATCAAATCCCTAACACCAGGAACTAGGGTTCTTCATACCCAAGTGAGAGAAGGGTTCTACTCCATAGAGAGAGAGAAGAAAACAGTTATCGGAGTAGTCATACTCATAATGATGAGGAAAATCTGCTCCGGGATGATGATTTCCACTCCTATGACGATCTCCAAGCTCGATTTGACGAAACCCAGCTCCAAGATAGCTTCTACGATGTGTTCTTCGTACTTTCTCTCTCTAGGGCTCTATTTTTGCTCTGAAAATCCGATCCTCTCCTTTTGGCTCGAAATTGGCTGAAAAACCAAGATTTCCCGACTCACACGGGCAGGCCACACGGTCGTGTGGCTCACCCAGTTGCCCGTGCGAGTCAAAACGCAGCGTATCATTAAGTTGGCCTTCAGCCATCCCACACGGCCAGGGGCGCATGGCCGTGTGGATTTCCTGGGATGCCCGTGTTTGCTCTCGACAAAAATCACACGGCCACAAGTGCAACTTGCACGGCCGTGTGATACCCATGGCTGCCGGTGTGGCTTCCTTAGAACCTCGCCATGCGTCCGATCTTCGTCCAATCGACCCCAAACTCGCTCCCAAGCCTCCATTCACGTACTAGGACCTGAAATATCACAAACAAGCACAACCTTGCGTGAAATCGACCTAAAACTCGAGAATCAACACCTCAAACGGTGTAAGAACAGGGGTAAAAACATGTGTAATTAACGGTCTATCAAACTCCCCCACACTTAACCGTTTGCTTGTCCCCAAGCAAACCAAGTCAGACACAAGGTAAGCTTACCAAATTTCAATCAACCAACATTGGGGACAAGTCATAAAGGCGCAGAACACATGAATCGTACTGGTTTTCAAACATCAATACATGAACAACCTCAATAGCAACCTGGACAACCACCACAAAGGACATTCGAGTGCAGCAAATCGAGTAAAGGAAGAGTCTCCCTTCTGTTCACCAACCAACCTAGACTTGAATCAACCACTCACTCAAAACAGTCAACTCATGCATCCAACTCAAGACATCAGAACAGAGACCGAGCAATCTAGGTCCTCACCGGGGTACAAGAGTATAAAGAATATGAAAATGAATCACTCACTCTCGACCAGTGGGGTCAGGACGATATGATGCGAAAAATGCGCATGCTATTTCTCTCAATCCCTATAATCTCTTCACCATGATGGCAGCTTCTAAATGCTAGAGTTCACATATGGAGTGTCACCACTAACTAATCCGGAGGTCTTAGACACAGGTTCAAATGACTGGCTAGGGTCTTGGACATGGGGAAAAGGCCTTTTAGGTGGTGGAAGCATTCATAACACAAGGTTCCACATTTCCAAACCCACACAATCACAGTCAAACAAACCGGTATTTCGTTTGTGCTATTCTGCAATACTCAATATCTCAAGAGCACAAGAGCGAAGGAGGTATAAACATCAGCACTTCCAAGCCAGACTGCTCAGAAACACTACTTACTGGGCATTATTCAGATTTTTGGTAGTGGCTCTCTTTTGCTTTCAATTATTTTCTTTGTTTTTCTTTCATTTTCTTTCCATTCCTTAAGAGAGCCACCACTTCTGCACATATTTCAAACACCTGCCCAACTTTTAAGCACTACCTCCAACACTCACATCAACTTTAGCAGAAACAACAGAGAATATGTAAAAATCACTCTGTGGAACCTTCTAAAAGATGCAAAAGGGTGATTTTTTTCATTAGAGACCAAAAGAAAGGATAACACACAGCTCAAAGGGGCTGACTAGGGGATATGACACATCAGGACAGTCAACTCTGGTCGTGGGCTAATCCTATGCCCCCATCATCTTAGCTAGTGACAATGTGAATGCTGCACATCATGGAAGAGGGATCTATCGCACAAGAAAGAAACGAGCAGGCTCAAATCTCACATGGCTACCTATATGCTCTATCTCACATTCTGATATCCTGAACTAGATGCATAACGACTGTCAAGAACAAGTGATCAAATCAAGTCACAGTTGGTACGCAAACAGTTGAAAAACTGAACCCCTACATAATTCTACTGCACATCTCAGTCCTCATCATAGGTTGTCCTAGTCACAATCAAGCTGTCATGCATCAATCCGAAAACCATTCAATTCATCAATCAAAGCACAGTGCCAATATGATCAAACAGCAGTACTTGGAGCTCTCAAATCGTAAGATTCGGACAGCGGACTAGGCTCCAAGCACACAAATATATATTCCAACCGATACAAAGCACCCCCCCCCCACACTTAAGCACGACATTGCCCTCAATGGAGTAGAGGGAGAGATAAGGGGAACGATGTTACCGGATTGAAATACTGCTGGGGGACTGGAAGGGGACCAGTCAACGAGAGACAAACGGGAAGATGGAAAATTCTGCATGAATCGAACACCAAGAACACACTAGCACACTGTGCGTTAGGGATAAGTGTTAGCCCAGACGGCTACAACAGAAACAAACCACAAAAGAAAAAGAAAAACAAAAACAAACGACACGAAGTTCAAGCTCCTCACACAAGGAGCAAACACAAAAAAGTCTAAAACGAAAACAAAACACACTGAGATGGGCAACGAGTACAGCCTACTCGTCGCCAAGATTATCCAGATCGATGTCGTCCATGAAGGCGTCATCACCATCAACACCATCATCACCATCCGTTGGGGGAGGTAGAAGTGGAGAGTCCTCCCAGGGAGTCCTCCAGACGGGCTACTCGCCCGGGAGCAGCTGAAGCAGGTGCTGCTGGACCTCCTGCATGCGCCGTGAACGGCGCTTCTCCCGCTCGATGTGCGCGAGAGTCACTCCCTGTTGGGTCTGGAGTATGTCCAGGCGCTCATCATAAGCAGCCATCCTGTTCTGGTACTCGGCCTGGTGTTCCGCATACTGCTGCTGGAACTGCATCTGGTGGTTGAGGATCTGCTGGTTCTGGATCCGCAGCTGCTCGAACTGGTAGGAGAAGTAATCCTGCCCCGGGAAAGCGGAGCTGCTACCTCCGTAATGGAAGTCAGTCTGTGGTGGATCAGCAGCAGCGTCCACATCATCTGGGTCAACATCCTCCTCTGCCTCCTCCTCCTGGCCCTCTGGCTGATCCGCCGGCTGGTCCTCCGGCTGGGCCTCCGCGGGGATCTGAGGTTCCGGAAACCCATCGATCCATAGAACACCTTGCCTCTCTCGAAGCAGTTGCATTTTACCGATCGTCTTCCTGCCAAAGACGAGGGTGTCCCCTGCTGTGTGCACCCCTGCAGTGAAAGCCCGAAGTAAGTGGCCAGGCGGGTGATGAGGGGGGCGCAGTGGAGGCTCTTCAGTTCCGTAGCAATCTTCTCGAAGGTCCTGGCCACCACCGAACCCAAGTGGAGAGGATGGTTGTACTAGCGGATCGAAGCGATGAAGTACATGGACCTCTTGGTGATGGCGCTGTCACTGTCTGACGCTGGGGTGTAAGACTTCAGCAGGTGGTGGAGAAGGCGGTTGTCGAGCAGCAGGGTAGATGCCTTCGTCCTCCCAGCCGAGAAGGGACGCGTCTGGCCTGGCCGAGCCAGGCGGGTGTACACCCTCCGGAAGTCCACCTCCAGCGGGTCATTGACCTCGGTGATGTAGCGCCCGCGGTCGTCTAGGTCGAGGTCGAGACCCTCGGCCAGCTCGTGGTAGCTCATGGACCGGGGGGCACCGCCGAGCCTGAATTGGACGGCTGTGCCGTCTCTCCAATCGTCCGTGGTCGTGTGCTTGAAGGTCGTGTAGAACTCTAGCACGGGCTCGTAGTAGACCTTTTCGCAGATGCAGACGGCGCCATGCTCGATTGGCGACTGCGGCGGAGAGTTGCTCGTAGCAGTTCAATTTCTAAAACTCCCGTTTGGACCAGCAATGGTGCTGGCCAAACGGGCATGCCAGGACCTGCTTGAAGCGATTCTCGTGGGGGCCCCTCTTCAGATCCCGGATGAACGGGTGCTTGAGGTTAGGTTTCGACATTGTCCTGCAAAAGAACAACCCAAAGTGGAACCAAAAGAGCCAAGAAAAATGTTAATCACACCCCCACACTTAAGAACAGAAATCAGCCTAACCATGGTTTCATCCATAGTTCGGGGGTCAAAACTCGATAAATCAAGCATAATCCGAGTGGGGGTGCACATTCCGAGAAAGTAGGCAACTTAAGGTTCACATCCATAGCAAATACACCCTCAAAGCACATCAATAAGGCCCCAACCGACTCCCACAAATAGTACGAAAACAGGCATTTATCGAACACCTTGTGTGCACTATTAAGTTAAGCATGAAATTGGCAAAATTCTTGCACACAAGGGCTCAAACAATCAGGGAGACATTGCCCAACACAATTCAACACACACCATGCATTCCCCTCAATCAATTGCACAAAAAGCACAAGATTCAATAAGGTTCTCTAAACATACACCCTACACACCCAATTCTCCTCAATTAACATAGTTAAGGGCAGAATCAAACCTGGAGACTCAAGTAGAGGTGTAGGGGATGATGAGGGGAAGGCGATGGAGGCGACGACACGCCGAAAAATGGCCGGAAGTGCTCGTCGGAGCCTCGTCGGAGTCTCGCCGAAAATCGCCTCCGGCGACAAAACGTCGGCCAAATCTCCTCAAAATGGAGGATAGGCCGCGGTTGATGTGGGAAGAATGGGTTTATGGTTGGTTTGGTGAAAAAATGACAAAAAATGGCCGAAGAAATCAAAATAGGGCGAGTTGTCGCGGTTTTCCGGCCAGATTCAGAGGATTCCGGCGAGGGTGGGGTGAGATTCTGGCCACTCGGCCGTGCTGGCCGAATTTATAGGTCGTGCTTGGCCGCACGGGCAGGCGCGCACGGCGGTGCAAGCTGCAGTTTTGCCCGTGTTGGCCGACACGGCCAGGCCGATGAATTCCACATGGCCGTGCGAATTGCACATTTGGCCATGTGGAATTTGCCGAGAGCTCGCACGGCCTGAGGAAAAATCCACACGGCCGTGCGAGAATTGGTGTTGCCCGTGTCGGCCACACGGCCAGGCCAGGCCAAGCCACACGGCCGTGCAAATTTGCACTTTTGGCCGTGTGATTTTCGCCGAGAGCTTGCACGGCCAGGGGATAAAATCCACACGGCCGTGCAAGTTTATGACCTGGCCGTGCGAAGTGCTGGAGCCCCGAATTCAACCTGTTTCACTCAAAAGACATTTGACTCTGGATCAACATCTCAAGACTCAAAAACACAAAAAATCAAAAAAAGAGTAAGAAAATGCAAACCTCGGTGGGGTTGCCTCCCCACAAGCGCTTCTTTACCGTCTTTTAGCTGGACGCCAGTATGGATGCTCAGGGAAGTGTAGGATCAGGTGCCTTCAAGAGCGGATCCACATCGCTCTTGAGGTACAGCTTCAAATGGTGGCCATGCACGCGACGAATGTGGCCACCAGCATTCGCCAGCTCGACTTGGCCATCCGGCAAGATGCAAGCGAGTGAATACTCGGATGGCCAAGGTGGGGGCGGGACCAGCTCGTAGTGGTCTCCGGCTCTCTTTCGAGCAGGCTTAGCTGCCTGCAGTTTCGGCCGCCACTCCTCCTTGATCTGTACTTTTGGTGATGGAGTGGTCAGGAGTGGCGGCGAAGGTGTGGGAGGCGGGTCCTGCAAAATAGGCAACACAGAAGGATACACGACAGACTCGTGCTCCTGGTGAGATACAGCATGCAGAGGTGACGAAGCAGGTAAAGTTTAGCAATTGAAAACGTTATTCGCTCCTCGCCATCCCTCAAAACTAAGGTCCCATCATGCACATCTATGAGAGCCTTGGCGGTGGCCAGGAAAGGCCTTCCCAGTATAAGGGGCACTTCTGTGTCCTCATTGATGTCCAGGACAACAAAATCCACAGGATAATTGAATTTGCCAACCTTAACCAGAAGGTCTTCCACTATGCCCCTAGGATGCACTACGGATCGGTCAGCTAATTAGAGGGTCATCCTAGTAGCACGGGGTTCACCTAGGCCTAGTTTCTTGAACAATTTGTACGGCATAACATTGATACTAGCACCTAAATCCGCCAAGGACCTCTCTACATGCAATTTGTCAATAGAGCACGGGATAGTAAAACTACCTGGGTCCTTCTTCTGCGGAAGCTTGTTCTGCAGAATAGCCGAGCACTCCTCGCTGAGCTCCACAGTGGCCAGCTCACTCAGCTTCTGCTTCTTCGAAAAGCTCTTCAGAAACTTCGCATACTTAGGCATTTGCGATAGTGCCTCCAAGAAGGGCACTTGGACATTCAGCTTCTTAAGCATGGCCATGTCTCTGTGCAACCGAGTAGGGAAGGGAAGTTTTGGGATATACTCCTTCACTACCGGTTGCGGATTAGGTGCAGGCACCTCAACCTCCTTCTCTGCCTCTTCTTCAACCGCTGGAGATGCTAAGACACCTTGCCACTCCTGGTCATGATGGCATTGCAGTGCTCATTCGGGGTCGGCGGATGAGGGATGGTCTGCCCGGGTAGAGTACCAGGAGCCCTTTGAGCCACTGCCTGAGCCACGCTCCCCAGCTGGGTCTGGATATCCTGCAAGACAGCCTGTGTGTTCCTCTGACCAGCTTCAAGAGCCAATTTACCCGAGGCCTTCTCCATGAACTGCTCAATAGTGTTGAATTTCTGAGCACTAGAACTGGCGAGAGAACCCACCAAGTCCCGCAGTTCAGCCATCTGATCATTCTGCACTGGGGCAGCAGGGGCTGCACCTGGCTGCTGGAAAGGTCGCGGCTGTGATTGAGCAGCATGCCGGCATGGGCTGGTAGAGAGACTGTTGTTGCTGCTGGAATTGCCCCTGTCTGGGCTGATATGGTGGCCTCTGGAAACCCGGTGGTCCCTGGGGGACTGGTGGTCTGGAATTTGCCCCACCCCAGGAGAAGTTAGGATGCTGGCGCCACCCCTCATTGTAAGTGTTACTGTAGGGGTCATTGCGCCTGACGTTATTGATTAAGTTCACCTGCTCCTGGGGTGTGGTTGATTCCTTCATCGCCTGGCAGTCCTCCACGGTGATGGGCTCTCACACCACTGGCAGTGCATCGCCTGCGGCTGTCCTGTACCTGCAATCAAACCAGAACGATCGATAGCTGAAACCAGCTTCGATACCACCTGCACCAAATCAGATGACTGGGTGCCCACAGCATGCACACCCCGTCCTGGCTCGTCTCGATCTCCTGGCAGGCCCCAATCGTACCCGTTCTCCGCCATCTCCTCAAAGAGTTGATTCAGCTGTGGCGGGGTTTTGGTCAGCATGTTCCCGCCACAAACCGAGTCAATCAGCTGCTTGTCCTCCGGGAAGAGGGCGTGATAGAAGGTGCCCACCTTGAAGCATCATTGAAACCATGATTGGACACCTCAGAAAGAGACTGTTGTACCTCTCCCATGCATCCCTGATGGTCTCATCCTCATCCTGAGCAAAATGGTAATTTGCTTCTGCAGGTCAGCTGTCTTGGATGGAGGATGGTAGCGGGTGAGGAACTTGTCCGCCAGGTTGGCGAACGTGGTGATAGAGCCCGGAGGTCGAGTGTCTAGCCACTCCTTGGCTTGCCCCTCCAGAGTGAATGGGAAGTACCTCAGCTGGATGGCATCTGCTGGTACCCCATTGATCTTGATTCCATCGATGAGCTCGTGGAATCGCCTGAGATGTGATCGGGGCACTCCCCTCCTTACCACGGAACACCACCGAACCGCGCAGCATGGTGATTACTGAGGTGCTCACCTCAAAATTGTTGGCTGGGACATGAGGGTGTTGAATGGGTGACCTCATGTCCGCAGCTCTAGCGGTCCAGTAGGATCCCATGGTCTGCTCCTCTGGATTGATCACATCATGGTTCTGTGGATCAGCCATCTCTTCTTCTTCTTCTTCTTCGATCTGCAGCTGTGATAGCGCCTCCTCCGCAGCCAGTCGCGCCTTTAGAGCCCGCTTGAAGTTCCTGCAGGTTCGTTCAAGCTCCTGGTCTAATGGTAGTATCTCCCGACTGGCTACGGGTCATGCACTACCTGCACACAATCAGCAGAAGCAACCCGTGAAGGCACACAGGTGGAAGAGAAAAATGCAATAAAGAAAAAGCTAGAGTAACAAATTCTCACGTTTCCCCAATAACCTAGAGGGTCCCCGGCAACGGCGCCAAAAACTTGACACGCCAAAACACAACACCAAACTGCGACCAAGTGTAATCGCAGTCCGGGAATGCAGTAACAGGCAAGTTCTATTATCAACCCGGGGTCTAGATCTACTGCTTACTCCGTGATTATCTATTATCTAGCAACTAATTCGAGTGATTGTTGTTTAAAGCAAAAGCAGTAAGGAAATGGTTCGGTTTTCAAAGCAGGAAAGAGTCACTCGGGAATGAGTCCCCCTAGCCCCTTAGTTAGGTTCAATTGTAATTCCCTGGGTTGATTCACTGTTGATTAGACTGCGGAAGATCCGACAGTAGCTTGGAATCTCTTAAGCTGACCAAGCCCTCTCAGTCTAACTACCCGGCAGACGACTAGTCTTCACCGGGATAGAAAGCTGAAGCAATAAGCACAGAACTCCACTACTGGAATTGAATTCCAGTACAAAGCAGTAAACTGGCTAACTCTCGTATAGCCAATCTCCTACTATCGAATGAAGAGGCTCTAACAACCTAATCAGATTCTATCTATCTCAGGTTGCAGCAGAAATCGAGAAAAGCTGATCAGACTTCAAACAATTCAATAAACATGCATCATTCGATTAAAATCAAACAGTATAATCATCCCAAGTCATTACAATCAAATCCCTAACACAGGAACTAGGGTTCTTCATACCCAAGTGAGAGAAGGGTTCTACTCCATAGAGAGAGAGAAGAAAACAGTAATCGGATTAGTCATACTCATAATGATGAGGAAAATCTGCTCCGGGATGATGATTTCCACTCCTATGACGATCTCCAAGCTCGATTTGACGAAACCCAGCTCCAAGATAGCTTCTAGTGTGTTCTTCGTACTTTCTCTCTCTAGGGCTCTGTTTTTGCTCTGAAAATCCGATTCCTCACTTTTGGCTCGAAATTGGCTGAAAAACCAGAATTTCCCGACTCACACGGGCAGGCCACACGGCCTGTGGCTCACCCATTGCCGTGAGTCAAAACGCAGCGTATCACTTAGGTCGATCTTCAGCCATCTCACACGGCCAGGGTTGCACGGCCGTGTGATTTCCTGGGATGCCCGTGTTTGGCCTCGGCAAAAATCACACGCCAGGGTTGCAAGTTGCACGGCCGTGTGATACCCAGGACTGCCCGTGCGGCTTCCTTAGAACCTCGCCATGCATCCGATCTTCGTCCAATCGACTCCCAAACTCGCTCCCAAGCCTCCATTCACGTACTAGGACCTGAAAATCACAAACAAGCACAACCTAGCGTGAAATCGGCCTAAAACACGAGAATCAACACCTCAAACGGTGTAAGAACAGGGGTAAAAACATGTGTAAATAACGGTCTATCATTGGCCCAGCCTCTTTGCCCTTCTGTGCTGGTATATTTGGAATACAGGACTGAATTTGTTTTTAAAGGAACGAAGCTAGCCGGATCTTCCTTCATCAACTATGTTTTGGTTAAAGCTCGGAGCTGGCTACAGATGTGGGACAATGCTATGCAGCACTTGGACATCAGCAATAAACCCCAAAGAGAAGACATTTTAGTGAGCTGGGTTGCGCCTCAAAGAGGTCGGAGAAAGATGAATACGGATGGGGCAGCGCAAGGAAGCTCGGGAATGGCCACAGCGGGCGGAGTTTCTACGACAGCGATGGTGATTGGGTTGGGGGTTTTTGTTGCAAAATTGGTACAGGTTCAGCAATCTTGGTCGAGTTGTGGGGGATCCATCAGGGTCTGATTTTGGCTTGGAGTCAAGGCACCCAATTTCTCATTCTTGAGACTGATTCCAAGCTAGCAATTGAGCTAATAAAAAAGCGAGAAGATCCGGTCCATCCTCATTCGACCATTTTGTCTGCTATCAGAAGATTAATGGCCCATAGTTGGGTAGTGCAATTAGTACATACGTACAGAGAAGGGAATAGAGCCGCAGACTGGCTCTCGAAGCACAGTCTCGTCTATCCCTTCGGTACGCATGAACTAATGAATCCCCCAAAGGCTCTTGCAAAGATTCTTCAGGAGGATATGCTAGGAGTTAGTTTTCCCAGGATGATGGTGAGAAGTTAAGGTGCCCAGTAACCTTTTGGGACGGTTTGGTTCCTTTCAAGTGATTCCTGCAGGATTTCATTTCTCCTGGCGAGGTGTGCTTGGTGTTAGTGTTCTGTTTGGCCTGTCATGCTTGTTTGTGACAGAGTTTGGCTGACCTCAGTTGTAATCCTGGTTTCTTCTTGGCCTCATGCCTCCCCTTTACCAAAAAAAAAAAGCTCTCTATTAAGGTGGAGAATCCTAGGAGCATCTCTATGCTACTAGTCTTCCATACACGCCACATGTGCAGCCTCCATGTTGTCACCTTGTTGGAGCCATGTCATCTGCCACATGTGACATCCTCCCCCACCTATGCTCGCGACGCCCTCGTCGCGTCCTCTTGATGGAAAGTCTCGATCAAGTCCTTGTTCTTCCAAAGCGTGAGCTCCTTCTCCCAAGTTGCTTCACTCTCCGGAAGGTTGCGCCACTTGAATAAGTATTCCATTAAGCTTGATGTACGCAACGACGAGGAATGACACGACGCGCCATGATTTTTCGACTTCATGGTCGTGTGTCTTGGTGATGAGTTTTGGTGCGAGTTGCGACTCTCTTCACTGCTCGTCCTCCTTGTCTTCGTTGAAATCCTTGAGTTTGCTCACATGAAAGACCGGATAGATCTCTAAGTGCGATGGCACTTCCACCTTGTACGCCACCTTGCCAATCCTTTTCACGATGGGGAATGGCCCTTCATAGCGGCGAAGCAGTCCCTTGTGCACATTCTTGAGATGCTTGAAGCGATGAGGGTAGAAATTCACCATGACCATGTCTCCCTTTTCAAACTCCAAGTGTCGCCTCTTCTTGTCCGCCCATTTCTTCATCTTCTTACTAGCGCGGGCTAAGTAAGACTTGGCCATCTCCATCTTCTCATGCCAGCCTTTAGCGAACGTGTAGGCTGCCAGACGTTGCCTCTATATCTCGTTGCCACCATCATAGGTGTCAAAGGTTGTTGTCCCGTCGCCAACTCAAATGGACTCGTGTTGGTCGACTCGCTGTGGTGCAAGTTTTAGGAGAACTGTGCCATATCCATCAACTTCACCCAATCTCGTTGGTTTGCACTCACGTAGTGCCGCAAGTATACCTCCAACAAGGCATTCACCCGCTCCGTCTGTCCGTCGCTTTGAGGATGAAATTTATCGAGAAGTTCAAGTCTGAGCCCATGATCTTGAACAACTCCCGCCAAAATCGGCCCGTGAAGCGCCCAGCTCTGTCGCTAGGAATGCCCCAATACTTGACCACGTTCTTGAAGAATAGACACGCTGCATCCTCTGCCGTCATATCTTTTAGCCCAGGAATGAACACTCCATACTTCGAGAACCTGTCCACCACAACCATGATGCAACCGCATCCGTCGACTTTGGGAAGTCCGATGATGAAGTCCATGCTTACACTCTCCCATGGTCGTTGAGTCATGGGCAAGGGCTCTAGCAAGCTTTTCGGGCTTCTCTGCTCCATCTTGTCTTGTGTGCCAGAAGTATACTTCTTCAATGAGCGCTTGCGTTCTCTCGATGCCGGATGGCCCGCCCACTTGGAATCATGGCACTCCTTCATGATCTCCTTCCTCAAGTTGGCCCATCTTGGCACGAACACAAGCTCCCCTTGGTCATGATGAGCCCATCCTTCATCCAAAACCGTCGAGTCTTACCTTGCTCGATGTACTCCGCTACGGTTTTGGCGAAGGGGTCATGGCCAAGGCCTTAGACGATCCGCTCCTTCAAAGGAAACATGGGCTGGTTGATGCTTGCGGCTGCACTCTTGCGGCTAAGAGATCTGCAACGGAGTTCGCCTTGCCTGATTGTACTCCATGATGAAATCGAACTCGGCCAAAAAGTATTGCCATCTCGCTTGCTTAGGGGTGAGCTTCTTCTGCGTCAGAAAGTAGCTCGTTGCAACGTTGTCCGTCTTCACTACGAACTTCGACCCCAACAAGTAGTGCCTCCATGTGCGCAAGCAATGCACCACGACCGTCATCCTTCTCTTGGATGGTGTATCGCCTCTCCGTCTCGCTGAGCTTCCGACTCTCGAAGGCAATGGGATGCCCATCTTGCATCAACACACCACCAATCGCGAAGTCGGATGCATCGGTCTGCACTTCGTAGGCCAACGTCGCATTGGGGAGCACGAGCACGGGCTCCTTCATCACCGCTGCCTTCAAGGCCTCGAATGCTTCTTGCACCGATCCGACCACTCCCACGCCTTGTTCTTCTTCAAGAGATCCGTCAAGGGTGCTGCAATGTTGGAGTAGCCCTTGATAAACCTCCGATAGTAGTTGGCAAGGCCGAGGAATGACATCAATTCTGGCACCTTCGTCGGCGGCTCCCATTCTTGGATTGCCTCACCTTCGCCCCATCCATCTTCAACTTGCCTCCACCAATGATGTACCCCAAGAATGGAACCTCTGTGGCGGAAATATGCACTTCTCCCTCTTGACATACAACTCGTTGTCGCGAAGGACTTGGAAGACTTGGCGTAGATGCTCGGCATGCTCATCGAGTGTTTTGCTATACACTACGATGTCATCCAAGTAGACCACAACAAACGGTCCAAGAATGGCTCGAACACTTGATTCATCAAAGTGAAAATCGTGGTTGGTGCGTTGGTAGACCGAATGGCATCACAAGAAACTCATAAGAGCATACCTCGTCACACAAGTCGTCTTTGGCTCGTCGCCCTCAGCTATCCGCACTTGATAGTAGCTCGAGCAAGATCAAGCTTGGTGAACCACATCGCATCTCCAAGATGGTCGAACAGTCGCAATGTTGGGAATCGGCCACTTGTTCTTCACCGTCAACTTGTTGATGGCTCTATAGTCGATGCACATCCGCAACGACCCTTCCTTCTTCTTTTGGAACACAACCGGTGCTGCCAAAAGGTGACTTCGATGGCCGCATATAGCCTGCGTCCACCAAGTCCTTGAGCTGCCTCCGCAACTCTTCTAACTCCGGTGGCGCATGCGGTATGGTGCTCGAAGGGGGCTTCGCTCCTGGCTCCAACTCGATCTTTGGTCCACCTCTCTTCTTGGTGGCATATTCTTGGGCAACTCCGATGGCATCACGTCATCGAACTCTTCGAGGACGCCTTCGATGATGGGAGTTGTGATTCCCGTTGAGCCTCCTTCTTCCTCATTTTCAAGGACACAAGAAAGGTTGGTTCATTCTTCTTGAACCCCTTCAATACCTGCATAGCGGATAGAGCACTATGGGGGCCATCTTCTCTCAAGAGATGGACCGCATGGAACTCCCCTCCTTCTCCAAGCACATCGTGTTGGAGTTGGGCTTCAAGAGCACTCCCTCCTTGTCGAGGAAGTTGATGCCGAGGATGACTGGGTGATCGTCCATGGCGACGACGGAAAAGTCGATGAGGCCTTCCACTCGCCAAGCTTCACTGGCACGTTGTGAAAGACTCCATGGATCGGGATGGACTCGAGTTGATCGTCTTTAGCCTCCCTTGCCCCTTCTCGTAGGCAATACCCAGCCGGTTTGCCTCCTCGATGCGAAGGAAATTGTCAGTGGCACCGGTATCCACCAAATCTTTTGACTCGCCTTGCATGAATTGCGCCAGAAGTAGCACCTCCCACTTGCTCTCCTTGACGTCGGTCTTCACCGCGCCAAGCTTGTAGATTGAGCCAATCTTGGCCTCCGCCGCCTTGGCTCCTCATCTTGAGCTTCCATGGCCGCCAACTCGCCTTCCTTAGCAGTCTCGCACTCGATGTGGTCCATCGCAAAGGAAGCAAGACACGGGCTTTGGTTCGTACTTACCCCCTATGCTTGAACCACCTTGGTGCTGTTGCGTGTGAGTCCCTCCTTGAAAGGCTTCTGTTGTTCTCCACCCTTTTTAGGCTTTGAACCATTCTCTTTGCTACTGCTCTCTTGCCTTTTGTACTCAACAAAAGACTCCGCGTGGCCATGGCAAGCAAGGTCTTGCACTCCTCGATGTTGCATCTCCATCTTGGCCGATGGTTGCAGCCCATCACGAAAGTCGTGCATGGCCTCCTTGTCCGTGATGTCGGATCTCTAGAAGCAGCTCCGAGAATTCTTTCACATATTCTCGAACTCCACCCCTCTGGGTGAGTCTTCTCAACTTTGAACGGGCTTCAAACTCCACGTTCTCCGGGTAGAACTGCTTCTTATTTCTCTCTTGAAATCTTCCCAGTTACCATCACACACGTACCTCTTTCGACGTCCGCTTCACGTCGCCTCCACCACACCATTGCAACATCGACCAAGTATAGTGGAGCGGTACAAAGTTTTAACCCATCCTCTTGATGCCGGATGCCTTGAAGTACTGCTCAAGACTCCAAAGGAAGTTCTCTAACTCCCTCGCGTTCCTTGAACCTCCGAATTTCTTCGGTCTTGGAACATCAGCACGTGGGGACGGATTGCACCAGGGTTGTTCCGCTAGCCATGGCTCTCTTCACGAGAGTGACCTCACTCTTGAGGTCTACAATCTCCTCCTTCACGCCGACCAGCTCAGCCTGGACATGCTCTTTCACAACTTCAATGGTGTTGTTCATGGATTCAGAGATGGTGTTGGTGATGAGAGCCACAAGCTCTTCTCGTAGCCCATCATGGTTGATCTCCAAGCTTGTCAACCGACCAGCCATTCCTTGAACATCGATTTGGACTTGTGTGAAGTTAGCTCCCAAATCCTCGATGGCGGTGACATCTTCGGAAAGCTTCACCTCCATCCTCGAGACTCGCCTCTCTAGAGACTTGAGAGGATCACGAGTGCTTGACGTACCTTTTGCTCTCTAGCCCGGGGTGGGCTCTCTTCCACACTGCTTCTCAGCATCGTCATGGACTTCTAATCCTGACATTTTAGGTGAGGCTCTTCCTTTTCGTCTGGATATTGCTTCTACTTTGCTAGCACAAAGCCGAACGGGGCTCTGATACCACTTGTCACGACCTTACTATCGATCGTGTGACCCTAGCTCTCAATTCGGTTAGAGCGCTAGGCAGCCTTCTCTCAAACTCACAAGCAAGCAAAGAACAAGGAAGCAAAGACAAAGGAAATGGGAGAACTCTCTAGTGTGTATTACTCTAAAAAATGAGGGAATGAGTTACAAGTGAGGGAGATGGCTTTATATAGGTCTCTCCTCATACAAGGCATCAATGCCCCTCATAATGTCCCTCTACATCAATACACCCATTAAGTCCCCTCATTATGCACTCTATAAATGTCACCCATTATGTGACTCATAAGTGCACCATTAAGCTCTCTATTAAGGTGGAGAATCCTAGGAGCATCTCTATGCTACTAGTCTTCCATACACGCCACATGTGTAGCCGCCATGTTGTCACCTTGTTGGCGTCATGTCATCTGCCACTTGTGACAGCTCCCATGGGGCTCTTCTGAACTCGCCGATCCATGCCCAGACCCATTCGCAATCTTTGTCGATGCCTTACCTTCAAGGGCTTCAACAGCACACCAAACACGGCCCATCCATCGTACAATAGAACCAGTCCGCATAGTAGGGGCAGAACGGCTCTTCAACTCAAAATTGTGGCCATCAATTTCCATATAAGAATTGGAAACATACCCATTAGAAGCCGTCTTCTCAGAATCATCCTCCACTTGTACCGAGATATCCACCTGGACCTTCATTTAGTCCACCAGGGTATGTTGCCTTCGTAAATTGGAGCTTCTGCTTTATGTTATATAAAAGTATTAATCAGCTTTTTAATACCCTAACTTTTAGAGCTGTTTGGTCCTACTTCAACTTTTGAAGCAACAAAGTACTTATAAAAATCGGCCAAACATAGGCATAGTATAAAAGGAAGGATAATTAGCATAAACGGTCACAAACTATGCACTTAGTGCAAAACCGTCACTTAAGTTTAATTTGCACGTTTCAATAAAACATGTTTGTGCGAATAACAAAGAAGACATTTCATCCATCTCCATCTGAAAATTCGATAATTCAGTCCAACCAACACACCATAATAAAAATAAAAATAAAAACAATGAACGAAACATTAATAAGAATGAGCCTGCGATTCTGTTGCGTATAATTTGTTTGGATCAATGATTTTTTGTAAATTTTTACGTCAATTTTGCTTATATGTACTTTTTTATTTATAATGTGAATTAAATTTTTATTAATTAAATAGAAGTACAAAAGAAGAAGAAAAAAAGCAAATGTAGTGTTGCACAAAGAGGCAAATATCCTCAAAAAGGACCTAGAACAAGCGGGGAAAAACATAAAGAAGAAAGAGGACAAGCAGATCAAGCCCTTAAAGTTTCTGCTGGGTAGAAGAGAGACTTAGGGTATAGGAAAATCAGGTCATTCAAATCGTTCACATCCATAACTTCCTCCGAGAATCTTCACCCTAATGATATCCTTTCATGTGTTCTGTATTGCCTTTTGCCCTTTAAAGTTGTCCAGCTCCATTACTTTCTTCGGCTGCTCCACACAGGCATCTCTTTACACATGCCAACCAATCTACCGCAACCTGTCTTTCCACTTTGTTCGACAAAAGGAGCCATTTTGCTCTCATATTGCTAATCTTGTATGCCACTGCTTTTCCAGTAGTGATGCACCTTCAAATCTTCTTTTGTTTCGTTCCCTCCAAATACACAAATAAGTTGCATGAAGTATTGATTTTGTACACCATTCTTTAGGATTACCTGGTTTCCTTCTCGGCCATGTTTGTATTGTCTCTGTGATGTCAGTCGGGATTGTCCCAAACTCCCAATACACACAAACGGTCGAAGCAAATTCCAGATTTTTTTCCGCATAGGTGCAGGTGATGAAGATGTGTGTAGCATCTTCCTCGCTAGCAGCACACACGACGCACTTGCTCGGGAGGATCCATCCCCTCTTTTCAAGGAATCATGTGTGAGTATTTTCTTCTGGTGGATGATCCAAAGGAAAGTACATATTTTCGTCGGTGTGTATCCCTGCCAAATCATCTTGAATGGAAAGTCTTCGCAATCAGGATACTTTTCTATCCCTAGGCATCTATACATTGATCGGACCGTCAAGTTGTTTGTTGTTGATGAAATCCATGTAACGGAATCTGTACCTGTAGAAAAGAGATCAGGGTAAAATTATTCAGAAACTCAACAACCTCTCCCTTTCCCTCTCAGCCATGCCTCTCAAGTTGAACTTGAGAGGTAAAACTTAGCTTAAACTCTCATTGTTCCTTTCAATGCACTCTAAGATCCTCGCATGTGGGAATTCAGCAGCAACTACAACTCTCGGATAAGTCTCTATCAGTGTCTTGTGATCGAACTAGTAGTCATGCCAGAAGGAAGTTTCATCCCCTTTGCCCAATCTGATTTTGGCAAACTTCCAGAATTCATTCCTCATCTTTAGAATCTGTTTCCAGGGACTGCACCCTATCACACCCTGGATTTCTCTGATGTTCCACATTGTTGCCTCGCAAGTAAATTTTGTTCTTATGAGTTTCCTCCACCACGAGCCTTCTTCTTTCGCATACTGCCAATGCCATTTACTTATAAGTGCTTTGTTCTGCAAATTGAGGTCATGTATACCCAATCCTCCCCACTTCTTTGGCGCTTTGCATTGATCCCATGCTACCAGATGCATTTTTGTGCCCCGCAGTGCCCTTCCCATATGAAAGATCTCTGTATCTTTCGATCTTTGAGATCACAATTTTAGGTGCTATAAATAGCGAGCACCTATACATTGGCATGCTGGCAAGGCAGGCGTTGCTCAACACAATTCTCCCTCCTAAACACAAGAGCCTACCTTTGCAGCCATCTAACTTCATTTGCAATTTGGTGATGATCGGATTCCAGATTTCTTGTGTTGTCGTGCAAGCTCCAAGAGGGAGGCCAAGAAATACTATCGGTAGGTACTCCCAGCCGCAGCCGAAAATTTCAGCAAGTCTTCCCGGGTCTTCAACTTCACTTACCGAGAAGAGCTTGCTCTTTTCCACATTGATTCTAAGTCGCGTTACACTTTAAAAGCAAACTAGTATGGCCAAAACGTTTGAAACTGCCTCTTCTAATGCCTCACGGAAAATAATTGAGTCATCAGCATATATAATGTGTTTCTCTCCCCTTCTTCTCCATTCATCCATGTAGAAGCCCTTGTTGTATCCCGCTGCATTAGCTTCTTGAATCATGCACAATAGAACGTCCATAGTAAGATTGAATAAAAACGGCAACATAGGATCGCCTTGCTTCAGACCCTTTTTTGTTTTGAAGAACCGTGTCGCTTCAACCTTTTACTAGAACAGACAACATGTTCCCTGATACCAACCCATTTATCCATCTTGGAAAATTAGTGTTGAAACCCGTAGACTTTACCATTCGGAGAGGCAATCCAAGCTTACCGTGTCAAATTCCTTTTAAATGTCGAGTTTCAATACCACCCCCATTCTGCCACTACTTCTTCTACTGTCTATCAGCTCGTTTGCAATCAGACTTGCTTTATGTGCTTGTCTATTCTTGACCCTAGCAAATTGGTATCTTGATATGATTATGTCAATGTATGGTTTCAGTCGAGCCACTAATGCTTTTGAGATCACCTTATTGAAACTTCCAATTAGACTAATCGGCCTGAAGTCTCCTACCTCTTCAGCTGCTTCTTTCTTTGGAACTAAGCATAGGAAAGCATGAGTTACAGAATTAGGTAGCCAACCTGTGAGATGAATCATCAATTGCCTTCATGAGATCTTTCTTGATTATATTCCAGCCTTTTTTGTTAAATTCCATTGTATATCCATCTGGCCCTGGTGCTTTGTCTCCATCATAAGATGAAATCGCCTTCCATATTTCTTCTTCGGTGAAAGGCTTACTCAGTTCATTATTTTCTTCTAACCCATTATCCCTGCCCTGTACCCTGTAGGAAAAGGTCGGTCACCTCCCTCCTCTTTACACCTCTCCTTGAAGTAGTTTGTAATAGCAGCTTTCATCTCCTCCTTCCCTTCCACTAGCCTCCCATTAATCTTTATGTTGTAAATTTTGTTTCTGCGCTGATTATGTCTTGCCATCTAATGGAAGTAAGAAGTATTTTGTCTCCTACCTTGAGCCATAGTTCTCATGATTTCTGTCTTCACGCGATCTCCTCCATCAATAAGAGTTTGTCTATCTCACATTTTAGAAGTCTTCGCTCCAGTTGCTGTGTTTCTGAAACTGTCCCCTTTCTTCAGTATTGTCAAACTCTTTTATCCTTTGTAGATGACCTATAATCTTGACCTCTTTCATGAATAATGAAGACCTAGATGTCGATCTTCCTGGTCTTTATACTATAGTAGATTTTACGTATTCGGTTGTTATTGAGTTCGCTATGGACATTCTTTTAAGGTCAAAATAATATATTAGCCACAACTATTAAGTTCCGGGGAATTATAGCCACAAGCCCACAACTATCAAAATACAAATGACTAGCCAAACGTTGACTCTCCGTTAGCAATTCCGTTACTAATGCTGACTAAACTTTACGATGTTGAATTAGTTCCGACGTGGCAGTCACCATATCATATTTGAATTTTAATTTTAAAAAATAATTATTAAATAAAAAATTAAAAAAAATTAAAAAACTCTTCTTCTTCCTCCGCTCGCTCTCCCTCCCCTGCGCTTCCTCCTTCCGACGAGCTCTAAAGAGCTTCTTCCACCTACAAACCTAGACTTTCATTCCTCCTTTCCACCCAAAATCCCACCTCTCATCTTCACCCCATCCTCCTCTTCTTCCTCTTTTACCCTACGCCACCTTCAACTCTGCTCCACCACTATCCAACGCCAACACTCCCCACCATCGAAGATCTTCAGATCTCCTTCCGATCCAGATGCCCCCATCTCGTCTCTCTACATCAAGCCTCCCACTTATCTTCCTCAATCGTTCCCGAGTTCTAGCGACATCACCATCAAAACCGCTGAGTCGAACTCAAATGACCTAGCTTCAAAATTGTCGCGAAATTGACGATCCATCTTCTTCCCTGGAGATAACAAAATCTGACGCCGCCCTCGAATGGGAACCCGGCTTCCCCAGCTGCGACATCTGCTCCCGACCTCAAACGGGTCGGAAAACCCGGGAGCAGGGGCAGCCAGGCCGTAGGCCAGATTGGGGTTTTGGCTAGGCCATTCTCTGGAGAGCCGCCTCCTGATTTACATAGCCGCCGCCATAGGACATATTGGGATCCCTCTGTTTGCGCCACTTCTTCTCCTTCCCTTCGTCTCTGTCTCCAATCGCAGTTGGGGTTTTCAATTGATGGATTTGGGTTGGAGGAGGAGGGAAGAAGCGGGATTGAGGCGGAGGGATTCAATTAGGAGGAGGAGGGAAGAAGCGGCGGCTAGGCGGGGGAGGGGGAAGGGTCGAGAGGTGATGTTGCTGGGGAAGAAGAAGGGGAAAGTAGGGTTTTGACCCTTCATTTTTTTTATGATTGAAAATTAAAAATAAAAATTAATCTGATGTGGCTGTTGACGTGACCTTTTCTGTTACAAAGTTAATGACGGCAACAGATTGTTAGCCATTCATATACGCGCAACAATAGTTATGGCTAATAATTTGTATTTTCATAGTTGTAGCTATAATTCTATGTAACTTAAATAATTGTGATTAATATATTATTTTTACCCTTTTTTTAATTAATAAAGGTTAAACCAATTTACGAAGGCAAGATTCAGGCAGTCAGGCTCAGGCACCCATCATGTTAGTAAAGTAGATATTGTTTAGCTGATTGATATACGAATTAAGTTTTTTTTTTTTTACCTTTTCGTTTAGTGGTTGCTTCCCCTGTATCTACATATTCTATTCATGGATTTTTCAATCCAATTTTTTTGAAAGTCAACAGGAGATTTAAGAATAACCTAATGGGTAGGAGCTTAATGGGGTGGGGGCATATTATTGAGGGACAAGCACAAGAGATTTGGCCGAGCTATTGGTCATAAGAAACCATTGGCACAATATATATGGTGGCGTATTCGGTGTACTTACTTTTTTTGTGTATTCAATGGATTCGCCTTATAATCGTCATTTCGAGAATGCAATTAATGGCATAACGCTATCAATCGTTGTTTATGATATTATGAACAAGAAACACATGAATTTAAAAAAAAAACTCATTGAGTATTAGCTTTAATTTGAAGGATTTAGGGTTAGGGTTAGAGTTTATATTTTAAGGATACAATTTAGGACTTAGCGTTTTGAGGTTAGGGTTCAAAATTGAAGATATAGGGAATAGGGCAATGCATTGGTTAGTTGTGACTTGTGCGAGTAGTATTAGTCGGTCGCTCAATGATGGAGCCCGTTGATGACAGGAGGACTATAGCCCCCTCAACTCTCAAATCATGTAAAATTATATGTAAGTTTTGCAATAAATTTGGGAAATATAGTTGTTGGTAAGCCTCGGACCTTATCACCAGTTCAAATTCTCTGTGTAGATTTGCAGTTCCCCTCCTCTTTCAGTTTCCTCCCTCATCCGCTGACCGCGTCACGTATATTTCTTTCAATTACTCATGCCAATGAATTAGTCATTGTTATCGACGATAAATGCGGTGATAATAATAATAAAAGAATATCCATCCTCTGCTTCGATTTTAGTGTAAGATATATTGGTGGTGGTGGGGTTGGTTGAGAAACGTTGATGGGTGCAGTCTGGAGTGGAAGGTGGCGATGATGAGTGGGAGTGGTGGAGTGGATATATGGCACGCCCTCCTTCCTCTCCTCCACGATCTTTTGAAGCCTCCCAAAAAAAACAAGGATCACACATGATGATGGTCTCCACTGCACGCCTTTCTCTTTGTGTCTGCAAAGTGTGCAAAGATCTCTTTCTCCCTATCTATCTAAGTTCCTACAAAAACAACAGACACATTCCTCAAGCAAAGAATATTATTTTGAGGCCAGAAATTTTGGGTAATTGTCACCAGCACAGTCCATCCTCCAACACCCACCCTCCTCACCCCATCATCATCATCTTCTTCTTCTTTTATCCTTTTCTTTGACCCTTTTCTCATCTTCACCTTTTTTTACCTTCTCAAAGAAGATTTACTTCAAGTTATCATTAGGTGGGATTTAGACAATGTCAATAAGCACGTACACATAGATTAAGGTAAGGCAATTCTCTTGTATTGATACGTTTGCTTATGTGATCTTTGTTGTCTTCCAGAGATTGTAGTAGCAATGATAATGCGTTTATTTAACTCTTAACTCTTCTAGAGGATGGCTTCTCGGTATCTGGGTTGGAACATTGAGTCTGACATTACTTATGAGAGTTTCAACTTTTATTATTTTTGGATCAGAAGTACTGCTTGAGGGTTGCTAGCTTATTAAAATTCAAATGGGGATTTCTCCTTATTGGATGGTTTAGGGAAGACTTGCCATTTATCAATCGAGTTAGAGAAGACAGATATCAACTCAATGAACTCGAGGAGTTCAGGCTTCATGTCTGTGAAAGTACAATTCTATACAAACAACGTACTTAACCATATTCACGATTCAAGACCTTCGTCAGTGTTTTCTAAGATTCATATCTTTGCTCTTTTCTTTGTAACATCATGGTCGTAAGTTTCAACTCTATCCATCACTTTCTCTACTTCAAACAAGCATACGTTGACCAGAGAATTAGAGATATGCTATGAATTTTTTTTTTTTTTGTAGATCCATCTAACTAACTAAAACCAGTTTTCTAATCTAGATCATCTAAATAACTAAAACCCAATCCACTATCCAGTCTAGGGCTGGAGGTTCGGTTATCGGTTAATCGATAGGTTAGACCGATAACCGGCGGTTACCGGTTAACCGACTAACCGAAAAAGATGTACGCGGGCGGTGCTCGGTAGGGATATTGGAGGTGGCGGTTAACCGGCTA